>CM043720.1:7025648-7484864 GCA_023969325.1 Oryzias curvinotus
CAAATAAAACTAAATTCTTCCTCTTTCTGACTCCCATTTGTCAGGGTATCAATGGCTGCTGGTTCTTCTATATTTAAGCAGGTTCACATTCCCACATTGCCCCTCCTAAGCCCTATGAGTGAGATTTATGGGGCTGTGCCCCACGTATGTGTGGGTGAGCAGTAAGAGGGTGTAGACCTGCTTCAAATCTAGTCCTTTTTTATGAACCAACAAAACAAACTGAAGAAAAAAAAATTCCTGAGGACAAAGAGGGCAAAAGATGATTTTTTTTTTACTAAAAATATTCAGCAAAAGCTTTGACAATCACACAAGAAGCTCTCAGAACTGCAGAGTAGCTCTCTTCTGGCACTCTGAATTGATGTCAGCTTTTAGATGCAAGCTTGAAAAAAAGCTAACAGGCTCTCAGCGGTTTGGATGGAAGAGCCGGATGTTCACCAGCTAGAGAAGTGGCTCTTTGTTGCAGCCTGGAACGAGGCCACATTTTCTCACATTAGATTGCCTGGAATCATCTTTTTAACAACTTCTCCGTCTGCTGAGATTAGGTGGATCGTCTCCAAAATGTGGCTTCAGTGAGTTTTAAAAAAACATCAGCTTTCCAGTCCACTTTTGACGGTTCAGGACTTACTTAATAAAAGCAGGAGGCATGTCTCTCTTCATCACTTGGTCTTCTGTAGTTTGAACTGTTTCTTTCCCCACCTGCGACACACAAGCAGATTTATTTGATCATCATTAGCTGCAGCATGGCAGGAAATTGTTTTTTCATGGGAGCACTATTAATAGTCTAAAGGGTGAATGGGTGTATCAATTCGCACCTATTTCAGCTATGCATGCATGTCATACCTTTGAAGAAAAAATCTCAGGCTGTGTTTGGTTGGCATTGTCTGTTTTTCATCTTCATCTGTTCATCCAGAAGCATATTTTGCATGCGCAACTGCAAATATTTGCCCAGTTATTCCTCTGAGTTTTCAAAGAGTTTGCTAGAAAATACTCAACCTACACAGGCAAGCATGCATCCACCCACACAGGCAGACAGACACATGCATTTGTGTCCTGACCTCCTTTGTCCTGTTAAATTCCTCTGCCCCCTTTACCCTGAACTTACCCTAACTTTGACCTAACCTTTACTCTAACCTTGACCTCAACCGAAGCCTATAATAACCAGACACTGACCCTACAAAATAAACAAGTTCAACTGACATTTTGATGCTAAGTTGTTAGAAACCACAGATGTGATGTACCCAGCAACCCTTACTCTACACACACACAAACACACAAACGCAGTTCAGATGAAATTACAATAGGAGGATGTTATCTGTCTGTTTCTGCTGCATCCGACAAATTTGGTTAATAGACTTCTTGGCTCACGAGACATTATAAACATCACTTCCACCACTCATTGGTTAAGTATGTATTAAAGGGCCTATATCATTCTAAATACATTTTTTTTAACTTTTAAGTGTATTGTAATGTTAATTCCTTACGAAAACACCCTAAAGCGGCATTTTGATTCAATTATGCATTTCTGAGTAAAAACCTGCGGTCTGAACACCAGCCCCTCCCATCCCACAAAAACGAGCAGGTTCTCACAAGCTGACCCAGACTAATGAGAACAGCCCCTTCCAGGAAGAATCTGCACCGCCCACAGGCTAAAACAAACACCCACTTTCTCGGCTAAGTCAGGGGTGATTGGCTAAAACGCTTTCCTTTTATATGCACAATACACACGTCCATCTTTGCAAACGTTCAGATGTAGTTTGTTTTCGTGGGCGAGACGCAGACACGCTGCCGAGGCCGACTCTACGTTGACGTCATGAAAGGGGCGGCACCCACAAGGACCGAAAGGCGGTGCCTCAATGATTGAGTCTTCGTACTTGCAGGCTCGCCAAAATTACAAGTAAAAAAAGTGTCTTTTTGTGTGCCAAAGGTAATTGTGTCCGATACTAACAGTACATGGTTTGTTCAAGTCTTTTGCTTTCTGAAAAGTTAAAATATAAAAAGCTTAGATGTTTTACACAAACAAACTCATTTGAACCAATTACAAAAACTTGTTGGTTAAAACATTAAAACATTTGGGTTTTTTCTTTAACTCAATTCTTGGGTTATTCATGTTAGGATATATTAAGAAGTTACTTTTGAAAGAAATTCTGAATTTGTTTTTTGTTTTATTTTAACCCAATTCATGTTTCTCTTTTCCTGAGTCAAAACCCCCCATCAAAAGCTAGTCCCCTTTTTAACCCCTTTTAGGCTTAATTACAGCTAAACATTGCATCTTAAATTTATTATAGAGCATAAACGCTAACATTCATTCATTCATTCATTCATCTTCTGCCATCTTCATCTTATCCCTTTCGGGGTCACTGGGATGCCGGAGCCTATCCCCGGCCACTTGTAAGCGAAGGCAGGGGACATCCTGGACAGTTCGCCAGTCTGTTGCAGATAAACTCTAACAGAGCGCTAAAAATATTTTAAACTAAATAATAACTAAAATAATAATATTACCGTAATGGAAACGCCAGGCACCAGGAGATGACTGGAGAGCAAAATTTAATTCACTCATTGCTGGTGAACTAGAGTATAATCACTCAGTGTGAGTGCAGGAAAAGCAGTATCAGGCCCTTTGTGGTAGTTAGATCAAAGAAAGAGATGGCTATTGATTTTACATACTATTTACAATAGCGTCAAATCAGACAGACATGAGCTGGAGCTATTTTTAGATGTGCAGATTTAGCCAAGGACAGCAGAAAATATGATCAAGCCAGCGATGTGTGAAAACACATTGAATTTTAGCAAACAGTGTGTTAGAATGTTCTAATAATGCTCCACTGGACTTTAGGAAACTAAACTGGGAATGGATTTGCCATTAACTCTTGTTTACTTGTTTGTTTGTATACATATTTAATTTAAACTTAATTATCTTGCAAGAAATGCAAGGAATCAGGAAAACTTCAACTTCACTGTTCAGCACCCAGGTATTTTTTCTCGGACTTACACTGGTTGGATTTTTGGCAGAAGATGTCCTGGATCGATCTTGGGTCAATGAATCAGATCGTTCACAATTAACTAATATTAACTATGAATCATATCAGCAACCACAACGTATGAAACAAATCAAATAGTTAAAATGAATAATTAAACACCTATATTTAATTATAAAATAAATTAGTTTTTGCCACCAGAAAGTCTTGGAATGGCGTAATTGTGGACTAAAACCTGGAAAATAAAAGAAACATTTCCTAAAGTAAATAATAAAAGCTTAAGCATATGTTTTTTTTTTTTTATTCCATCACCAGAATAAAACTTCTGGTTTTTACCCTAAACCCAACATCTTCATTTATGGGCTGTCTCATCACCAATAATGTACCTTGTATTGTTTTTCAGCTTAATTTTTGCATAATTTGACTGTGAGGTTTACAAACTGCAAAAAGTGTGTTCAGGTGAAACCGTCTGGAGACTGTGAAGGCTTTTTGTGGAAGTCAATGGTTTCCACATTTAAGGAACGCAGTTCTGCAACTACATCTCCTCCTGATGAGCCTCCACCTATAAATTCTGTGAAGGCCACACTTTCTACTCATTATTCAATACATTATTAATGTATGGTTAAGTGGTTTTCTCCACAGTGAAACCTAAGGCTTGTGTGTGTGGTTTTACATCAGCGAAAGTGATTTCTCAAGCTGCATTCAGACAGCTATCAATCAAAGCTGACACCACTCACACAAGACTCTCAGGCTCTGACTCAGGAACAGCTGTAGGTCAAATTAAAATCCTTAAAAAATAAAATCCTAAAATAGAAAAAAAACATAAATTCCATTTTTGGTTATGACAAAATATTCACATGATTACAGTGGAAGTGGTGAACTGATCAATTCAGCTGCAGTGTTTTCTGCTTCAGTTGGAAGTTTCATATCACAAAAGAGCTTTTGCTTTTCCTGGCTTAGAAGTCCAGACCTCTAATGAAACAGACCGGTGGAGGGAGGTTTTTGAAGACCACAAACATGAAAACTACTAAAACCATAATAGGTCAGGGAACCGAATTTTAAAAATGCGATTTAGCTCTCACTTTACTGTTCCACAAACTGTCCAGAAGCTGACATGATAAAATCATGATGGACTAAAGTGGGTAACCATGAAAAAAATAGTTGTATTAAATTGTCTTTAGATACTTTTCATGGTAAATCTGTGCTGTATAAGAAAGCCAAACGGAATTACATTTGTACATTTCCTTTTTAATGTATTGCTTCCCATGTAGTCTTCTGATCCAATGAGATGTTCATATTATTCTCTCTTTCTGTTCTCACAACCTTTCTCTTTTCTGAACAGTTTCTCCTTCAGTCTGAAATGGATTGTCTGTCAGCTGAGGGTCTTTAAGAGTAGTTTGATTGCAGTTGTTTCATTGATTTAATTGATTGATTGGTTGGTTGGTTGATTGATTGATTAATTGTTTGATTGATAAGCCGATCGATTGATTGTAAAACTATTAACAAAAACGTCACCTCACACTTCTTATGTTTCTCCTTTGCTCAAAAACACAGTTTGACTACAAAGTTTAGCCATCAAACATCATTTTAAATTTAGCTTTTTGCCTATTAGGTAAGCTGGTTTAACCCAATATAAGCATTTGTATCATATTTAATACACACATTTCTGGGAACTTTATCTCATTAGCATGATCCAAACTTTCTTTATAAGCTCTCTGTAGGTAACTTACTGTTTTCTGCCCTGCAGTGCATTACAATTCTACTAGAGGCAGTAGAAGAGCTTTTCCTGGTCATTTAGAAATGGCAGCTTCCATGAAATCTCAAAGACAACTGGAATGGTGGAATCGTCTTACTCATTTTCTAAATTTTATCATGAGAATAACTTATCTATTGTTATTCATATCTTAACTGCTTTAATAAAAGATTTTGTTGATAATGATTTTTTCATAATTCTGTTACACCATGTTACAAATGCGCGGATCAAATTTGACACAGTGGGTAAATTAGGTTTTTTTTTTTTTTTCCTGAACACTGATGAAAATATTTGCGCTTCTTTAACTAACCTTGTTGTGAGGAAAAACCTACTAAATCACCCAACGTATTAAAATTGATATTTTTTATATTTAATTTAAAAACATGACATATAATCATTTATTCTGTGGTTTTCATTAAGGTTTAAAATGTATGTAATTTAAAAAAATGTGAATTTTCAATTCTTTGATGTATTGGGATTAACAGGTTTAGCTTTACAAAAAAAAAGGGTGATGAAAGGATGACGGGGTAAATTGAAGCTTTCTTTTCATAAACAATAACAAGGTATCATCTTTACCCAATAAGGAAAGATAAGTTGTGTCTTTTTTGTGGACTACAACACCAACACCCTTTATCCTCCCTCAATGAGCCAAAATGAATGACTTCTCCTGCTCTCCCATCTCTGAATTCATTTTGCTTCATGCTGTTAGACTGTTTTAGCTGACATGTCTCCTTCCTGCAGTCCTCCTATTCCCTCTCTTTCTGCTCCGTTCAGTCAGTGTGTAGTTACTTCTCCCACCGGTAAATCTATTTATTCCTCCTTACCCCTCCTCCTGAGACACACTTGGGATCTGTGTTGACTCCTTCAGAAGCAGACGCTTCACTTCCATCTCTCAGCCAGCCCTCCCTTCAGCAGAACTTGTGCCTTTTAATTCAAATGCATCAACAGCCTCGCTCACGTCTTGAGTGGAATTCGAATCGGCCCACACTCAACTTCTTACAGAATGACACACAGACCGTCTTGAGTGCGTTGACGTGTCTCTGTGACACAGATCTTAAGTGCCCCCCCTCATAGCTGTGGATGGGTTTAACTGTGTAATTCTATCAGTGTGCAGTGGGACTTGGTGGCATGTTTCTGTGCAGCATAATGTGTTAACTCAAATTGCAAAACGCTAGACATGAATCATCTTTCTAAATTAAAGTAGATGAAATTAGTTGTGGATAAGTGCGCGTTATTTACACCAAGTGTGCACACTTTACAATCCCTGTATCTAAAGAACCTCCTTAAACTCCACTTTTACTTCTTTATCAGCCACCTTCTAATAGTCATGCATGTGCCTTAAAATATCCTTTAACTGCATGCTTCCTCTTCTGCCCTATACTGTTCTCTGCTCATCCCCATCTTTCTGCTTCCTGCAGCCTCATACTCTCATCATCTGATACACGGCCACAACCCTGGGGTGCTTCCCTCTATTTGACGCACATGCATGGAGCGATGGAGAAAAAGTGCCCGATAGCACCGGAAATCAAATAATCCAAAAGGAGGATGTTGTTCATTCGAGGAATGGGATTGTTTCATGAGTGTTTGAGTTGAAACAGAGTAGTCCTTTTCAGCAGTTAATGAGATAATTATCACAGTGATCTGGTATGGCCTAGAGCTGGGAAGCAGCAGCCTTTTGTCAGTTACCAGGAAAGAATGTCCAGACAAACACAAAAATAGATGTAGAAATGTTCACAGAAAACTGACAGATCTTTCTAAGCTTCCATGGAATGGGAGCAACAAGAAAATAAGAATATGTGTGTGAATAAAAAATTTTCTGATACATTTTTGCAGTGCAAAATGGATTTTGAAGAACTCGTCTCGTAATGATAAAAAACATGGAAGACCAAGCTATTTTTTCCTTTTTCATACTGTAGTGTAAGCAGTCTGTATATTTCTTATTTCCCCATGAGTGTGTGAAGCCCAGTGCATCAATAACAACAACCTGGGTCAGCATGAATGATCTGGCTCTTACTGTTTTACTTTTCCAGTGAGACATTAAAGAGACATTAGAGTCTGACTGAAACTTGGCCATTTCTGCCTCAAAAAAGGAATTAAAAGATGAATGACAGAGCAAATGAAGATGAGAATGGGAGCGTTTGGTTTGGGGGGATGTGAATGTGTTTCTGGCTTTCAGACGTCTTTAACGTCAATTTTGATTTTTACCATCATTCAAATCTTGAACTTCATGGAGCTCAGCTGTCCTCTGGTTGACGCATGTGTTCGTGCGCGATGTGCGCACAGATGCGCACAGACGCGCTCTGACGGAGACGCACGAAAACCTTTGCAGGACACCGAAGTCAGGATGGGATGTTGGAGAGTTTTATATCAATTTATGGAGATAAAAGTTATTTTTTCTTTTGTTACAGGAAAAATGGTTTGATTGTTTGACAGAACTGTTCTATAGTCGGTTCCTTTTTCGTGATTTATTAGATGAATAAATAAATCATGAATGTCAGATCTTAATTGATCCACCTGAGAAACGCCATCTTTAAAGTTTCTCCGATAGCTTGAGTGTGTAAACCTTCTTTGAGGCATGAAGCTCTTAAAGAAAAGATGCCTAAAGCTCGGGACTCACCCTCACAAGGTTGCTGACTGCCGCCTGCACCGCAGCCACCGGCACCGTCAGATCCGGGATTGCTTTCCCGTCCACCTCCCCCTCCTCGTGCATGATGACCAGGTGGGATATCTGCTGGGCCACCGGCTCCAGGATACTCTCGATGGTCTTGGTGTGAAACACCGGCATGGTGACGACTCTTACCGCAGCCCCCGAAAAGAAGAAAGGCAAGTCGCTTCTTCAGAGCGGGCGATCTCTCTTTTCTCCTCCTCGCCACCGCAGGCGGGCACGCAGCGAGTTGTCAGTCCAGCCCTGTAGGAAGAAGCTCTCTGCTCCCGGTGAGCCCAGTCTCCTCTGATGTACTGGACTGGCTTTCGGTGTCCTCCGGTGAGAGCGACCCAAATCGTGACAGAAGGAATCGCCGCCCTCCGCCCAATCACAACGACGGAATACAGCTGCCAGGCGCGCCGCTGCCGGTGCGCACTGACGCTCTCCCCGCAAGCACAAGCGCACACACACGCACTCTTCCCAAATTACGTCATGCATGCCAGTGGCCCCAAAAAGGAAAGAGTTGGGGTAACTTGATGGGAAGAGATCGTAAGTCCAAGGTATGGGAGCACATCCAGTTAGGGGAGGAGGCGCAGCATCTACCACGGGGGAAAGGTTACGCACATTGCTGCGCTGAAGCAGCTCCCTGCAGCCTCTTAAAAGGTCAGCCTCAGTCTATAAAACAGTGGGCTTTCCCTGCTTCCTAAACACACGGGAAAACAGCTCCATGCTCTTAATTCTTTTACTTTTTTTAAGAAGCTTCAAGCCTGTGCTTGACATTTGATCTGCTCATCAAGAGGTGGGTCAGGGGTTCATGTCCCCAGGCCTCAATGTCCAGGTCTAAATAAAGACTAAGGATTCGTCTTGCTGCTGCCTGAAGCTGAAAGGAGTCTCAACTGACACCAGTGAACACACACTGCTTCTCCAACCTCTCAGCTTCTGCATGTAGAAGCAGACCCTGACATTGTTTAGGAAAGAGAAAGTTGATTTGCTGCTGAGTCCACCTCAACGTCCTTTAGGCAGGGGTGTCCAAACTTTTTGCAAAGAGGGCCAGATTTGGTGAGGTTACAAAATGTTTACGGGGCAACCATTTGGCCTGCATTTCTTGAACTCTTAAAATAACATTAAATAAAATTGAACCATCCATACATAGATTTTTGTGGCCTCTCTGGGTCACTGGGTTGCTGGACCCTAACCTGACCACTGTTGGACAAGTTGCCAGTCTATCACAGGGCCACAATCACACAAACATACACACCTAGGGACAATTTAGAATAATCAATTAACCGAAGCATGTTTTTGGGAGGAAGCCCGAGTCCCTGAAAACTCATGCATGCACAAGGAGAACATCCAAACTCCATACAGAAAGTTCCCAGATTCAAACCAGGGAAATCTTGCTATAATGCAAGAGTGCTAACCACTACTCCACAGCGCAGCCCACCAACAAACATTTATTTAATTAAAACGGTTTTTTGCTATGGTACTGTATACATTTCTTTACATTAAACAGCAATACATTTAAACACATTTTTTTCCCCAAATTACTGTGAGTTTCTGATTTGAAGACATAATTCAGCCAATCACAATCAAAGAAAATTGTACACAGAGTTCTTAATAAGTATTCATCGGGCCAGACTTTGGACATGCCTGGAAACTGGATGTGGTATTCCAAATTACCGTGTTTTTCGGTGTTTATACTTACCCTCAGACCCCCTGCTGAACAGAGGGTTACGTGTGCTTGACTGTGTTTATAGGCTGTGTGTAGCATTTGTAAAAACAACTGCAGACGGACTTGCTGATCCGCCTGGGGGAGACCCAGTATCTTCTGGCTCATCTCTTCTGCTCTAAGAATTATCCTTAAAGAGTCGTAGTTACACTTGTTGCATCTCTAATCCATATATGGATTCAGTCAGAGCAGCAGTGAAGTAAACTCTTGTCTGTGAATAATCGAGGACGAGCTGGACAGACCCAGAATTGCTCAAGTAGCCCTGCTGCAAGTTATCTGTTTATGTGAACTTGTCCAAACAGACTTTGATAGAAAACACAGCAGAAGTTTTCTCTGTGAGTGCATTGAATGATGCTCTCAGCAATTACTGGCTGGGCGTGAGCTGTGCTCAGCACACAGATGTTTATACCACAATGAATTTGTTTCCCATGGCCAGAGAAAGGATGCAGCGTTCATATGAAGTGTTTCGTCAGGGGATTATAGAGACTATAGGTTATGATGCTTGAACACCTTCCATTTGCAGAAAGACATTTTAGATTAGTGATTGAGCTTTACCTTTTCGTTAAAAAAAATCCATAAATGTTACTTTTCTTTCAAAACTTAAATCTGTCCAATAACTTTTAGTATTCTGCATCATTTAGTGTCCATAGTCAGAAAGTATATTGAGAAGTCTAATAAAATCAAAGTTTTATAGCATGAATAGATTTTGTGTAAACATAATAATTAGGAAAGGGTTCAAATTTTATGTTACTCATTCTAAACATATTCGTTCATGTGTTTCTCAGGGTCTTTGCAAATACACAATTTTGATAAATACAAGCTGTTCTAATAAACCTTTTAGTGTATAAACTGAAGTAAACTCATCATGATCATCACATTCTTTGGCCATACTTGTTGGTAGCCACATCAGCATAGAATCAGTACGTTTGAAACACACTTACGTTTTCTCGAGTCTCTTATATTAAATAGAGAACGCTTTTTTCAAGGACACCCCGTTCCTACACACAAAGTTCACCCCTGTGGAATAAATGCAGTGGGGTAAAACTCCCCAGCAGTTGTCCCATCCATGAGTGAAGGACTTGAACCAGCAACCCTCTCATTTGAAGTCCAACTCAAGTTTCTAGTTTGCTTGGACTTTGTGTCAGTAATTTCCTTTTTTTCTCTCTCACCTTTTCTCATTTCCTAATTTTATTGACTTCTTAACTCCAATTAAATGATTCTGGGAAAAATCTTCAATTTTCTGCCACTTTATCCGTTAAATATTATTTTTCCCATTATCATTTGTTCAGTTTTTCTTACCCAATGTTTAAAGTTATGCATTTGTTGATATTTTTTGGGGGTTGGATGCTGAAGTCTTTATTATTTCTTCTACAGTTTTTGTCATATTTATGTTTGGAACTTTTTAAACTACACCCAGTTTTTCTTAGCCCTTGTTATGTAGGCTTATTGTTATCATAATAAAGTGTCTGAAATGAGCATTATCTCGTAAGAAAGTACTCTTATTAACTCTAAATTCATTTATTCTATTTCTTCCATCTTTACTTGGGATTCAGTGTTTGCTTTAGGGTGACAGTTTAATCAAATTTACTATTTCTTATATTAAATATTTTAGTTTTTTTTTTATTTATATATATTCAAAGTGCTTTTCTTTTTTATCCACTGAACTGCCATGTGCGCACTGAGCACAACACTGCCCTCTAGTGTTTAGTTGGAGGAAGTTGTATTGTCCAGCAGCCCGTAATAGTTTCATTTCAGCTTTACTGATTTTTACATTTTTCTGACAAAGTATAATTTTGTTTTTGCTTTGACAATATTCTATGAAGAGTTATCTTCTTAAAATAAGTTTGTGAAAACACATTTTATTCAAAAATAAATGTATTTAAGAATACAGATTACCTATTTATTATTTTTTTTTTGCATTCAGAAATTTTTTGTCTTAACGTTTTTAATTTATGACACTTCTAGCTTTTCTAATTAAATGACTTTTAAAGAAAAAAAAACAAGAAAAGATAAGAATTTATCATAATTCTGCTATTTCCAATAGCTTTTTTTTAGATTGTGAGCACAGTAAAAGGAAGTTGTGGGCTCCAGCAAGCAAGTGTGCAAAGGTGTGTACATTTTTACATCCGTTTATATCAACACACCCAAGAGAGTGTTTGTGTGTGTCTGTGTGTGTGGGTAAACTCCAAAAGCTTGTGAATGAATCAACATGACAACAGTTTGATTTATATGTTTTTTTATTTTTCAGTAATTGATATGAAAAGTTCAAGCAACAACTTCAGAAGATAAATGCATAAAGAAACATTAAAAACTTCGCTTTTCAAGGTTATGCAAGTGAAACCCAACTGGTTTATAAAAGTCAACTTAAATATATTTGCTACAATAAATATGTGAGTAGAAAAAGAACAATAAACCAACAACAGGACCTGCCAGCTGCTCTTGAAAAAATAAAGATCAATAATAACAGTAATTGCTTTAATTGCATCTTTAACCTCCTAAGACCTGAACTAATATTTGAGGTAACCCTCTACACATTTCGTCACAGGGCCCCAGTTAAGCATAATTAACTAATGTGGTAATTAACCCAAAATATGATGTCCACGAATGCGGATGCCAGGTCTTTAGAGGTTAAACCTGCAAGTTCTCATATAAAAAATCCTTATAAAATATATAAATATAATACAGTTACAAAAATGCATGAGCTGATTTGTTTTGTCATCATGGATCCTTACAATAAAAAGCTGCACAATATACAAACTGCTTTCAAAATTTCCTTTGTGAAATATACAAAACCGGATAGATACATATTATTAACTGTGGTGTCATTTTAGCGGATACATTAATCCTTTTGTGTATTCGGAGAGTCCTGTTTTGTCTGCGATCCACTTGTTATAATTGGTCAGTTTTGTATAAACTCCTGGCATGTCCTTGCTGGCGCAGCCATCGCCCCAACTCACCACCCCGAACAGAAACATGCGGCCTGAGGCTTCACACACCAGGGGACCCCCGGAGTCACCCTGAAAGGAAAGAGACAGTCAATAAAAAGACATGCATGAAAATAATCACAAATCAGTACTTTTTCTTTTCTATTTTTTTTTTTTTTTCAAATACAGTTATTCAAAAGAAGGTGTATGCTCACCTGGCACGAATCTGTGCTCCAGTCCGGGCCAGCAGCACACAACATGTTCTCGGTTAATATATGTTGGTAATTTGGTTCTTTTTTACACTCGGTGCTGGACATCAGACTCACGTCCGCCTGCTTCAGGATCTGTGAATACTGCCAGGACTCTGCAGATGACACAACATCTATTATTAAAGCAACATCACGGAAAATGTACACCAGCATGATCAGTCAGAGGCAGCACACAGGCCTACCAGATGATTCTTTTCCAAACCCTGCAATGCTGCACTTGAATCCTGGAGGAAGTTGTGTATGAAGTGGAGGAAGGCAAACTGTGCGTACTGACGGCGTCTTCACTGCACAGCCTCCATTTGGGCCTCTGATTTTCAGCAGTGCTAAAATGTCAAATAAAGCAACTTGTGTGAGCTTTTCACACAGAAATCCTCCACATTTAACTCTGATGTAGCTGTGCCCACCTATGTCGTTGTTAAAGTTGTTATACTTTGGGTGGATGATCATTTTCTCCACGGTAAATTTCTGCTCCCTTTCAGCATCCGTGTCATTGATGGCACTCTTTCCCAGATAGACAGTCAGATCCTCGGCTTTGGCATCAATTCTAAACAGAGAGTTGACATGCAACAAGTCAGTAAACGTCTTGAATGAAGCTATCTATTTGGTAGTTTGTAATGTGTCTGCCTTCTTACTCATCAGAGAAGCAGTGGGTAGCTGTGAGAACCCAGCAAGGTGAGATTAGAGAGCCGCCACAAAGAAAACGTTTTTTTAAAAAAATAGCAGAAATCCAAGGTTGTGACTCAACGGTTGTGAAAGATCCCCCCACGATTTTATTTAACCTCCGTTCATGGCGTTCTCCACATGTGAACTCTGGAAAGACAGAAAAGGTGACATGTATGAGCTAAGATGAGAAAAACCTTTTGATGTTTTTTTAACCAACAGCGGCTGAACTACCTGTGTCCACTGGAGGAGGGCTTGAAGTTGGTTTTACTGATGGTGTTTCGGCTGATGTAGAACCTGATTAGGAGCAAAAAAAGTCAATACTTCATCAGCTTTTTCTACATATACTGCAAATTTAAAGAGAAAGAAACTGCAACTCTCCTCCCAGACTTACATTTAGGAACATCGCAGAATTCCTTGAAAATTCGTCCTTCTTTTCTGACATAACACCACGGTTTCAGTCTCTGATTAGGATTCCTGGAATAACATATAACAATATTTGAGATGGGATACTCTTGGGCTTGTATATGTTTGGCTCTTTGTGAAGGAAATTGTTTTATTATTATCTCTGTGTAAATGTATTTTTTTAAATGTGTGTTTAAATGTTAACTCAGATTGACCTTTTTACCTTTTTAGAAAACAGTTGTGTGTTTGTTCATCTGTTTTTCATCCCCAGCTAGGATGAGGGGGTTTTATGACACACTGTCCTTAGCAGATAAGGAATACTGTTTGAACTTAGAATTCCACCAAATGGGTTATTATCACGACACCCCTCTAATGAACTTTCTCTTTGTCTTGAAATTGTAACCTCCTACTTGTGTTTTTAATAAAAGCAGCACTGGGAGAAGGGTGGATGAAGAGAAGGAACCTCTTCTGCCACACTTGCTTCTTCTCCCTCGTGCATGAGAAACTTGATTCTTGTTGTGGTTTGTTGTTTCTAATTGCGTCTTTCTTTAATGTCTGGATGCATTTGTCTGACATTCTTGAAAACATGCCTGCAGTATTTATGGTTTCCAACTCCGTTGTAAGTGCCCCAAGGGTGGTCAACCCTGTTCCAGTTGAGGCACCTGTTCCCATTAATAGACCTCCTCACCGTCCCCCTATAACTGCTCCCATCCCCAGATTGACAGAACACTGTGGACGACAAATGCAGCACAGAGAGTTGACTACATTGAATAAAAAATGAATCGATTTTATTACATCATTACTGCTCTGAGGGGGACTCACGTTCTTTGTTTCTTCTGTGAGAAAATGCCTGAAAAAAGAACAGACACAATCGAACATTTCATCACAAGCTTCTGTCTGGACCCAGAACCTAAAGTTACTTCCACATGTGATTACTTACCACACAGACCGTGAGCGCCAAGAGGATGGAAGTGATGACTAACAGCCTCATCTTCTTCTTTTTGCTTCTGCTTACTAAAGATTTTTTGCCTATGTAGGAACAGAAATACAGAAATGAAAACTATTATTGCTAAAAATAAACAAGGTTGAACTTCTCTGACTTTTTTCACAGAGACCACAAAAAAAGGGGTGGCTTTTAAGTAATTATGTGGCTAAGTATGCACAATTTTAATAAATATAGTTAAAGGAAAGTGCATAGAAAGTTATTAAAAAAGCACTTGGAAGTCTTTTATTTGAGAGCCATTTAAAAAATGAGAGAAACAGAGCATGTGCGCTGTACTGTAAACATAGCCACTATCTGCACAGTGAGCCCAACATCAATTTAGGTTAGCAGATTACAGCCATGCTTGTGCACAATATTACATCAAATTTGCATTTTGCACATATCTTATGCTGTTATATCTAGGTACTCTGAGCACGCGTTGTTGAGCAGATAAAGACAAAGCAACAGACAAAAAAAAGGCATGACGAAAAATATACAAGGCTGACTTTATGTGTTTTCAGAAATACAAAAATGTAAGAAAAGAGGAAGACGGTGTTACCTTTTTAAAAATCTCTGTTCTGTCTGCTGAAAGAATCTTTCTCTTCTTTTGATTGAACCAAAGTCTTTAAATTGTTGTTCTGTTGTTGCAGGAGTGCTCGTCACTGTGCTGCCGCCTATTTAAGTAAACAGAAGATGTGAGAGGGAGGGCCTTAGAAGCTACACACAAACCTTCCCTGCCACCCAATTGGCCAGTAGATCAGACAATTTGTCATGTCTTATGACACATAAAGTGAAATGCCCCTTCCTGTCATAGTTGTTCATATTACATATCCAAAATTGGTAATGTAGTAAAATGAACATCTATGATTGAGTGACAGCTTACAGGTGGTAATGACACAGAATAAACACTGACAGAAAAAGAGGATTAACTGAGATAAGACTTATTAAAAACTCAGCAAATGGTGGAAATGAAGCCTTCAAGCGGCAGAACATATGGTCAGCTGTGATCATTGCACTGATTCTGAATACAACCAGTTTTTTGAAACAGATTGAAAATATGAGGCAAGCTAAAACACTGCAATTCTTACTCATCACATTGTGAATATTGTGTAATTTTTTTTTGTTTAGGTTTTTTCCTTTTTTTTTGGTTGCTGAAGTCGAACCAAGTTTTTTTTATTTCAGATTAAATATTTATTGAGATTCTGTTACACAGAGTCTATATGAAGGACTGATCTGAGGAAGATACATTCATGCACAACGACAAAACGATGATGAAGAGCCTTGTCACAAGAGTCTTGTGCATCTAAAGAGCAAGGAAGCATCACACTAAAGTCAGACAAGAAGTTGACTGACTTCCCAAATATTTTACGAGGAAGGTTTTATTTATTTATTCATTTTAAACATGAGTATAAGTCCCTTGTTATCTCATTTTCAAGAGGGTCCTTGGTAACAATAAACAATAAACTAGAGAAAAGAAAGAAAAAGAAACAAACAACTTAAATACTTGTATAGCGCTTTTCTATCTTCCTCGAAGGCCCAAAGCGCCTTACAGTCACATTCACACACACACACACACTAATGGTGGCTCTGATGCCAAACGCTGGTGCAGAGCCACCAGGGGCAATGTGGGGTTCAGTGGCCAAGGACACTTTGACACATGGGTGGGCAAGGTGAGAATTGAGCCTGCAATCTTCTGATCAGAAGTCGACCGCCCTACCGCTTCACCACAGCCGCCCAAATTTAGCTTGCAGTATGACTTAAACCTTCATACGCACAACCACGGGCCCACACACGCGCAAACACACCAGCTTTCCGTATCCACCACCTCCTTGAATGACACAAAATAAATTAAACAACAAAAGTTGCATGAGTGCATATTAAGAAGTCTTTTTTCAGTTTTGTTCACACAGGGAAAGTTTATTTCCCACACAGGGAAAGTTTATTTCCCAGTGTGGGCTGTACTTAGTGGTTAGCACCCTTGCCTCACAGCGAGAGGGCGAGGGTCTTGGTTTGAATCTTGGATGGGACCTTTGCATGTTCTCTCCTTGTGGCTTCTTTCCAGAATCAAAAAACGTGCTTCATAGCTTAATTGGTATCCCTTGACTGTCCCCATAGCTGTGCATGTAATTGTGTGTGAGTATGTTGCCCTGCAACCAGACTGGTGGGATATTCAGGGTGTACCTTTGCTTAGCAGTAGCTGGGTCGGCTCCAGCAGCATCATGACCCCAATTGAGATTCAGCAGGTTTTGAAAATGGATGGATGGATCTCTTAATACAGTTTTTTTTAGAGAATCTATGTTCACTGATGAATAGCGAACTGTGTTACAATACTTTTTTAAAGCCTAACATAAAGTAAAATAAATGAAATGCATCTGGTTGTCTGCTGATGTCAGTTTGATCCATCTGCTTAGAAAAGGAGGGTAATTGCTTCAGCTTCCCAGTCGGATGTCAAACTTTTTCCTTAAAAAAAATTCCAATCCGGAACATGGAAAAGCAAATGCAATGTACAAAATCCCCTCAAAGTTGATGAGAGGCAATGATTTAAGTCTGATCTGCAGATACACACCCTGTACATGCCACAGTAACTGAGTCAGGCGCTGGTTTCTTGCTAATCTAGAGTATTTTAAAGTCAAAGATGAAGACACGCAGCCATAAAATAAAGCCGTCCTGAAAGTTTCCCTTATAACAGAAAAACAAGAAATACAGTAGCAGGACCTTAATAGAGCTTTACATAATACACATTTACACACAAAAATCATATTGAGAGCTGTGCTGTTTTCAAAATGCTAGTAAGAGACTTTTGACATTTACTGCTATTAATTGTGAACTTTTGATTACTAATTCACTGTGGTTTCTTAACCTCCCACTCCTTTGTCTGCATACTTTTGGTTTCCTTGTTTTATCAAATGGTTGCACCATTAAAGTTATGCTATCAATCACATGAACTTATATATGGCACTTTTTTTTAGTTTTTTAGTCTTTTTTAGTCTTAGAATTCAAAGATGCACAATTCGCTCTTCCTTAAATGAATTGGCATTAAAATACAAAGTTTTTTTAATACTCAAATGTTTACTCTTAAACCGGCTTGTGTGGACTTTTATCTAAACAGATATTATATCTAGTTTTTTCTACTATAAAAACATAAAGTGCAGAGATTTTTCCTCTGACTTGTAAATGTTTTTTTTATCATTCCAAGTATTGTTTGTTCTTCCACTCACTCATGTAAAAATACTCATATTTAGCACCATATGTAGTTATTAAATATATGGTTGTTAAACATAAACAAATCAAAAGTTAATGAAGTGAAAATTTATAAATTGGCATCACTGCCCTGTTTGCAGTTTAACTCCAAAGTCACATCAATAATCTGGATCTTAATCTTAGACAGAGATGAATTACATCAGGTGTTTAGCCTAAATCTGTATTCAAACATCAAGTCCAATGCAGCTCATGCACCATTTATTATGTTTTAACACAACTTCCCCTTGCTCAATTCTTGAGAGTTTTCCAACAAACAATGACCTCATTGTGTTACTCATGTTTCTTTTCTTTGATGGTAACAATAAATATAAAAAGTATATATACCCTCTAGGCAAATTCTGAGGTTGTTCAGCATTCACACTAAAAAAAAAACTAGAAGTTAAATCATCTGACTGATACATCTTGTTCAAATTAGATGTGTGTGCGGCAACAAGTACATGAAAAGTCCCATTTTTACAGGTGTTAAATAAAAAGAGGAAAGACGTAATAAAATTAACCAACTTAGGGAAACCCGAAACATCAGTGGTTGTGCCAGCTGCAATACTGCTTGCTCTGAAGTCATTTTGACCACGGACACCTGACTCATTTGTCCACAAAAGCTACAAAAACTGTTCTACAGAGTTAAAATACTCTCCTACTTCCTAAAAATCAGCTGTGGCAGAAGCTATAGTTAGTGTTAAGAGACAGAAACAGGTGGCAAAGACGGTTGTTTTCTCTTTAAGTGCCCTGTTACAATTCAGAAATAAACTTTCAACACTGATCTCCAACAAAAGTTTTGGAGCTGATCAAATCTTGCCGTGCAGAACATTGTAGAACATTGGGGAACCAGAGCACAATAAAGTCTGGGGTGTTTGACTTTGGGTTCAGCTTTAAAGGATATTAGAAGGTATATCATATCATAATGTGGGTGCTGATATCATTGATCATCATCGTATGAATTTGTCTTTTCAGCAATTCCTCCCTTGTGTTGCAGTTACACATATACTGGCTTTCATTTAGTCATATCCTTTTTTTTTTTTTTATTACAAACACCGATCATTTTATCGTTTAAAGCAAGAATTTCGGTTGAATTTGACTCTTACCTGCTGCACAATCGCATGTGTAGGCCTAATCATAAATACTTTCTTCCAAAGAGACAACACAATTACGCAGTGGTAGCAAAAAGGAAGAAGGAAATCATGACTAATGCTCTTAAAAATAAACCCTGAATGAGATGTAAGCTTGATTGAGAACCACTCTAAACCTACATCGATGTATTGCTACAACATTGCAGAAGAAATGAAAATACTGACATTCTTTTCTTTTTTACACGCTTTTTTATTCGTTATAAAGACTTTTTAAAATCCTTTAATTATGTCAGCATTCATTTTATTTTTAGAAATTCTTAGAATCATGATTCACAAACAAATTTTTCAAACTTCACTGGATTTTTAGCCTCCCAAAAGATTCTTTTAGTCACACGATTTTGCAGCTTGCCGATCCAGGAAAATGAAACATGCCACACTTCTCTTTTCTGTGAACTGGTAGATGTGTATTTAAGATAAAACTTGTAGCCTGCAGAAAAAAAAACATTTTCATAATAGTTAAAAGTAAAAAAATATAGTGTACACTATTTAATCTATCAAATTTGAGTGTAAAAACGATTTGATCGGGATTAACCCCAATTTTAAGCAGTAATTCCTTTGTCAACCAATTTTATCTGACCATTTTCTCAAACTGCTTACCCCTTTTGGGGGTCACAGGGTTGCTGGAGCCTGTCCCAATCACTGTTGGGTCAAGGTGGAATACATCCTGGATGGTTTGCCATTCCAACACAGGACTACACACAGAGACAGAGGACCAATCATATTCACACCTAAGGACAATTTACAATAACCAATTTAACCTGTGTAGTATCTTTTTGGACAGTGGTAGTACCTGGAATAAAGACACGCATACGTAGTGAAAACAGGCAAACACCAGACAGACTGGGATTTGAACCAGGGCTTTTTTGTTGTGAGGCAACCGTGCGATCACTACACCACTTTATAGTCTCTCTTATAATACTTTCCGGAAAATTCACAAAACAAAAAAAGTATAAATTCGTAGCAGCATCACTACCATGATTCATTGGTTCTTATACACACATTTAGCAGCAAAAACATGAAGAGGTCATTTCCTCTGTGACTTCAACATTTCCTCACATCATAATGGGGAAAGTTTGCCTATGGTGGCACACAATCATATTTCTGAAATTGATTGGGTTTGGGGCAATATTCTTTGCACTCTGTCTTTAAATACAGCAGCATTGCAGTCAGGTCTCTTTCTGTCATTACAATGTACGGATAGAAAAGTGCTCATGATTCAGTCATAGTAACTCTCAACTTGTAAGTATTTTTACTTTTTTAGCAACCGGAAGTAAACTATGCTTCTACTGAATTCGGAATAATTTTAAGCTATCCAGGAAAAAAGATCAGCTTCTGCAAAGGTCTAAAAAACTCCAGATGTTCACTGTCACCTCCAGGTTTGGCATCTGCTTGTGATTTACCACATTAAATCTCCTATTTTGCCGTTTGGCTGCTCCTTTAAAGGGTAATCAAATTTGCCGCCAAATTTTCCTTATCCTCTGCATCTTCTTCACCCACACTAACTCTCCTTCACTACATCTGCTAACCTTTATCTTTGGTCTTCCTCTAGGCCTCCTTCCTGGTAGCTCCAACCTCAACGTCCTTTGACGAACAACATCAATGTCCCTCTGCTCACTGTATTCAAACTATCTGGTTCTGCTTCCTTACTTATTTCCAAAAAACCTAACATCATCTGCTCCTCTGATGGATTCTATTCATCCTCATCATTTCCAAAGAAAACCTCATCATCTTCAACTCTGCTGCCTCCAGGTCCTCTTCCGGTGCCCCAATTAATCTGACGTATCATCCATGTTTTATGGCCAGACTTTGTTTAGCTTTAAGATGACATAACAAATAAGGACTTGCTGTGGTGGAATTAGAAGTATTGGTAGTAACTTGTTACAAAAATAACACTACTTTTTGCAGATGAAGGTTCTCATTTATCTTGGTGACTACATTTATTTCAAACTATATATATATATAAATATATATAAATAGAAAGTAACTTAAAAGTAATTCAAGAAAACAATCCAGCCATAAAATTGTAACATATGGGATTACTTTTAAATAACAGAAGCTAAAATGTAACGTATTGCATTTTGACCTAATTTTCAAAACACTGCGCATCTATGGGTTATATAGAAATACATGTTTAGGGGGCCAATCAGGAGCCAAGGTAGTAGTAATAGGAGTTACAGCACCCCCTACTGTCACAAAAAAGGAACTGCACATCAATCATTAAACATATCTAAGTCATTAACGTTGCTCCTACAGTAATAGCTCTTATGAATACAACACATGTTTAAAGAGACTATATTATGTCTATTTCCCTCCTGTTTTTGGCCATTATTCGGGATGTTTTGATGATCTAACGTGGAGGTTTGGCGCCATCTAGTGAGCAAGTTAAACAGAATTTAAGTTTTGTCTGATAACAGCAACGTCAGCTAAAGGAAAAATCAAAACATTCACCGCTGCTGACCAGCATCTGGTGCGGATGTAGGTCCAGACAAAAGATGGTGGTCATCGGGGAATCCCCCGTGAGACAGAAAACCACTGCAGGCAGCCTCAGGGAGGAAGTACGCATGCGCGGAAACTCTAAGCCTGTGAACTTTCATTTTGCTCCGGTGTGTTCTCGTAGGCAGTAGCAAATTAGACAAAACTAGCTAAACTGTCAACATGAACTAGCGTCTAAGCTATAGTTTTTAACTTAATATGCACCTTTCGAGTGTCATTCAAAGATTTATTCATAAATAAAACTCGTAGGAACCAGTTTAGCTAACTGTGCAGCAACAATGGTGTAGTAAGCTAAGTGTAAACAATCGACTGACTGAGAGCCCTGGAGAAAGGTGAGTTTATTAACATTATTAGTAGTGTAGATTCTTAAGTTCACTGAAATAATAGATCAACTGATGTAATATTAGTAAATATATTACGCGAAACGTGCATAATAGTGCAAACAAACATGTTTTAAATGTTGTGTATCCTCATCATATCTGTGAAAATATATATATTTTTTTATTGTCAGACTCATCTTTAAGCATGGACCGGTCCGCCCTGAAACAGGGCCAGCTGTTTGGCTCTTGGGAAACTAAGGAAAGACTTGGGATGGGAGGCTTTGGACACGTTTACTTATACCAACATGTGGTGAGTTGTATGCTGTGCATTCTGGAAGGCATAACCTAAAGAGCAATGTTTTTTTTTTCTTCCCTTCTTTCTGCTATTTTCCTCTTTTGTTTTTGTTTGGAGCAGGAGACCGGGGTGAAAATTGCTGTGAAACACTGCCGCCTGGACCTGAGTGCTAAGAACAAAGAACGGTGGAGCAGAGAGATTCAGATCATGTCAAAGTGACTGCTGTTCATGGTTTATCCAAATCAGGGGTCTGTAACCTTTAACCCAAAGAAAGCCATTTGGTCCAGTTTTATTCTTTCTAATGTTCTACCTCCTTGTTTAAAGAATAAAAGCTTTATTTATGTTTTTGTCGCCATTAAACATTTGTATATGAAGTGTAGCTTTTAATTATTTACAATAACTAAATTATAAAAGTGTTATATTTTTCTGTAACACTTTGAACCACTTCTAGTTTTGATTGAAGCACATAAAAATTCCTTTCAAAATAAAATATACCCTGTGTTAAATAAGATCCTCCTCCTGCAGCAAATTCAACTGAATTAACAAAAAAGTATGAAAAGTCAAATCTGTCATTATGACTTTTTGATCCTATTTCTCCTTTTACCATCAAATATAAACAGCATTGAGTTTTTAAAAAAAATTTTTTACATGTGAATTCAGTTTTATATACTTTTGGAACTTTGCCACTGGACAGCAACAAGACACTGTTGTTCAGCAGAAAATCAGAAACGTGCTTTTAGTTTCTTTTAATAATAAAACCACTCTGACATTTTTTTTGCTCATTTATCTGACATGTTCAAAATCTAAACAAAAATGAAGAAACTTAATTGACTTAAACAAATTAATCAAAACTATCCAACTCATTATTTATTCAAATGATTTGCATTATTCTAAAGCCAAAGAGCCGCAAAGGGTGTGGCCCCGGAGCCTCAGGTTTCTGACCCCTGATCTAAATTTTGTGACTTCCTTTTTAGTTTTTGCAAATGCTTTATTACATGTTTGGTCCCACTGTCCACAGGCTGAACCATCTGAATGTTGTTCAGGCCAGAGAAGTTCCTGAGGAGTTGCATGCCATCGCTTTAAATGATCTACCGCTGCTGGCGATGGAATACTGCTCAAGAGGAGATTTACGCAAGGTACTATATAGCTTCTTCATTCATTAAAAAAAAATAAAAGTGTTTGCAATTGTAGCTATAATGCATTTACTTGTTTATTCAGGTGCTGCATAAACCAGAAAATTGTTGTGGATTAAAGGAGAGTGAAGTCCTCTCGCTACTTAAAGACATCGGTATTTTTTTTTTTTTTCTAAGTTATTACTTTGATTCAAAACTATTACAGCTCAGTGTAATATGTGTGGAATTTCTCACCAACACAGGCTCTGGTATCCAGTATCTTCATGAGAATAAGATCATTCACAGAGATTTGAAGCCAGAAAACATAGTTTTACAAGAAATCGATGGCAAGGTGCGGTAATTTAGTCTGTAACATACATGAAGCTTGTATTAGCTGCAATCTGCAAATTATTTTTATTTTGTTTCAAATATTCCTTCTCCAGCTTGTACATAAAATTATAGACCTGGGGTATGCAAAAGATCTGGATCAAGGCAGTCTCTGCACATCCTTTGTTGGAACTTTACAGTATTTGGTAAATTTATCTTACAAAATATATTCATTTTTGTGTTTTTATTTAGCTTTAAAGCTTTGTATGTACACATGACAGGCTCCAGAGCTGTTTGAGAGCAAACCCTACACTGTAAGTGTGGACTATTGGAGTTTCGGGACAGTGCTCTTTGAATGCATTTGTGGCTTTCGGCCGTTTCTGCACCACATGCAGCCCGTACAGTGGTAAGCCAAAAAATGCATCTAGTTTTGTTTTTTCTTTCTGTAATTGTTCACAGTTTTGACTCATGTTAAAATACTAGTGTAAAAAAAGGTGTGGCAGAAACCTTAATTACATGAAGCAGATCTTATCTACTCAAAAAAAAGGTGCAGTAAGCCAACTTCAACTTAGGGCTGATTCTGTTCAAAGTCTGCTTTGTAAACAAAGGTTATTTTTTCATGTCTTTATTATTTATTACCATTTGTTTGGAGAAATACCAGGTTTTTTTTTATACTTAATCTCCTTCAGATGTGAAATGTGTTCTTTGGAGAGCTGAAAGGATTATTTTTTTTGTCTAAACATGAGGGAGACACCTAAGAGTGAAGCCTTAAAAAGAAAAAGTGGAAATGTCTGGTTATGGTAAACAAAATAGGTGCGTTTGAAAGATGGAGATGAAGATTAAAGTGTCTGTTCAGTCTTACTGTGGTGATCTAGACATATCTTCTGCTTCCCAGCACAAGTGATTCACAACTCTTGGTAATTCTGTACTTAAAAAAAAAAAGGAGAATAGAAAACCTTATCAATATTGAAGATTTTTAAGAATTTAGAAGCTATACAATTGGATTATGATGATACCAATTTTATTAGAAGTGTGTCAGATATTGAATCTTTATTTTTGTTGCAGACTGCTTTGGAAAATTTTAATAATTTGTGTTCTATTTTCTTTTTCATTTATCTGAATGTGTCGTTTTTATGCTTGTGTAGGACAAGCAAAGTCAAAAACAAGGGGCCTAAAGACATCATGGCCGTCGAGGACATGAATGGTGAAGTTCGATTTTCAGCACACCTGCCTTATCCCAACAATCTTAGCAGGTCAAGGAGGAATCATTTAAATTTAAATGAGTCCAGCTGACTTTATTCTGAGTAAGTGATATCTGGCATGTTTCTTTTTTTGTTCAGACCGCTGCTGGAACCCATAGAGTCTCTTCTCCAGATGCTGTTGCTTTGGGATCCTTCAACTCGTGGTGGAGGACTGGATCCGGAAACAAACAAGCCTCACTTTTACTCCGTTCTGCACAATATTCTCAGCATGAAGGTTAACCCGATGAAAATGTCTTCAATCTGGATTTACTGCATTCTTTAGTGTGTGTGTGTGTGTTCTTTCTAATTGACGGAACATTAAGTCAACCTTCCCTCAAGCTTCACTCTTCATCTTCCAGGTCATTCACGTCTTGGACATGACCTCAGCCCAGCTGCACTCTTTAGATTTGGGGACCGACGAGAGTTTACTCTCTCTGCAGCTTCGCCTCGAAGCACAAACACAAGCACATATTTCCCCACAGAGCCAAGAGCTTCTGCTGGAGACGGGAAACTCCCTCGACCCCCGTAGGCCGCCCATCCAATTTCTGCCAGAGGGCTTGGTATGCAGCACAGAAAGACAAACGCAAGAAAAAACAGCGTATTGTGTCGAACGCTAACTACATACACCACAATAGTGTGTAGTTCTTGTACTACTGCATTCAGAAATGCAGATGCAGATAAACTCCAATTTTTTGCTAATTTTTTTCTTTTTCATTTCTTAATAAGTAAACGACTTTTTCTTCTTGGGCAATAGTAAATTTAAGCCCGCTTTTATTTTGTAGTTTTTAAAAGGTGTAAAGACTGTTTCCACCTTCCTCCTTAGGGAAAGTTTGTAGTTTAATCTCCACAGATTCTTTTATTTTATGCATCCATAGTTTTAATTTCTGCATCTCTTTATTTTAGCGAGGCTGGGATAACTCCATAGTGTTCCTGTTTCATACAAGCCTTAACAAATACTCCGGACCGCTGACCGCCAGACCTTTGCCAGAGAGTGTCAACTTCATAGGTGAGATGCTTATCTCCACACCAAGTTGTACAAGTATTTCCTAGATGTTATTGTGTTCTGTATTCATGTTTAAATAAAGTTTATCTAAGGTTGATTTAACTTAAATTCGGTTAAAGTCGTGTCTAATTTGGTGTGATGTGATGTGTGCTTGTGTTCTCTCTTGTTGCCAGTCAGGGAGACTAAAACACAGCTCCCCCTCTCCACTCTCAGAAAGGTTTGGGCTGAAGCTGTCAGCTATGTTTGTGGACTGAAAGAGGACTACTTCCGGCTGTATCAGGGGCAGAGGGCTGCCATGTAAGTGCATTAGTAGCCACATAAATGATCACCGTAGCACTCCGAGACTCTGGTATCTCCTGCTGTTTTAGGCTGAGTTTGCTGCGTTACAACACCACCTTGACCAAGTACAAGAACGAACTGTTCTCCGAGTCACATAAACTCCAAGCCAAGCTGGCTTTCTTTAAGACAAGCATCCAGTATGATCTGGAGCAATACGCCAACCAGATGAAGAACGGCATCTGTGAGTGGATTTTCAGGATCTTCTGTGATGCGCGTTGCATTTTTCCGTCACTTTTAACGCCTCTGCTGCTGTTGTGTTTTAATGTAAAGCTTCAGAAAAAATGTGGAAGACGTGGCAAGAAAGTAGAGAAAAGGTTGATTTATTAACGAAGGTGAGACACTTTCAAAACAAATGTTAATTTATTGGAGTGATTCAAACAGCACAGTGCTAACGGTTTCCTGCTGTAGGCTGCAAACGTGGGGTACCTGGATGAAGAGATTCTGGGCTTGCATAATGAGATTGTGGAGCTGCAGAGGAGCCCATATGCCAGAAGACAAGGAGATGTAATGGAACAGCTGTGAGTATCACTGCAAAGCTGTTATTCCACTTCATTTTGAAAAATATATTTGAACCCATAAGGATTTGAACCCATTTTTTCCGTCAAATAAAAATTATATGGGATATACCACAGAGCATGTGAATCACAGAACACATTTCTGATGTTTTTCTGTTACACTAATATCACTATTGGTTCTTATAGGTTGGGTGTTTTGGAGTGGAATTTAACCCCAAGAAACATATTTTTCGGAACTTTTTAAGTTAATTTGACATATTGTTGTTCCTTTTATGTAGCAGCAATTAATAGTGCCAAAAAGAAGGAATTAAACACATAAAAAATAAAAAAGAAATTAAAAATACAGCAGCCAAACTTGACCCCATGGGTTCTCCAATGTTAAAAATTCTTTGTTATGAAGTCAAACATTTTGTTTCTGAGAAAATGTATTTAAGAAATTAAAAGTGAGATAGGGAGCTCTATGTGAGAAATGTATGAAAATAATTAAAAATGCTTTTGTCTCTTCTTTCAGGGAAAAACAGGCGATTGAACTCTACAGGCAACTGAAGGCTAAATGTAAAAGTTAGTATTTGTTTTTATTGTAATACAAAAATATTTCGTTGATTTGCTATAGGTATATTTGTAAAACTGCTAATTAAATGTTCCTAAAATGATGAAAAGTTCATGTCGTCATTTCCTTTTCAGGTCCTGACCCGCCTCATGGTTACAGTGACAGCTCAGATATGGTGAAAACAATCCTTCAGACAGTTCAGAACCAGGACAGAGTGTTGAAAGATCTGTACACTCACCTGAGGTAAACTATACACAATTTAATCAAACCCTCTGAACAATTTCAGCACAGGTGAGGGATAAAGTTGCCCGATTTTAATGTTCCGACTGTTCATTTTTTCCATAGTACTGTTCTAGTGTGTAAGCAGCATATTGTGGATTTGTTCCCTCATCTGGAAAAGGCCCTGGGGGATATAAAAGCAACAGAAAACACTGTGATACAAATGCAAAAGAGGAGACAAAAGGAGTTCTGGTATCTTCTTAAGGTTGCCTGTGTACGTATGCTATAAAATAACAACAGACACTTGAGAGCTTCAGCAGAGAAATGAGGTAATTTGGTCGCTAATACGATTTGTGGTTGTCTATTTAGGAACAGAGCAACTCTCCGGTGCCGTCACAACATCCCTCTGATTGGTAAAATCTCTTCCAAACGCAACTCTCTGCCTATAAAAGATGAATTTCACCATAAGTTGCAGTTTGAGGTGTAAACAAACTCTTTAAAGTGCTAAATGTGTCTTGTCTTTTTCAGTGAAACTGTTGGCCAGCTGCTCAATGAAAATCAGCGGTATCTGAGTCATCTGACTTCTCTCATGCAAGATACTGCTCAGAGCATGGAGCACAGTGTGATGGTAAAGTCTGGAGAACAGAATGAAGTGATCATTATTGATGTAACTTTCAAATATAAGGACAAATGTCTTCACTATTTTTGATCAATAATTTCCATCCCCTAATGTTGGTTTGTGTCTTGATGGTTTTTCTTTTAAGTCTGCTCGATTTTGAACAGGTTTTTGTCTTTCTTCAGGATCAGGACTGGAGCTGGACTCAGTCTGGAGCAGTGAAGGTCCAGTCTGAGAAGCCATAAAAACTTTCCAAAGATTACAATGTCTGGCATATCAGATGCACTATGTGTGTGCCTATACATTATCTTCTAAGACAATAATGTATAAAAAGTGTTTTTAAGCTGTCCGTGAAAAAATTTTGACATATTTAATGAGAGTTTTGTCCTTAAATATCAAACATATTTATTTTCAGATAAATCAAAGTGCATTATTTTTGTTAAAAGAATGTGTTAACAATGGAAGGTGACCTGACGTTTTTATAAAGGTGTTAAACACAAACATTGTTTTGTCCGTCATCCTTGTGTGAGTAATCTGAAGGCCTTTCTTATAGTTAATTGCATGAGGAAGAAAAAAACAAGAATAAATAAAGTTTTTGAAATTATTTTGTTGGAAAATCACCTTAAATGTCATTTTAAAACCTTAAAACTTTCATAAAAGTACCTTTTCTTGTCATTTTTTCCTGGATGAATTTTTGGATTTTTACAGTGTTGGGTTTTTTCAGTTTTTATAAGCCATTTTATGTGTTCTCATATTTTTGTTTGCTCAGTCCAATAATTTGGTGCCCGAATCACTTATTTCTCATTTGCTCTTTTTTTTCCTTCAAACTTTGTATCTCCTAATGAGTGATCAATGCCCTTTTTGTTGCTTTTTTTAACCGTCTGCCTTTTTGTGTCATAGTTTGTGTGTCATAATTATTATTAGTATTCATTTTTTAAATAGGTCTTTGTCAAAGTATTGGTTTTGCTATTCATGATTTTATAGAAACGTTGACCCTAAATTACAGAGTTTGCCACAGAATAAACATACTTTCAAGAGAGTTTGCATACTTTCACTATGAAATGAAGACAAATAATATTTTTATTTTATTTATTTAAAAAAAATATTTCCTGGACCAAATTGTCCAGGCTCGGAAACGCAAAATAACTAGAAATTCTAAACATTCTACAGTACCCAGGACTCTTTTAAAGTCGTAATCGGCTTTTTTCCGACAGTCCCTGAAGTAACCTCGATGAAGCAAATCAGCGTTGGAAGGGGAGGCGTGACGTGAGGGGGATGGTCCGTCGAATGATAAGACCAGAGTGCAACTGTTCGATACTTGGGTAATTTTTCATTTTTTAAAACCATATATTTATTGTAATGTTTCAGATGTTTAAATAATCAACAGCATTTTCCATTATGTGAATATTAGTTATATTTTATTGCTGTTTAACGAATTGAAGTTGCGTTTTGGTGCAATTTGCTGACGGAGTAAGCGATTTCCGAATCCACCCGTAGAGAAAACTAGCTAGCTAAGCTAGCTAAAGCAGCGAACCTGCTAGTAGTCTTTCGTTTTCCACTTTCTCAATGAGGCGGTCATGTTCGAGTATGCAGATTTGTATCGTTTAATTGCTGCTTTATTACTTTTAGGAGGCATCTCACTTGTTGCCTTTTTAAGAATAAGTTATAAAGCAGAAAGAAGCACGCTAGCTTGCCTTTACTTCCCAGCATTCCCATTTAGTTCTCGTGTTACCCATCGAGGTTTGCATTACATTTCAAAACTGATCTTCACCCTGTCTAACAACCAACGTTTTACTTTATTTAAATTGTAGGCCAAAAGTTAATAAACAAATGTTCAATCTTTTTTGTTATTGTTTTTGTTACTTTACAGTTTTAATACAAAATACACCCCACAGCCAATTTGGTTCAATGGATGTATTAATATTGAGAGCTAAATTGCACATTATCTATGCGTACTTTAAATTGTATTATGATGCAATATTGTTGCTAAAACTCTACTAAATCTGAGGATTTCGACCATGTTAGTGTTTTCTTGGGTGTGTCAATGTTGATTTCAGATTAAGAGCGGAAAAAGTCCTCTGTTTGTGTTTCTGAGTCTGGGACTGTGCGGGTATTGTGATTCCCTTTCCGTCAGTGCTTATTGTTGTGTAAATATTTCTGCTGATTGACATTTCCTTTTTGCTTCAGGTGAGTGTAAGTGAGGATGACAATGCCGCATGTAGGGGCAGTATTTGCAGCAATGGCAGGAGTGGTTGCCATCATGTTGCACTCCTCCATTCACAAGATAGAGGAAGGACACCTTGCTGTCTACTACAGGTATCTCATTTGTTTTTTCTTTACGTCTGTATTTTGTGAAAAACGTCTGTTTTTGAAAGTTGACATATTTACCAATTGGGCCTCACTTATCTAAAGATACAACCCAATGAAAACTGGAAAAAAAAAATTTTTTTTTACACTTTCTTGTGGCATTTTTCCTCATGATGGAGGACATATAAGAAGAAAATTAAGTTTAAAATTGCGGTTCTGCTTTGCAGAAACTCTCCTAGAAAAATGACATAATCATAATTAAAAGACCACTTTGAATCCTTTTCAAACAAATTTAAAAGATGATTGCAGTGGAGCTTTAAAGGATTTTGAGAAATTTAAATATACTTTACATCTGGTGAGGCAGATTATAAACACAAAGACAATATGGAAGCTGTGCTTATTTATTTATTTTATCAGATATTTGTGTATGCGGATATGCACCAAGCAATGCTTGTTTTTTTGGTTTGTTTTCCAGAGGTGGAGCTTTACTAACTTCTCCCAATGGTCCAGGATATCACATCATGTTGCCTTTCATCACCACATACAGAGCAGTGCAGGTAAACAGATACTTTTGCACCGTAACCCAACTTTGAGTAGATGTTTTATTTTTTTAAACTAAATTCAACATACCCATGTTGTCTTTTTTTAATCTATAAACGAATCGTGAATTAAATTACAAAACGTGATCAGCGGATTTAAACTTTACGTTAATCAGTTTCTTTTGATTCAACCAAGAATCCCTTAAGGAGGTGGGGATGTTTTTGAAAAGTTCTCAGTCAAATTTTATGATTAAACATATTTGCTCAGCAAGGATCTATAACAAATAAATAATAGGTTTTGCACCATTTAGTTGCATAATTAAAAAAAAAAGTTTTGATTGTGCTTTTAATGCTTCTTAGCTCTAAAGAACAACATTTTTTTGAGTGACCAATTCCTCTAATTATTTCTGATCGGCTTAAACGTGATCGTTTGGACATAAATAATACAAATGTAACATAAATGAGAATAATTGAATCATATGCTATATTTTCCACGTATGTAATATTTCTTTTTTCTAATATATTTGAGATAATGTCTTATTTTCATTTGTTTAGTTTTATCTCTCTCAACTTTAACATTCGGGTCAAAATATGTTTGAACTTTTTGTTTTAGACCACGCTTCAAACTGATGAGATCAAGAATGTGCCTTGTGGGACAAGGTAAGACTGTTTACAGAGGCACATTTTCAGAAGTGAATTCCTCTTTAGAGACTATTTGTTTGAACTAAACCTTGTTTTGTTTTTTTCTTTAATAGTGGTGGTGTGATGATCTACTTTGACAGAATAGAAGTTGTAAATATGTTGGTCCCTACAGCAGGTATAGTGTGTTGAAGTCTTTGTGATTGCAAACGTTCCTGATTGACTTTAACCACCGTGTCTTGGTTTGTAGTGGTGGACATTGTGAGGAACTACACGGCCGATTATGACAAAACCCTGATTTTTAACAAGATTCACCACGAATTGAACCAGTTTTGTAGCGTCCACACACTTCAGGAAGTCTACATAGAGCTGTTCGGTGAGAGGCTTTGACTGCTTCACTAAGTGTTCCTTCCTAAAACTCCAAAAAGTTTGGATTTGAATAGCTTGCCGTGTATCCTGCAGATATTATAGATGAAAACCTCAAAACTGCACTGCAGAAAGATCTGAACGCTATGGCACCTGGACTTACCATACAGGTATGTAAACACACTTCATAGTGATACGACATTCTCATTAATTTAATAAAATTTGATATTTTAAGAAAAATGTCTTGAACAATATTTTGCCCTTCTTTTAATAGTCAAAAAAATTGTTCATTGTTCAGTATTCATTTAACTTAGTGATCATATTGATTAACACTGTAAAATATATTTCTCATGAAATTGTAATTGTTTGACCACATTTGATCAAAATAGAAAGATGTTGCATATTTATTTAGTTTTTTTCTTCAATTCCATGCAGGCTGTCCGTGTCACCAAACCCAAGATTCCCGAGTCTATCAGGAGGAACTTTGAGCTCATGTGAGTTTTAGACGATTTGTCTCAGCACAGACTTGCTGCTTCAGTTCCTTTGAAAGTCACTCAATTCTTGAATTAAATATATTAAAGAGAACTAAATGTGTGTACTTGTGTGTGTGTGTGTTCAGGGAAGCAGAGAAAACTCGTCTCCTAATAACGGTTCAGACTCAGAAGGTTGTGGAAAAGGAGGCGGAGACTGAAAGGAAGAAAGCCATTATTGGTAACTTTGTTGTTTGACTGTAAATCATTGTAGGCTTTTTATTTGCATCTCTCTGTGACGTTTCAGCTGTTTCTTCGTCAGTCATGTGTAACAACGGTTTTTTTTGTCTTTTAGAGGCTCAGAAAGTGGCTCAAGTGGCAGAGATCCATTTTAAACAAAAGGTGATGGAGAAAGAGACTGAGAAGAAGATTTCTGAAATAGAAGGTTAGCATAACTGCTCTCATTCTCCTTTTTTTTTTTTAAACATTTTTGGTGGATAAAATGTCTGAGGCCATTGTGGTTTTCTCCTTTGTCTCATTTATCACATGTATTTGTTTCAGATGCTGCTTTCCTGGCCAGGGAGAAGGCCAAAGCAGATGCAGAGTATTACACTGCTGCTAAGTTTTCTGAGGCAAACCGGGTAAGAACTGTCGAAGTACCCTCCCCTACTCCAGATATTATTAATCATCATCTAACCCAATTTTCCTGTTTCAATTGTGGAGATGTAGACTTGAGTGCTTTTCCAATCCTGTTTTGAGTTTTTTTCTAAAGAAAAACATATATAAAGAAAATTAAGCATTTCTACGTCCAAAAACTTGTGAATAAGGAGCAGACGAAAAAATGCTGTTTGAAAATTGCTGCTCCGCTCTGCAGTGGGGAGGTTAAGATGGGGCGAGGTAGCTCAGCACCCAAAACTCGGAGGGGGGATTTCTAATGAATTTGTGCGTCACTGCAGAAACTATGTCCTGGAAAACAATCCAGATTTTCTTGATTTAGGCACAACACATCAAAATCGTAATTAAAAGAGCACCAGGAAGGCTTTAAAAATGGATTTTAACAAATGATTAGAGTGGGATATAAAGCTGCTTGCATTGTTAGATGGGTCAGCTCATTTCATTTGTAAAGGACAAATCTTTTAGGCCCATGTTAATGTTTTTTTATGGATTAATCTTAACAGATGTAATGTTTTTATTTTTCTAACTATTATCAGTCTAGATGAAATTTCTCTATCAGCAGCAGAAATGAATTCTTTTTATAAAGATTTCCCAGTAGACCTGTTTTATGGACCGTTGTCTGGAATCATACCTGTGTTTTGATGACAAAAAGCTAAATCCTTGTCATTTTCTCAAAATACTGACATCATTCTTTTAAATCTTTGCAGCTGAAGTTGACACCGGAGTACCTGGAGCTGATGAAGTATCAGGCCATAGCTGCTAACAGTAAGATCTACTTTGGTCAGGACATTCCTAACATGTTTGTGGAGGGGAACAGCAATTCGCCCAAGTCTGGACCACCTTCAAGTTTGCCCGGCTCTGAATCAGACGTATTCAAAGCTAAGCCAGATGGGCACTGAGGCTCCAGGAGAACCTGATGAGGACCTTTCACTGAAAATTGTGGGTGTTGAAGCTTTGCAGATGGTCTTGAATCTAAACAGCAGTGGGGACGGTGAAGTGAAAGATGACTGGAAAGTGCGAGAGCCTGGGGTAAACAGAAAGTTGGAGAGAAAAAGTGAGCTCAAGGAACGCTCGATGCCATGGTAAAAAGAATTCGCATAAAACGCCTATGCCTGGAAAGGTGACACTAAAGAGTCGCCATAATTTAAATGTGCGCTTCTCTATTTCAGGTTATGCATTTTTTTTCTTGCATCGTCTTTTCTAGTCTTGCAGCTGCATTTTTTTGTTTTTCTGTGTGCGAGGGCATGATTTGTGATTAATTATGAGATGATTTTCTGGAAATAAATGTCTGGCTTTGCAGCACTGGAATCTGACAGGTGTCGCTAGTTAAAGGTTTGAATACTTTGTACGGTTTGAGGTGTACGTTATATTTGTGCCATTTTTGTGCCGGTCGGCCGTTGTTGCTGAGATTCCTTTTGAAGACTAAGTAATCCTAGCTTCCATGAAACGCTGCCTTTGAACCGTTGACTTTTAGTCAGCTTATGCACCCACGTTTTAGGGCAACAGGTGTGGTAGGAGTCGGCCACTGGATGGAAGCCACCTTTAGTTGGTTTTGCTGAACTGGCACTGAATATGTGCGGCAAAAGCTTTAATTACAGCGGATGATTTACTGCTTGTTGTGTTGTTTATTTTCTGGGGGGGGGGTTTGTGATCTGGTGTTGATTTATTTTGTTGGCAATTACTTTAATTCCCAGTGAGATAAAAATAAGAGAAATCAAGTCTGGTTTTTTCTATAAGTTCAGATGATCGACCGTTTCCATGAGAGTGCTACAGCAATAAACACCAGCTCAACACGCTTGGATGTATTCATTTTGTTAAGAATTTTCTTTTCTTTTTATTATTCTTATTGTCATTTGAAAGCTTTGCTTGAATCAGATGATGGGCATAATTTATTAAATATCAACTTTCTATTTTCAGGGCTTTTCAGTTTATCGTCCATTCTCAGGAATTGCTTTTCATTCTCATAGAAAAACTTGGCATTGAAGCATTGGTTCACAGACGAGTTTACTCTAATGTTAACTCTGAAATACAAAATCCCTACAAATATATTTAAGTCTGTTTATAAAAAGTCTGTAAACAGAAGCATTTTGAGGATGTTGGGTCAAAAATGAAAGAAATTCTAAGAAAAAATCCAATTGTATTGGTTTTAACTGTACCAGCTTAACTGGAAATGCACATCTCCCTGTTGAGAGTAATATTTAGGTAAGCACTACAAAGAAATGTTGAATTAGGAGGTTATTTTTATTTTATCTTTCTAAAATTTGAACAAAATGCAAGTTGGTGCTAGTTGTTTTTTTTTTTGGGGGGGGGGGGGGGGGCAGGGGGGCTGTTTTAAACATTGAAAGACTTTCACCACTCAGATTTCGAGCCTTACATAAAAATGAACTAACTGACCTGCAGGCTGAATATTCTAACAAACACAAGCAAAGACTGGAGAAAACAACAGTTAGCAGCCCACACCGGTGGTTATTTTATTTTATTTTTGAAGATGATGTTGTTTGGTGGTGGGTTTAAACACACTTACAAAGAATAAAGCAGTTATGAAATTAATTTTGTCAATATTTTGTACAATCTGTGAAATTTAAAACATTTTCTCCTTGTTTTAAAAATGTTTACATGTAAAAATGTTTCTAGGTTTTGACAATGTTTCTATGTAAAATAAAACCTATTTTGGTACCAGTTTCCTTTTTGGGTTTGTGACTGTTTTCATGTAGTTCAGATCATTTCCAAAAGGAGGTAATCTAACTTAAGATGAGGCGGGATATGACTCATTCTGAAATCTGGTTTGGAAAATCGAGTGTTGTGGGGGAAAAAAAGTCATGAAATGTTGCAATCAATTTTTGATAAGGTATGTTTCTTATATAGGAAGGTAAAATGTGTTTTGCATGTCTGGAAGACAAAAGGAATGTTAGAAAACTGACGTAAATCTAAAAGTAGAGTAAAATATAAAAATACTGTTTAGTTAGTTGGCGATAATGCATTAAAACATGAAAAGTATTTTATTTAATAGGTAGAGTCTTTAGTTTCATAATGTTATAGTTTGCATTTTGATAAGCCTAACAAAAGTGTTTTTTTTTTTTAGCAATTTGGCAAGTGTGATTAAAGTTTCCATTATTAGGAGGAAACATCTAAAATGTGCAAAACTACAAAGCAGCTTTGAATGAAGGCATTTTTAGACAAAGGACAAGGAAGTGGTTATGGAAATGTGAAGGAAAGCTTCCTTCAGCTGTGTGTAAACTTTAGTTTCCAATCCATAAACACTTTCAGATTAGACTCATATTTGATCTGAGAGCATAAAGAAACAACTTTAACCCCCTTTATTTCACATGAAGTTTATTCTGCATTTATTTGCAGACTTGCACTAATTTTGGAGTGAAAGCCTCTTAAACTCAGCAAGTTTAACCACCACCCCCCTTCTTTCACCACTGCCATCCCAATTCCAGGAAGTGAGGTGATGGTCAGGTTTTTGCAGCTTCCTGCCTCAGCATCGCTTTCCTGGGTTGCTTTGACATCACGTCCATGATTTATCTAGCCTTGACATCTTCCGGGACGTTGTCCTCACCAAAGGGCCTGAGGGTGTGGTTCCTCCGCTATGAGTAAATTCATTCCCAAAAACAGCGGGGTAACGTGAACATGAATCATCAGCGGCACACAGCGCTGCTCTGTTCTCCTCTTTTCTCTCAACATTCTAACTTCCTGTGTGTTTCTGCTGTTTCCCAGCAATTCCCCCTCTTCTTTAAGTAACCCCCTAAAAAGCTGGTGTTCAAGCTGACAAATGCTATTGTTGCACAAACACAGTTCTTTATTACAACTTAGTCAACAGGTTGAAATAGTCTTACTCAGGCTGTGGAAACGTTTCCTTTGTTTGAGGAAATGCCTTCAATTCTATCAGCTTTAAAGTAGACTCAAAACTTAAATATCTGGATAAGAAATACACACTTTTCCAGCTGTTTTTATATCTGTTTATGTGTTTAAAGCCCCGCAGAACTTTAAAAGTCAAAAGTCAATTCCTAATTGTTTTACATTTACAATCATAATGTTCTTAAAGTTTGTCATTTCTTTAAAAATAACACAAAGGACATTTTAATTCACACAACAAAACAAGTTTTTGATTTTAATAATGAGACAGTATCAGGCACAGCTGACATGAATATAGAAGTTATAAATATTGAATTATGTTTAAAATAAGATAACTAGAAGCATTTTTTGTTTTGAACTTCTCTATATATATGACAAGCAGGGTCGATTATAATGCTTAGAATTTCCCCCAAAATAGAAAACAAGATTATAAGCACATAACTTTATTCCTTTTTAATAATAATAATAATAATAACTCATTCATGACATGTTCCCATAAACAGTGGAGGGACAGATTTGATCGGTTTCACGTTCAATTAAACCTGAGGAACACAGTCTTCCTGGACAGACAGTTACATGGCGGCACTCCTCCTTGACACAAACCAGATCAATTTGACCAAACATGCAACTCTTTGCTCCCATAACCTAAAACAAATTTATTGGTGGCATCGAACCTGCTCCAAAGCAGCAAATCACAAACATCTAAAAAAAGAGAAAAAATGCAAAACGTAAAATATGTGCAACTGAAAACATTTTCCATATGCAGTCTCAGTCTCAATTAATATCCCCTTTATAAGAATATGCTCTAATTTTATAACATTTTGGGATGAATATGCTCATTTTGTAGCCATAACAAATCTGAAAGACAACTGTAAACCCATTTTTTGGTCATTCATTCAAAAGCAGCTCAGAGGCCTTGAAGAAGACTGGAAGGTCGAGAGTTCAAATCCACGACCGAGTCATACCAATGCCTCCCTACTTGGCGCTCAGCATTAAGGGGTTGTATTTGGGGGGTTGAACCACCAAATTCTGAGTGCGGCGGTGTCTGCAGCTCCCTAAGGGGGTGGGTGCAGAGAACAATGGGACTTTAACCTTCCATACATGCAACTACAGCTTCATTTGAGATATTATCAAAGTTTATTATCAAGTTTTTTTTTTTAAACTCAGTGTTTTAATGTTGAGAGATATTAATAATGGTAAGAACATGAAAAGGAATAAAAATAAAACAGTTTTTGACTCAGTTATGTCATTCAGTTTATCTCTGTATGGTCAGAAAGCTCTGGTTCCAATAGGATGTGCTGCTTGGCTTCATGAAGTTAAGTAAACTTTATATTCCAGTAAATAAACTGCTAGTCGGTGCTTGAAAAAGGTTCTTTAACCATATTTAGGACATCTGTCAGTTACTTCATATATTCTCTAGGAAATGTAGTAACTAAAAGTGTGGAAATGTAAATTTGTTCAATCTTTGAGGAACCATCTAAACGTGTTGCATTTCAGCAGGAAGTGACGTAGATGTCAGGAAATTCATTTGTGTCGATTTTGAATTGCTAAATCAATTCCTAATTTGCACATTTAAGTTTAATATTCCATTAGTAAAGTTCTTTTTAAAAGAAAACATTAGTAAAATGATCTACTTTTCTTAGAGAAAAAAACGTTTTTTGTAGAACATAAAAACAGATTCTCAGTACAGCAATTATGTCTTGTTGGTGTGTTGTCAATGAATTAATGTGTACTGGCTTTTGTTTTGTACATCTCCAGGTGCCGCGTCAGATCTTCTATTCGCATGTCCTTCAGGTGCACAAGATGTTCTAACTTGTTCACTTTTATCTGCAGGATCTGGAAACAGTGATGGAAAAATCAAAGTTTATCCTAAAAGAAGTTATTAGTAAAAATCAAATTCAAATAAATGAAAAAATATGTCACTATTTCCGTTGTCAACATAAAAAGGGTTGATTCAATGGTTTAAAAAAAAACTCCTTGTTTGGTAAAGGAGAAGTTGAGCACATCTTCACTCTGCTTTTTTTGGTTGCAAATGTTTGCAAAATGAGGAATGAATAAAAAAAAAAAAAGGTTAGATCCGCTGGGCAGCTGCTGACTCACAGACCACTGCTGACACAAAGTGTGACACATTTGAAAACACACACACACCCAAGAACGCAGCAGCATTGCAGGTGGGGAGCCTGCCTGACAAAGCTTTTCTCCAGCAGGACCACATGTTGTTCACACATATGCTCCCATTCAGCATAAGAGTTTGCAGCATGAATGTACTGGAGTACCTCCACCGTCTCCTGCAGAGACAGGACTGCCTGCTCTTTTTCTTGCAGGATGAGCCGTAAACTCGGGTCCATGTCGGAGTAAAACGTGACTGCGTGTTGCACTTTCCTGCCCAAAGAAAAACAAAAGCATTAATATTATTGTTTCTATGAATACTGGTATTGCTAAACGTGCTACAAAGAAAAGGTCATACATGTTTTTCTCCATGTGCCTCTCGTCTTTCCTCAGCTCTGTCAGCTGCATCTGATGAATTTCTACATAAAAAGAAAGAAAAACATGGTGTTTTTTTCTTAATAAATAATCAATAAATCAGAAGTTTCAGTGTGTTGCGGTAAGAAACCTACATTGCTCCTTCTGATAAGTCTCATGGGTACAACTAAGGTGAAGATAGGAGGATTAAAGGCAGACAAAGAAGAAGAAACAAGGTAAGATAAGACAAAAGAAGAAGAACAAACTTTGGCTTTTAGCCAGCAGTGCAGAGATAAACACTATCTGTTGGCCGGGAACTGATAAGAGGACTGGAGCCCCTGTCTCTGATGGTGGAAAGGGAAAAGATGGAAAAGGAAGAGCAGAGGAAGAAGGTGCAGGCCAGGGCTGAGGTCAGCTTCACAGGCTGGCTTTGCTGAGTACGGGGAAATGGAGGAGACGCATATCACCATATCACCAACTCACACCCTGACGGGGGAGTGTTTTTCAGGTCGCTCCTGTCTTCAAAGGGAGGTATGTTAGCGTCAGCGTGTGGTCACTGCTATCTCCATGACTTTTGGTGCTTTTATCTTAACTTTTTAATTTAACCGTTATTTCACCAGGAGGATCAGTTGAGAACAGTTTCTCATTTGCAACGATGGCCTGGACTTTCCACTAACTACAGTCCAGGGAGGGAAAACAAAAATTCCCACAGAGGCAGAATCAACACTGACAGTGGTAATTATATGTGGGTTTTGAAAAAAATAAAATAAAAACATCTCTGAGTGTTTGCTAATGGCAGAAAAGTCTAAAATTAAACTGACCTCATTTGCAGATCTAAAAATACGTGACATTTTACATTGTCAGCTTACCTTTTTCCCCAAAAAATGCTGGCACACTTAAACAATCTTTCTTACTGTCAAAACACAGTCATCAAATTGAAATTTATGTCAGCAGTTTTTTGTTTCCGTTCATCTGAGTTGCTTCACCATGTTGCAGTTTTCAGCAAACCCTTAATCACCAGATTACTGTCCTGTGATGTGGTGCAAAGTAAATCACTGAAATATTTTTGTTTTATTCATCCTCTCTTTAGTTCATCAAGGTTGCTTATAAAATATATATATATATATATATATAAGTCCCCAATGTTTAAAAATCATCAAAGTAACTGTACCTGCACAGGGTTTCTTCAGGTCCCTGGTGTCATAGTAGTCCAGATTCTAAGTCAGAAAAAAATGTAAGTCAACATTTTAGTGATTTTGTTGCGCATCTCAAAAAGAATGTGGGCAATGACTCCATCATTATACAAACTGTTATATTGTTTTTTGGGTTCTCCAGCTTCTTGTCGATCTTCTCCCTGAGGGCGCTGAGAGCTGGCACCACAGCTCCAGAAGTGCTCAGAACAATCTTGTTGAGTGTTTCCTCTGGAATATGAAAGTCAAGCCTAGAAAACACCTTCCTGTTCATAAAGACAAACATTTAAAATAAAAAAAATAAAAAAAAGAAATCCAACACTTCACTGATCCATAAAAGCTGTAATTTTTATTTTTTGCAGCTTGTGGCCTCAGAGCAGGGGTCTGCAATATTTGACGCGCTGTTTGGTTTAGTTTCTTACTGTTCACAAATGCAAGAGCCGCAAAGTCTCTCTTTACCGATTAGAAAAATGCACCTTATTTAAATTAAGAAATTCGTTTATAAAATCTATCTTTTAAATGTTTACATTAATTAATTTACAGCTGTGTGCTTTTTTTTAATATATGTTTTAAATGTTTTTACTTTTGACAGCAGCTGATAGATACCAGATCCTTTCCTTTCAAAATAAAATACACCTTGTGTCCAATAAAATCGTCCTCAATAAAGAATACAACAAAGCCAAAATAAAACCAATATTTATCTGTGCCTTCATTCTGTTTCTTCTTCTACTGTCTAATAGAAACATGACAACACTGCTGTAGAATCTAATTCTTACACATGAAATAGCCTATTTTAAGAACTTTGCATCTGAACAGCCACTAGATGCTGATGTGCAGCAGAGGATAAGAACAAGTGCCTTAAGCTTATTCTAACAACAAGCCACTCTGATAGTTGATTAAACATTTAACCATCATGTTGCCCAGAAATCTGACATTAAATATCTAAATATAAATGACAAAAATGATTAAATAAAACTAATTAACCCAAACTGCAAATCCAATATTTGTTCAAATTAATGGCATTTTTCTTTAAAACCAAAGCGGCACAATGGAGGAGGTTAAGAGAGCTGCATGTGGCTCCAGGAACTCAGGTTGCAGACCCCTGCCTTAGAGGAAGCCAGTACAAAAAAACATCAGTCAGACAGGTCCAGGATTTATTTTACACAATTGTCTAAAATAAAAGAATTCACACATTTTTACTCAGAATGTGTTTGAATTACTATTTTGCAGCCCACAGTACCAGAGTTATTTTTTGAGGAACATGAAGTAGATGTTCATTCTACCTATTGTCAAATTGTATGAGGAAATTCTGATTGTTCTTATTTTTGTATTTTAATCTTACCCTTTTGTCACAGATTTTCACTCACCAAGAAAATCAATGTTATGGTAAAATCTGGCATCATGATGGTTTGTTGTTTCTCAGGATTGACTGCTGGCATGTTTATCAGTGAAATTCCTGGATTTGTGATTGCTGATAAGACAATCTTGTTCTTGCAGGTTTGTAGTTTTTAAGCACGTGCAGCACAACATCTTCACCTCTTTAAAGCAGGCCAGAGTTTTATTTCTGACATTTTTCTGCACATTTGCCCCCCCAAAAATAAGGTTTATCTCTTTGTCCCTATTTTTTTTTCTAATGCATTAACCCTAAAAACCCAGCACAACCACAACATAACAGCATCTCTTGTTTTATTTATTTATTATTTTTCGTTTTGTTTCTTTTATCCATTCACAACCTAGAGAAAGTTCAAACTAGTACTTCTGCATTAAATGCTCAAAATAAAGGCTTATTTTGTCTTGCCTGTTCAGGACGTTCCAGTTACTGAGCTTTTGCTGCGTGGAATTAGCAGGAATGTAGTTGTGCAAGTCAACAAGCTTTGGGAAGAAATGCTTGACCACCTCAGCTGCCATCACTGCAGAGGGTCCAGCAGACAGTTCAGAGGAAAACAAACAGACAGACAGATAAACCGATGAGAAAATAACAGATAAATTAAAGCGAGATCAAATTACATCTGCTGCATGTTTTTTTTTACGAGCTCCCAGTGGAGCAGTAGTGTAAACAAAAGATTATTCAGACTCACTACTACCTCCGTCGCTGAAGTCTCTTGAAATGTTTCTTTTGGGCCTCGACAAAGGTATTTTGTCTATCCATGCGAATAAATCCTGCTGTTCCTCGTCATTGAGTTCCCGCTCCATGACTTTTAGTTATATATGTGGATGTGTTTTTAATCAGTTATTAAAACTGGGTTAGCTTGCTAGCTTCCTTTGACCACAGAATGTTTGGAGCGTTGCTAGGCGACCGAAAACTACGGCAACATAAAAATATGACGTTAAGCTTATCATTTAAAGATGCGCACGCGCTTAATGTTGATTATTCTGGTTTATTGTTGGAGCATAAACACACACAAACAAAATATCAGAGTAATGTGATTCCTCTAGATTTATTAAGAGAAATAAAGGCAAAGTCATCCCAGAATGCAACACTGCATGGGAAGATCGCAATCAAGAAGTCAAACCATGTTAACCATGGTTCTCCATTGTTCACAAAAACAAACAATAAATAAATCATAATGACATAGTTTTCAAATGTTAGAACGGATTTGTTAAAATAAAAATGGCCATCCTACTGATATTTTGACAATACTGTCAAAATAAACCAGACAAGACATAAGATGCATAAAATACTAAACAAAAGACATAAAACTTTAATCCTTTATCTACACAAGTGATGGTAAAAGTTTATTTTTACAAAATATATTTATTTATAATTTTAATTTAAGAAATTACATGACCAATCAATAAAAAAAGAATGTAAAAGACTGCTATAAAACACAAAAATTAGGATGGAAAATACATTAAAAAAAACTGTTATAAATGGCCAAAACACAAGAATAAAATGCTGCAGAAAATTAAGACAAAAAAAGATCTTAAACATACACAAAATGATACATTATATAGTCGAAATTAAGGTACCTCAAGAGTATTTCTCCCTTTTTAATACTATTTTCAGTCAAATTTAAATCTGCACAGGTTTTCTGTTTGTCTGCAAGTCCATTTTTAAGGTGAATCAAAAATACAGCATAAATGTAACAGCTAATAAAGGAGGACAATACATTGTTATTATTTGCTTCTTATTAGTTTTTGACTCTTCTAAATCTGGATCACATTCCCGAAGCTGTGTTTACATGGAGCAGGAGAGACCTGGGTGTTTTGCTTCCCCGTACTCACAGTCATGTAAATATCCTCAGATGCTGATCGTGTGAGTAGAACTGTGTGTTCATCATCTTGGCAGATAGAATTCAGAAACCTGCATTAGTCGATCAGACATTCCAGTCGCCTGGTTTCTGTCAAAGCCCACAAGTACCATATTTAGGATTCTTAAAACCAGCATTTAAAACATAGTCAGGTCTCTGAATACAGAAAAAGATGCAGCACATAACCTGGGTAGTTAGAAACATTCTAGTCATACCCAGGATAATGTAAACATGTTGACAGAAAAATGGATAGTGCATTTGCCTTATAAAGAGTACACACATCTAAGAATCAAGGCAGTGAAGATTTCTCCTGAAGACTCTTTGATACAAATAAAGCACTCTTGTTGGGTGGAAACATGGCTTTGGATTTAAATCAACACAGGCATTAGCAGGAAGGACACTGGCAGTGATGATCCACAGGGGGACCATCACTGACATGGAGCTCTGTCATTTAAAGTTGCTGATCCTTCCGTGGATCTTGTTTTTGCTTAACAACAGTTAAGTATTTCCTGAGAAGATTTTGTGGAAAGGACTAAACAATATTGTCTTGCCACAGAATCTCAGCGTTTACATCCTGGCTAAAATAATTTCCCTGTCATCTTGGTCGGCTCGGGGGCATGAGAACAGCTCTCTTCCCAATCTGGAAAAAGAAAGAAATAGATCAAACATGTTGATAGTCGTTCTCCTCTAACATGGCTTTATGTTTATCTAGCTGAGTCAAATTCTTCGATTTCAAGTCAGGAAAAAAAAGCAAGACTTCGACTCATGACGCTGTAATGTAGCCAATATTCTGAAACTATGTCAAAAACCACACACAGGCTAATAAATAGCAATGCCTTTTTAGGCTTTAAGAATGTCTGACTAATATCTGAATTTGTACCAGCTGAGTGTGAGGCAGTGAAGACAGGGCTGCAGTGGGCTTTGGCTTCACTGGAGGGGTTGGAAGTTTTGGCTTCATGATCTTGAACACAAAACAGTAACAATTAGTAATGAGCCGAGTGATGACATCCAAAGATCAGCATCATTTAAGCTCACTTACTGGTTTTGCTGTTAGTGGTGGTAGAGGTCTAGATGGTGGCTGGGGCTTATTCTGAAAAATGCATATTTTTGGATGATCAGCTAGAATCTATCTGAAGGAAAATTAGTTATATTCAAAACGTTATCTGCCGTCATACCTCAGCATAAATGGGTAGCTGTGAAACTGCTGTTGGCTGCATGAATGCCTAAACAAGTAGTTTAGAGGTTAAAGGAGAAGAGAAGGACATCATCTAAGATTTGGAAAAAGTAGAAAACAGAAGCTTAACTTACCTGGTATTTTCTTGTTGGCTGAGGTATTCCTTGTGTGTATTTGGGTGGCTGTAATGAGATAAAAACACAAGTAACATTGTTCATTATTTTAGAGAATTCCCATTTTTAAAGCTTAAACGATAGTCCAAGAAATCTGTAGAAGCCAACAGATGACACATCACCAGGTTTCTTCACTGGTGTAAAGACTCACCTCTGGAGCGGCTCTGCAGGGCTTCAAAGCTCTATCCGGTCGATTCGGAGCAAAAGACAAAGGTTTGCAAGCTTGGGTAGCTGACGACTCCATAAACACCGGCTGGCTAATGACCTTGGACCCCACATGAGGACCTCCTCGTGTACCACTTGACCGGAACACTGGGTTTGATTGTCCTGAGGTAGTTAGGCGTCTAGAAAGAAATTCACACGGGCTAAAATTACATACGAGACCATGACATCTGTTCTTTGTGTCCTAAAAGTAATTCTGTCAGAAGTAAGGAAGAAAAAAACAGTGATAGTACCTCTTTGTAGGTGTCCTTTTTTGGATATAGCACATCAGACTCACAACAACCAGGACCAAGAGCAGAAGAAGGCCAATGATCACAGAAACAACAACCACAACCGGGGCTGAATCTACACACACAAAACCCAAAGTGGAATACATCAGTGTGTGTCTATTTTTTAATGAACAGCCAGTATCCCCTCCAAATGAAGCTAATCAGACTTGTAAAGTGCAATAGGGAATGCCTCATTTACGTCAGTTATGAGAAAAACAATGATGCAAGAAACAAACAAAGAAAATCGACAAGGGCAGCTACACGCAAGACTGAGAAACTCTACAAACCTCGATTCAGCTCTGATTGTTGCACATCACAGAAAGGTGGAGCCCATCCAGGGTCACAGTGACACTCACTCTCATGGTTACACACCTGTAAAAAATGTATCTTTTAGGCTTGTCGTTCTGCTTCAACTGTTTGGAACTTGAGCTTTGTTTTCTCACCCCATGGTTGTTGCATTTAGATGAGCAGTCGTTTTTTCCATAGGCTTTTATGTTTCTGATGTCTTCACATCGATTGTTGTAGCACACCTGACAGATAAAAAATAGAGTCAAATCTCCACTTCATCTGGGCTGAAATAGCAAAAAGCAACTTTCTTACCATGTTGTTGCCACACTTGGTGCCAGTGGGCACCATGCCCAAATCTGAAGGGTAGTTGTCTTCAGGTTTCATGGTTGCTTCATTGCATGTGACTCCATTTCCTACTATATAATATGACTTCATGGATGTCACCGGAAACTTCCACCCACCAGAGCAGAAAAGAGTTCCACAAAACTGATCTCTGTAATGAAATAACAGCCAGGAATTAGGAAAAAAAATCCCACAGAAGAAAATCCCATGACTGTTGGATTCTTACCTAGCTGCACATCTTTGGCTAAACTTCCTACAACTTCCATGTCGAATGAAACACTCGTCTGCAGCGACTTCAGCATCTGAACAGAGCCGTTCACAAACAGTGGGTATGATGATACATAAGACTGAATTCAAAGTCAAATAAATCATCACTTAATGCAAGTTCACCTGGTCCCCAAAGCCTTTTGCAGTGTTCTTGTCGAGATGGACAGTTTCCGTTATAGCAGTATCCTTTTCCGCCGTTGCACGTCAGGCCATTTTGAGCAAAGGTGTCAGCCGGACAGGCTGCAGAGAAGCCTGTGCAATATTCAGCCAGGTCGCAGTCTCCTGCTTTTGGTCGGCAGATGATGCCTGTTGGTTTCAGCTACAGACAAGAGAAAAACACAGATGGCACTGTACTGACTACTGAAATACATCCTCTCACACATCACCAGGCAGACAGTACAGTCTGACTCTGGCTGGATATGTGCAAGAACAGTTTTTTTTTATCAATGCAACCTAATGAATCAAGTGAGAACTAGATACTCGTAGCACTTACTTGGCAGTTGTGGCAGCATTCTCCTTCTGCACACTGAGCTCCTGCATTCAGCTTGCAGGTTGTGGCATTACAGCATGGATTTGTGCATTCCTGTAAGAGGAGGACGGTCAAAGTAGTTTTCTTTACATGCTGTATATATGCATTCTTTTTCAGCATGTCAGGCACAAACCTTAGCTGAACCACAGTCACACTCTTCTCCCGGCTCCAAAAACGCATTTCCACATACTGGCCCGCCAAAGATGCGACTGGTGGAGGGAGTATCCAGCAAGCAGGCAGGGTTGAACTCTTCTAAAAACCTGCTGAGCTGTAGTTTGCTGCAGCTGCTGAACTGCTCAGGATACACAATGCTACGGGGGGAGATAGCAAGATTTTAGAAGGAGGAAACGAGGTGACCCTGTCTTTTTTAAAGACCCAATCTGATGAAAATTGTGTTTTTGATGTTTCAACATGTTCTTGTGGCATTTTTGTGATGATGGAGGAAATAATTTAAAATTGTTAGGGTTAAAATTGCATTTCTGAGTATTTCTTTATTCAAATGGTTGTCAGTCAGGAGCAGATGCTCCACGCCAGCCGTTCTGCGCACAAATCAGATGGCAAATTACTAATGAACTCCTGCCGCTCTGAAGAAACTATGTCCTAGAAAATGACACAGGTTCTTTTTTATTTTAAATAAAAACAGTGTAATAATAATTAAAAGACTACTGGAAACACTTTAAAAATAGCTAAAAAAAATTACTGGAGTGGATCTTTGAGAATTGTAGACATGGCAGGGTGTAAGTTCGTATTGTTTATGGTGCTCACCCAAGACTCTCAGCCATGATGCAGCCCTTTTTTGATGTATAGGAGCCACACACACAGTTCTCAGTGTCATGGGTCAAGCCCAAGTTGTGACCCATTTCATGTGCAATGGTGGAAGCCACTCCTATTGCATTGGGGTTGTGGTCCTGTGTGCACACAAAAAGTATTACTATACAACTATTTGAAGTTTTAAAGAGATTTGAATTTCTGGTAGTATGAAGTACCTCATTGACGCCTCCAGATTTAGAGGTGCACATAGCATTGGTGTTAGCCAACCCGACCGTCGTACCTTCAAAATCAATGCCTCTGGACAAAGAGAAAGCAAAAAAGATTTACAAAATGTTTGCCCATTTTCTCCAACAGGGTAAACATCAGCTTGGCAGCATCTTACGTGATTAACTGTGCATTGTCGTGCTTGATCTTTTGAACCAGGTTCTGTTGACGCCACTCAATGAAGCGAATGAGGGTGGTATCTGAATTGCTGCTAACCTCAATCTGATCTTTGTTTGACCAAATAATCAAACCGACCAGCATCACCCGGACACCCACAGGACGGTACAGCTGGTAAAAGAAACAAATAACATTTCTGAATATATTTAAAACACAAATGCCATGAGAAAAGGATCCCACAGAAAACCAATCGAGCATTCATTTTCATTTATGTGTGAAGAATTTCAGCTTAAGTGTGAATATTCACAATTAGATTTCACAAAAAAAAGAACTCTTTCTTCCTTTTTTGCTGGTCAGAATCCAGGCAGCTAAGAGCAAAATCTCAAGACAGATTTCCTGCATGTTGTCTTCAGTGGCGGTAAAGTCTCACAAAATGTGAGACATAAAAACAACCTAATGTGATGCTTTATCCTGATGGACTTCCTACATACCTTGTCCACGTGATTTGCAATTTCAAGCACTCTTGACTGGATAGTTTTCTTACTTCCATAATTCTTGTACTAGAAAAAAAAAAGATAAAAATTAGCATTATAAGCAGTAGTATTTTGCAAATAAGCTAAATCCTGGAAAAAAGTGTAGTCTAAACAAACACAAAGAAGGGAGAAAAAAACCTCAGTGTGGTCCACCACCACAACCAGCTCCACCGTCCTGGGTTTGTCTGCTTGTTGTTTGGTCCGACCTCTGCTTTTCTGCTCGACAAAAAGAAATACAAATATGCTATTTATTACTATATCAGCATATGTATTTGTTGTGACTCAGGTCTTAGTTTTGGGATGTTAACAATTCTTTGTATTGTAATGTAGACTTCCAGGTTTATCTTAACTGGACTGGGTATTTTGTGTCAACTTATAATGTATATTTTACAATATGTATATTTTTTGTCTTGGAACAAAAATGGTCAGCAGTCTTGAGTTTAGATATTCTGTGAATGTGACCATGCTGTCTCTTTACCAGACTGCCAAGCTGGAATAGTCCAGACGGACGAGCTCCGTGATCATAGAAAGTGGTCGTGTTTCCATGGGAACAAGAGCTCCTCTTCCTCCTCAGGTGTTTGTAGTTGTAAACTGCATGAGGACCCTCATCACTGTGAGCTTTGAAGTTTCCTCTGTTATCCAGCATTTCGGCTTCCTCGCTGGCCAAAGGTTCAATCAGGTACATCCGGTTTCGGAGGGTTACATATCCCCTACAGAGCAGAATTTAAACTTCAGAACATCTCTTACTACTATAGCCGTAACCATGACATTGTTTCTTCATTTTTAAATGTGCATTCCGGGAAAAAATTGTTTAACTATGTTAATTTCAGAACGTAGTTGCAATATGGAGTTTAAGATACAGGACTGCAAGAAAACAACTGCCTTACTCACTTCATTCCTGAACACAATCCAATGCTGGCAGAGGACTCCTCCACTCCTACAATGTGCCCGTGGTAGTAGCAGTGAACCTGAAATGACACATTTCAGAATCAAAGGACATATCTGATTACACCAAAAAATATGGCCTAAGCACAAAGAAAAGACTAATTGATGCAGTGGTATTGTATAAACGGATGCCAGTTTGAGTTGAGTTTCCTCTTAAAAAAGGAACAATTTGATTGAGAAAGACATCCTGTCATCTGATATATCGCAATAACTTGAAAATTAAAGTATTGCATAAGTGACTAGTTGGAAGAATTTAAAAATTGAAGTAGTTATTAACCAGTCAGTGGGGGTCTGCATTTTACAAAACTGTCTTTTACAAGCTAATAATTCAAAAATATAACTTAAATCTTGTTCAAGGCTGTATGCAAAATTTTAAACGCAATAACATTTGTATATATACAAAATATATATTTGTACTGTTTATGTACCTATTTGTATTTTGCTTCCATAAGTGTATTTTATTTTAATCTTTCTTAATGCACCTTGCAGCTTCATTTAAATTCCTCCTTGTAATAACAGAAAAGCCTTCTGTTCTGTTCTATTCTATTCTATTTTTCCTATAAGCAGTTTTGATTAAGCATCACAAAACCACTAAAACTAGGTGTCAATGACTGATTTCCTGTGCAGGTATAGTCAAATCTGAAAGTGAGATCATTACTCCGTAGTCATGAAACTTCTCAGACTCATCTTCATTCCTCTGATCACTAGTTAGGCTACTAAAAAGTTTCATACCCTAAGATCTGGAGTAGATGTCACTTGGGCACCATCGTCAGAGTAAGATGTCACAGTAAAGTTTCTCCCAACAAGATATCTGGGGGAGAAAAAGTTAGTTTTAATGCTAGGCCTAAAATTAAAAGTTGATCCTTTGAATAGACCATAAAATGTGTTTTCACCTGTTCTTCTCCAGGTGTAAGGTGTATTTTCCTCCATCTATACTTAAAGAGTATTGGAGTACATCAGGGTATTTCTATTTCCACAAACAAGAATGAAAGTTAGAAGTCAGGATTTAACAAAGCGTGTCAAAATCAAATTGTAAAAGTAAATCTCATCACCTCATGTGGAGCAGTATCTATGATTGGAGATAAATCCTTCAGCCTTTGAGGAACCACTGTTTGGTACTTGGAGACATGAGGCAGAGTCCTCACATCAACTATTCCTGAAAAGATCATCAAGTCTTTATCAGAAAGAAGGAAAGAAAAAAACGAAAGAAATAAAGAATGTTTTGAGTTCCTACCCAGCGACAAGACAAAAATCCAGTTTAGACATCCCCAGTGTGTCATGTTGCTCTGTCGGACAGACTCTGTCATTGAGAACAAGAAGTCTGAAAGAAACGGATCCAAGTCTCCGCCCATCTGCTGTGTAATATCCTGGAAATGAACAACTGAAAAGCCTGGCTTCTAACTAAACTAACGTTTTTTGAAATAAAGGAACTATTCCATTGTATTCTTCTTTATCTTATTTAAAACTTAACTAATTTAATTTTTTTTATTTGACCACATTCAGTTTTGAGCCGTGCACATCGTTTTTGCTGCACTATAAGTAAAGTATTAAGACAATATACTGATTTTAAAATATCTTATAAACAGTAAAACATAAAATGTGCTTTGTTTTAAAAGCGAATAGGAAAAGTCACAACAATTTTAATTTTCACATAAAAAAATAAATATGGTGTTTGTCGCCATCTAGGGGTTTTATTGCAGAGTGCAGGTTTAGTTTCACCAATTCATCCTTTTTTTCTTCTAATATTTATGTAAATGTAACTGTTACGGCGCATTAATCTTATTTATTTTTTATTCTTAATTAAAAAAAAATTAAATCAAAACTGAATTGGGCGGTTGGGACTGACGTCATCAGCACGCGCCACATTCAAGCGTAAACAAACCGTTGTAGAGCGGCGAGCTGTGAAATCGTCTGCAGAACATGTCGAGGCCGGAGTTTGTCCCGTTTGATAATATTTCAGCAGGAAGGGGCAACATGGAGCATCCGACAGAAGCCTCGAGGCAGCAGCTACCCGAGCACGGAAATCCGTTCTCTTTTAGCCCGCAAATTCTCCGTCTTCACAGGGAGCACGACATGTTTGAGGTGACAAACGGTTCGGATCGAATCAGTTTAGGATCACCAGTTCATGATCTCTGATGAAGTCAAATACAACACGATGTAACATGACTGCTGTTTTCAGGACGGAGATATCCACAGGCACTTATACCTGCAGGACCTCTACACCTCGGAGGCAGAGGACAGAACAACACTCAGGTGAGTTATGATGCTGCTTTGATAATGACAGAGGGGTGTTCCAAAAAGCAGTTTATGTGAGTTACCGTTAACTTTGAGGTTAAGGAAGCGGATAACCTCAGCTTTCGGTTACAAAAACAGAGGTATGTTTCAGGGAGTGTCAAGTAAGTTGCCATAGCAGCTCATGCTCTGAACATAACCTGGTCTGGAGCAGGTTTAGTTGAAGGTTAGTTTGTTTTCAGAGAGGTGAAGCAGCATGGTGTGTCCATTTGAAGACAATTTAGTGGATGAAGAAGCTCAGATAATACTTTTTCCACCATGAGGGGGTGATAAGACCACATATGGATGTTTAAAGATAAACTTTTTTACATTAATCTAACTTAATTATTTGCTTCAGTTTAGATAAATCTTTTTTTTTAAATAAAAACAAAAGAACACAAACATTTTCGTAGACAAAAACGCATCTTTACATATTTTTGATAATATGCGCTTTGGGCCTTCATAAGAGGGTAGAAAGCGCTATATAAGTATACGCCATTTACCATTTATATGCCATATGTAATGTGTTGACAAATGCTACGTTTAAGTGATTAGTTGATTAATAATGTTTATCTATCAATCAATCACAGTTTATTTTTATAGCACTTTTTCTATAAAAGTACAACACAACGTGCTTTACATTAAAACAAAACAAAATAAATAATATAAAAACAAGTACGAAAATTAAAATATTAACCCCCCCCCCCTCCCTATACCTACACACAACCCTCCACCCCCACCCCTTTCATACCTCCTACCCCCTAAATGATGAGGTTAGACAGAGAACTGAGAAATAGGCTCACGACGAAAACACTATGTTTGCCACTGGAAACGCTAATAATCCCTCTCTGCATAACCAGCCAAATGCAGCATCACAGGCGGGGGGCCAGCCTCATAAAAATGGTTCCACCGCTTTAAAAATATTTCCTGCGTTGATGTTGTTGAAAGACCCACTCTAATGGAAATTGTGTTTTTAGTGTTTTTATAATTTATTTTAAATTCAAATGGTTGTGAATCAGGAGCAGACAAGAAAAGGCAGTTGGAAAAAGCTTCTAGCAGTGATGTAGCAAAGCTCTCTGCTCCACTTCATTCTGATGCATCCACTTCCAGACAATTAGAACATTGTAGGTCTTCATTTTTCCTTGTCCGAGCTGGCATCTAACTCAAAACTGTATGGCTGGATAGCTCGTATATTACTCACCAATTTTGTTGAATTGGTAATGTTAGGTTGAGGTTGTAAGGGGCTGTAAGATAGCAGAAGAGAGTGCAAACAAAGAGATGATGGGAAATTAGGGCCGGCTTACTCCTCGCCAACAGTCTTTGCCACAACCTGGAGGCGAATTTCAGATAAACTACTGGCGGTCTGCAGAAACTATGTCCCAGAAAACAACAGTTTTTTATATTTTAGCTACAACAGCATACTTATAATTAAAAGACCGCTTTGAAATTACATCTAAATATTATTAAAGTGGGACTTTAATTGTCCATAATCAATAATTACCTAAACCAAGAGATTGTGGTCAAGATGTCATTCAGTGGACTCTTTATGTTTTTGTTGTAGTGTTTCAGAATTTGCTTGTCACATCTCCGGCTGCAGTGCACTGTTTAGTTCGCTGGGAGAGTATGAGCATCACTACAACTCCTTGCACAGAAATGTCTGCAGCTCCTGCCGTCGCTGCCTGCCCTCTGCCCGTCTCCTCGACATTCACATCCAGGAGTGGCACGACTCTCTCTTTGCTGTCCTTGCCCAGAAGCAAGACATGGTGACCATATTTAACTTTTTGGTCCAGACTTTTCTATAGTTGTTTCTATGTTTAAACAGGATTTTAGAATGTGTAACTTCTTTGCGTCACTCAGTATCTGTGTTTGGTGGAAGGCTGTGGACTGAAGTTCAGAACTGAAAAACAAAGGAAGGATCATCTAATAAAAATTCACAAGTATCCTCCTGACTTCAGATTTGATAAACCTAAAAAGGAAAGAGGGTAAGAGCTTATAAGTTATTTTTTGTCCACTAGATGGCAGCAAATTTTTGTGAAATTAAGATGCTTTTTGCTTTTACACTTCATGAGCTCATTTGTTTTATTAATGCTATTTATTGTTTTGTATGTACTCCTGCAGTATCACTAAAGTAATTAGATTTTTTTTTCTTAATTGTCAGACTTGCGCATTGATTTTTTTAAAACTAAAACTACTCTCTTAAACTTATTGTCTTTTATTTATTGTTTGCTGAACATTTTAGTATTTTTTTTTTGTTGCTCTAAAAAGATTTTAAAAATAATTCACAATACATTTTCATTAATAGAAACAAAGATGGAAGAGTTCAGGAGCAGAAAGTAAAAGTCATCGAGGCTGTAAATGACGTGTGTGAGTCTGAGGGTGTTTGTGAGGTTCTGTGCAAGCCAATGTCTGACCCACCTGGGGAGGAAGATTCCATGGAGATTTGTGAGAAAGAAGCTCCCCTCATGGAGGATATGCCCTCTGCAGTGCAGGATTCAGAAGTGAATGCCCCGCCATTAAAACCTCAGTACTCCCGCAGGTTAGTTTTATTTTAAATTGTTAAGAAGTAACTATATCGAGATTGGATGTATATCAACATCTTTTTGCTGAGACAAATTGAAGTTATTATTTACTTAATTTAAATAATCCATAACAAAATATATAAAATGAGATAACGTTTTCTAAACTTTTTAAACATAATATTCAAATTATTTTTAGGATTCCTAAAACCGTGTGCTTCGGTCACGGATCAAGCCGAAGCTTCAGAGGTCAACGCGGACGGAGGAAATGAAACATTTCCATCAACCTTCCTCTTCACTGTCCTGAAAAATTCTAAATGGCTTGCCTTTCAAACTCTACATTTGGGTAATTTTGGTCATTTATGTAATTAAAGGTTTTGCATAACAGAAAAAGTTTGTTTATTGGTGTGTGTCTTCATGCGAGCTTCCAAACCCCAGCGGGCATTCCTGGGAATTCAGTCATTCCGCGTTCATTTGTGATAGAAAGTTTGACAAAAGAATGCCGAGTCCACCATATGAACACTTCTTGAAAAAGCAGAGAGGAATAGGTATTGTCAAATTTTATATAATTAACTGTAATAATAGTAAAAAACAAGTTTTCCATTTTAAAAATCAAAGACAATGTACAGTAATGACAGAGTTGTGTTGTAGTCATGTTTAGCACTTTTGAATGTACTTAAATGGACCCTGTGTTAATCACGTTAGTGAAATGAAGTGCTGCAACCGTTTATGGAAGCAAACAATAAAGCAGATTCAAAATTGTAAGGCTGAAAGATAAAAATTCTGTAAAAAGTTGGGAACAAATGGTGAGCTTTGGACATTTTTACATTCACCAAAGACCTTCTTGTTCACAGTCAAATCTCTTTGCAGCGCTTGAAAGCTCAAACTTGAACTGCTGTGTGGGTTAAAGGAAATCCCATTTCATTAGCGCTGTTTTCATCACAGCAGCTGGTTAAAGGCACTAAAAAGCTCTTTAGTTTTAAAATCTTTAAATCCATACCTTCCAAAATAAGATAATTGCATGAAGCGTTCTTTGTCTAACTTGTAAAAGTCTATTATACGAAAGAATGCTTACACAAAAATAGTGAGAGAAGTAAAACCATTTTCAAGATTTCTCTTACTAAAGATTAATATTCAATATTTAGGCCAACTGTGTTTCTTAATTAGTTTTGGAATCCAGTTCAGTTCTGTCATGTTAAAATAAGCACTTCTGTGTTAGAATAATTTCATTTTTTATTTTTTGGTCAAAAAAAGTATTTAAAAGTGCCTTTAAATAATGTGTTTAACACCTAAACGGCCCACTAGAAGTTTAAACTTTTTCTAAGGCCACTGAAAAAAAAAGTTATTTTATTACATCTGAGAGTTATCTATTGGGAGTTCAAAGTTCCTAAATCTTAAAGTCATCTTTAGGAATAAGACAAAGAAGGAATGGAAGAGCTGGTTCTGTCTGCTATAAAAAGGTTCACATAATCCAAGTAATTTAAGCAAAGACCCAAATTTACAAATTGCATTATAGCATTAATATTTTTCCTGGAAAACTGAATTCATAAAATTTCTGTTAACAATAGTTTTGTAAAAAGAAAAAAAAAGAGCAAAAAACACTTCAGTTGTTCATCAAATGAAAAGTTCAAAACAACAAATTGATCCATGCCGGTTTGCATTATAATGACAGCTTGAAGGCAACTCTTTCAATAAGCAGCTCAGAGTTTTATAGTTAAGATAAGTAGTACATCCCATAAGGTCCACTGAATAGTCCTGGTACCGGTAAGGCGGGCCGCGGGCCACTCAGAGCCCCGTACAGGGCCGGTGCGCCCATGGATGCGCTCAGGGGGAGAGGAAAGGCGAAGGCCGGCAAAAGCGGCTTGGCAGCCAGTTTTAGCTTCTCCAGTTCGGCCTCCTGCAGTCTCTTGGCTTTGGCTCTGCGGTTCTGGAACCAGATTTTGACCTGAGTCTCTGTGAGGTTCAAGGAGCTGGAGAACTCAGCTCTCTCCGCGATGGAGAGGTACTGTTTCTGACGGAACTTCCTTTCCAGGGAAAGCAGCTGAGAAGTTGTGAAGGGAGTTCTGGGCTTCCTGTTGTTCTTGTGTTTCCGTAGATTGCATGGAGTCGGGCTGGGAAGTCCTGGAAATAGATGCATAATTTTTTCTTGAGGGACTTTTTTTTTAGCCTTACAACTATACGTTACGATTTGTATGTAGTTGCGCAAAAAGGAGAAACAAAATCATTTTTTGAGCTGTTGTTCAAAAAGTCATTTAATTCTTTTAAAATAAGTATTTTTCTAACATTAATGATTCTTTTTTCAATTTTTGGAGTTAAATAATGAAACAAAGCTATATTCTAATAACAATTTCTGCATTAAGGCCTCTGTTTTTAAATCACATCATCATTAATGAAACGCAAAAAGAAAACCGATTCAAATGAAGTTAAAATCGTTTTCAATTAAAAATACATAAAAGTCTTCTGTTCTCACTTATGGAGGATGCGTAAGAACCTTGAAACCAAGCGCCCGTGTCCTCGCTGAGGTCCGCCGCCTCCGATTTGGAGCGTTGAGCTCCGCTCGGTGACGCGCACTCGGTCTCCTCCGCCCGGACGCCTCCTGAATCGGGCTCTGGTGAGCTCCTACTGTCCGAGATGAGGGACTCCACGCTGAAAGGCAGGTCCGAACCTTTGCTTTTACATCTTCTCAAGGATGACAGGTTCAGGTTGTCGTGTCCAACTCCACCAGTGGCCTCGTCTTCCGTTGATTGACGCTCAAGAGCAGCCGAGGGTGGTGATCCCTGCGCGCAATTCATAACGCACAACTGCGGTGCCATACAACCAATTCTCTTGCAGCTCTTGCCGCTAAGAGTTGTTGGGTGTTCGCTTGTGGTCGAGCAGGAGAGATGTTCCAAGATCCCTCCGATGTTACGCAGCTGCGTAATAAGCTTCAAGTTTTACGCACGGGCTTGTCTGCTCCAGTGAAGTGCCATGGGGTCATTTCTCATCTTTCCGCTTGCCTACGAGACCTCAGATGTTTCCACGTGACTTTGCTGTTGTGTCTTCTGATAGGTCAGCGCTCAAATGACAGCAGTTTGGTTTCTCCGTTTTTTTTTTTTTGGACCGACGTAAAGCTCTCATCAGCTGCGGATCACCGAGGATAGCGGCTTAAAAGTGGAACTGCTTTCCATTACCTGCAGGTTCCATATTGTTTTCATTTGAACATAGAATTGACAAACCATTTTTTAATCATATTTCTGCCTATATTCGTTTTTTTTTTTTGTTTCAAAAAGTTTCCCCCCTCTTTTTGTTTTTATTTTCAAAGCAACAAAATCAAATAAAATTTTCAGAAAAAAAAATAAAAATGACATAAAGATTATGGCTCAATTCTTAAATATTAGTTTGGTGGGTGTTAATAATAATAATAATTTCATAAAAACTAAATGAGATTTGTCAAACTGAAAAAATGATTTTAGAGCAAAAAAAATTAAGAAGCTCTTAGTTTAGACAGCTGAATGAAAATTGTAGTTCAAAAACAGCTGGACACTGTTGTGGGACTTCGCTGAATTAGATGGCAGTACATTGGAGTATCAGAGCAAACCAAATTTTCATTTACACTTGTTTTAGGAGCTACTAATATTTGAAATGTGTTGTGGAGTTTAATCACTTTTTCCATAGCCAAATTTCAGCCTTTCACTGTTTTCAATGTTTGCACTGAAGGGCTGTGAAGACCGTCTTCCAAATACTTTCTGCACCTCTTCAAATTAAATTATCTCCAGTGAAACCAAATATGTGAGTTTTTCTCTTCTTCTGCTGAGCCTGCAGGAATACACCGACTGCCTGGCTTTCTGTCTGTCTGCAGGACAATTGGTTAAATGGAGTTAACCATTTCTCTCCCTGAGGTATGTTCTTGCTTTGATCCTGCTGCGCCTGGCGCCTGTCTGCTCTGCCTCCCCCTCTCCCCGTCTGCGTGACAGTGATAGATTGCTGGGTAACCATACAAGCTTTCATTGGCTGTAATTTAGTGTAACATTACATTCTCCTCCACTTACTGCAAATATTACTACTCTCGCTGTCTGTTTGACAGGATGTTAAGGGCTGTCTGTAAAGCTTCTGTTTCTCCTCCATTGGAGCTTTTGAGCTTTGCTTCAATAAGCAGGAGATGGCAAGAAGGACAAGATTAGGGTTGGTGAAATTTATACCGATTCGCAGGACAGAGGCTGCACTACACTGAAGAATGCATTCGATTTTTTTTGCAAGATATTAGCTCACCTTTCAGTAAAAGTTTTGATCGATAGTCAACAGGTTTTAGAGTTTTGGTCTCTTAAAATACAGTTTCTTTCAATCGAGGCTTGTTAAAGCAGGCTTTGTAAATCTTTATCTTTCATCCAATCTGGCGGAGCTTACAATGATCATTTGCAAATTTTGGGGAAGGAACTGATGTCAGGTCTGATAGACAGTTTTGACCTCACATTAGGCAACCTGTGCTGTAGTTAAAATGTAAAGGATTTAGGTGGCTTGTCGGTGGAAACAGAACAATATTCTGTCTGTAAGTGGACCTCCCAACACTGGTTTCTCAAAATGTCTGTGAAAGCTGGATGGTTCCTTCAATTAATTAAAATTCCATCACAGTAAATATGCTCTATTCATTTAAACATACCATTTACCACTTGTAGTGTCAAAGTATTAGTCAGGTTGATTGATGTTGGTGTTACAATCATTTCTTAAATGAGAAAACGGGACTTTCTTGATGACTTGGCTTTGGTTTTGTATTGCTCAGGCCCAGTCATGCCATCCAGCTGAAAAGGATGAGGCCTGAGGTCTTCGATGTGGAGTCTTCTTATCTGATGTGAAGGTGAAGGGAACTGCAGCAACACGCCACTCTCATTACATTTCTGCAACTTGGTGTCATGACAGCTACTCCATTAAAGTTCATGCAGAACTATCATTACATGCTGGCATTAAGTGCCTTCCTCTTCCATGCCTCACATAACATCAAGCTTCACACATCAGAATGGGCGCAGAACAGGTGTCAACAAGTGAGTAAGTTGCACAGAAGCATCTTTGGGTTGTAGATAAGTTCATTTTTTAGGATGTCACCTTGAGCTTTGGCTTACTTTACTGCCCTGATGCACTCCTCCATTTATATGTTTAACATTTCAAAGGTTTGCTGGTCAAAAATGTGACGGAGCAGATAGGTGACGTCCTGGAAGGGAGAATAAGTCACTGAGAAGTGGAATATACCGTAGACATATTTAGTTCTTAAAAGCTTATTTAATTTCCAAAAAAAGTGCCTTTTTTTAAAATAGATCTTTGAATAGTTGTTAGCCCAAGTTTGATTCATAACATAAACTCTTATCTTTCAAGCCTGCTATTACTTTTATATCACAACATTTTTAATAAAAAGTCAATAATTCCTATTACGTTACCGACTTTTGCCATTCCTTTTCTCCCAGTACTCCTCCCAAATACCCATTGCTTTAGATAAAAAAAAATGGAAAAATATATGTTCAAGAGAAAAAGTATTTTAAAAAAATGTTATTTTAAACAATTTTGTAATAAAAGCTGAAAAAACAAATCTTGCTAAATTCATTTTAAGGGAATTCGTACTGAAAGAAAAGATCAAATTAGTTTTTTTCTAATCAAATATGTAACATTTTCAGTTTCAATTTGTCAAAATGTATTGCTTGTTCAAAGTCAAAGGGTGATGATGTAAACAAGATAGCAGTGATAACTATACAAAAATATTGTTACTTTGTTTATGATGAGAGTGTTATGCTGATGTAATGAAAACCACAAGGGGTGGGTTCAGAAACAATAAATTATTTTTTTGTTACTGTTTTTGCATAAGCTTTGTTGTTTCTTTTATATTTACCTTTGTTATTTGCATGTTGAAATTAAATTAATATAAATCATATATTTAGCTCTTAGTTTCATAGAATGAAACAGGTTTCATCAAGTTGATTTATCAGCAGTTTTGCTCCTTTATCACCTAACCCTTGAGAGTCATATGACAGATGAGACGTGAAACCTTTGTAATTGTTTCCCAGTTTGCTGATTTGTTAAGTGCTTTTCATTTGATATGTTCACTGAGCAGGCTGTCAGGGGAAAGTGTTGACAGGTGAGCAGACAGTGGATTATTATGCCTCCGTGTATTTTGTGTGTAAGACATTAGATCTGATGACAGGAAGGCGCATCCCACATGGTGTTTGACTGAGATCAGTGGAATTATTTGGCTGACAGAGACCTGTGGTGTTAACAGGTGATCATTAAGATGTTGTGGCTGTATTGTTGTATTTTGGGAGAAATGGAGGGGGAACAAATGGAACCAGACACCCTCTATGGACCAAGCCAGGAGTTTGACTGAGTGCTAGAGCAGCGCTGACAGCAGAGATGAACCCTGAGGTTTTCTCAGGGAGGACAATAGTGACAGAGAGGATGCTGGAGAGTGCCCAATGAATACAGGCTGGGGATGTCAGGTCTGTGGGACTGAAGCCTCTTTGTTATCATTTGACAGAAAACGTCGTCATCAGAGCAATGACAAGGTAGGAATAAAAGTGAGAGGACACTGAAACACACCTTTGGCATGCACTCACTTAAAATACACTACATAAATACACATGATTTATACACATGATTTAAGTAGTTCACAAAATCCTGCCTAGGTATCAATTCAATACATTAAAGGTTAAACAAAAGGTTGAATAAAATACTTAAAATTGTTCTGAAATGTTTACATGAGTAACATCTTTGTGCTTTAATATTAGGTGAAACAATCTATTTATTCTTTTCTACTTTGAAATCAAAGGCCAGGTTATTTCTCATTTATTTTTTTTATAGTATTTATGACGTACTTTGTTTAAACCTGGGATATAGTTTATATAGTCACGTCCCAAGCATTGGTTAAATTTACTTTGAATGATCAGTTTTGACAGCTCAGAGGAACAGCTACTTAAAAATAACAAAACCTTTAACCGTAACTGCTGTTGTTTACATGGTTTGTTTGATTATAAAATTTTTATTGTATATATTGATCAATTGTTTCACAAAAATAATACAAATTACTGGAGAGTTTATGACGTTTTCTAAATAGAATATCTAAAAATTGGATTTGTACAATTTCCATGTAGAAATTAACATTTACTGTTTATTTGTGTTTGAAGGGAAGTGAAGAGCAGGACAAATGAGGTTTTCATGCCTTGCTTTGGGGCATTTTGCCGTACTTCAAGGCCGTGTCACACAGCCACTATGAACGTTTAGCGCTTTCCCATGAATGAAATTTTGGTCTTTGATATATATGCGTGATAGACGTAATTCATGTGTTCCTTGCGTTTGTCATCCGTCGATGTGTGCAGATGACCATCAAGGATTTCAGCCAACGGGTCTTTAAGGGAATTTGGTTTTGACCTGTTAAAAGTTTTTGGTGGGTTAGGAATTACACAGTTCACAGGTATTTTGTGTAGTTTATATGCAATTATTAGTAAATCTTACAGAATTGTGCGTGATTTTTTGCGAGATGCATACATAAACTAGTGGCCATCCACGACCGTTCCATGTATGTCCACGTTAGTCTAACGGACTTTTCACGCACGCACCACCCATGTATACCTTTTAAATTTGAGTATACGGCAGATATATCACCTTCAAATTTACGTAATTTACGCACAAATCACTAATGAATTGGACAAATCTTCATGCACAACTTTGGTTCTAGGTTGATTTACATGTTCTTCGATGGTTTATTCGTATTTCTTCCACGGTTTTCGAGACCATAACTTTTTTTACTTTTTCCACGTATATGTATGGGTTAATGGCCGACAAAGTGTGCATTATTACTTTTTAACGCACGCCGCGGAAGCCTGAACCGTCCGAAACGAAGCGTCGTGCAGCACCACCGCTGCAGTTCGGCGATATATATACGCTGATCTTTCCGATGGGTTGAATAAAGCCTCAGTTCAGAGGGAAAGTTCACCTCTTACCGCTTGTTTTTGTCCAAATGATGAAGCAAAAGGTTGTTTTAAAGAAGCCGGCGCAGTCATACAAAACATTTAAGCTAGGTCACCGAAACTTCTTTTTTCACCATGCAGTTATCAGGTTTTAATGCACACCCAGCAGCCAATCAGAAACGAGTATTCACCTGGACCATGGTATTATCACATATGACCAATTTTCATCCGTGCAATGTGTGCAAAACGTAAGTAGTGGCTGTGGGACACGGCCTTCAAATAGTCAAAACTACTTTAGCTTTTATTTACTTTTAACTCTTTCATTAAAATCCTTTTCTGTTTTGTACATACAAGAATATTTGTTGGAGATAAAATAAAAATATCTTATGTTGTTTGGTTTTTGATAAAAGTTAATAACTTTTTTTAAACTGCATAATCTCTATGTAGTGGCAGTTTGAACAAGTCTGTCTCTTTTGGGATTACAATTGATTTTACGTCATCTCACGATGCTTTATAAGGGCACAGAAGAGCCCTCTGAATAAACATCCATTAATTCCTCTCTGTGAGGAAGAAATGACCAAAACACATGGTCAAACTAAACCAAAAGTAAATGCAGGGAGAGGCTAGATTGGTCAGATAAGGAAACCCATTTTAAGTGCAGCTTAATTTTTTTTAAATGTGTGTCAAAGGAGCAGTTTAGTGTACAACAGGATGAAGGGAGGGAGATGAGTGAAGAGAGAAGCGGGGGGAATGGAGTAGATGAAGGAGAAGATGAAAGCTTTGTGGTGCTGAAGCTTAATGAGCTGGAAAACACAATTGAACTTCTCTGACTGTGGAAATTGCTGTGAGAGCATCGTAAATTAGCACCAGTGTGGGAGCTAGCCTGCTGACCAAAAAGAAAAGGGGGGCTTTGAGATGTAAAGACGTCAGGTCTGCATCCTCTGCGATCAGTTTCAGAGGTCTGTCATACAAGACATGGAAATTGTTAGTTTAAACCAAGGATTGGATTTTGTTGAGCCGTTTTTGCTCTTCTTCCTCCCAGATGTGGTTCTTTAAAAACCAACTTAGTTGCATATTATTTAAAAAAATTGACAAAATCTAGCACGGATAGGTTGCAGAAGACAAGTTAAAAAGGAGATGGATCTGATTCTTCTCTAAAATTTGTTGAACTCCAGAGGGTGACTCTTTACTCTGCCTTTTGCGGGCTTGGCACATGCCTTCTGTTACTAAGTGGCTTCATATTGAAAGGCTCTGCAGCCACTATTCTCTCTCCCACTGGGTGCCAGCCTCTCTGCCCTGGCAGCTGCTGGGCTTCAGAATGGACCCATAGTTTCCACTCTGCAGGTGAGCTGCACAGCCAAAAACAGGGCCCCTCAAAGGTCTTTTCAGAGCTTCAATAGGGAACTGACTTGGGGAAAGAGGAGCAGGCACACAATGGTTGCCTTCTCTGGACACAGAGAAGATGGAGATGAGCTATTGGGGTGCTGCTTTAGTGTTCCTTATATCCATGTCGAGGAGAGGTGACAAGGGAAGAGAGGAGAGGATGAGTTCCCTCTTTTTATATTTTCTGAAGGCGTGGCTCCTTTCCTCTCAGTGTTTTTAGGCCGTGTGAGGACGCTCCAACACCCTGCATCTACAAATATGTTCGCAATGTTTGCGTCCTTGTCTTGGGGTGTTGAAGGTGACATGACTATTTACATAATATTGCCACACCAACCAAGGTAAATAAATTCAGCAGTTTAACTCCCTTTTGCCCAATGCCTTTTCCATCTAACAAGGAGTGCACTTCCCTTGTTACCTTCTTTCTCTTTTGCTTTGAAGTTTTTGTGCAATTAGGCTTGAAGTGAGTAAGAATACAGGTACCCTTTTTAAAAAAAGAAAAAGAAAGGAAAAGCACAGCAAATGTTAGTGTTATTAGAAGTGTTTGTTCTATGGCAAAATCTCATTTTAAATAGCGTTTGTGGATCTTGCTGCAAAAATGGACTGCATAGCATATTGAAAATGTAGAATATTACAACATTTGGGTTCTGATGGATAACAATACAATAAAATACAATAAAACAATTTTCTACAATAACTGCATAAGAAGTTTGGTTCCTAACTAAGTAGCTGCCCCCGCCGCCCCCCTGTAGCTCCACCCCTGGCCATTAGGTTTTTGAACAGTCACAGTCCTCTGACATTCCTACCAAATGTTTTTTAACTGAAATAATAATAATGAATTGTACAGTTTTATGTTTGCAGAAACAATGAGGCAATAATTACTCCTCATCTGGTTCTAAAAACGGATAAATTGATGGTGGTGTTGTTTACAAAACCTGCTGGAATTCCACATTATATCTGCCGCATAATTTCCTGGGTTTTGGTAGTGTTGCATGTGACACAGTACCGGTATCCATCCATCTTCAGAACACGTTGAATCCCTTTTGGGGTCACTGGGTTGCTGGAGCCAACCTAGCTACTGTTGGGCAAAAGTCACCAATCTGTTGCAGGGCCACACACTCACACACACCTACGGTAATTTAGAAAAAAACAATTTGACTATAAAGAATGTTTTTGGATTGTGGGAGGAAACCAAAGTACCCAGAGAAAACCCACACATGCACAGAGAGAGCATGCAAACTCCACACAGAAAAAGTCCCAGCTGGGACTTGAACCAGACCCTTCTTGCTGTGATGTAAGAATGACAACCACTACACCATCGTGCAAGCCCATGTAGTATTGGGATAGTTGTGTGGAATATAGGGTAGTTTCAGACAGTACTATCAAAAGCCCACTTTTCACATTTATCAGTCAGAGAAATACAGATATTTAAGCTTGTTGAATTTAACAAACCCCATTTTTCATGTTAAAATTCCTGATAATGCAAATAAGAAAAGAACAGACTGTAGGTATGAATTCCTATTCCTCTAGATTTCAAACTTTAACTGAATGAACAAATGAAATGAAAATGAAAAATACCTTTTGGACCACTCAATGAGATGTTTTTAAAAATGCAAACCTTTCATCTGGTTTAGGGCAGAGCAGGCCAGCCATGCTCATTTTTTTTTTTGTTTTTTTACTTTTTGTCTTATTTGGTTAAATGGATTTCATCAAATCAACAAGTTGATTTATTTTTTGTCTTCTAAATCTCTTATATAAGTAGAACCTACTTGAGTGGGAGCCTATTTTAACTGCCATTCAGCAAAAACTGGATCAACAGCTCCAGCAAAATGGTTTAAAACTCTAACTTTAAATCCAGGCTTGTGAACATCCTGGAGAGATCAACACAGCCCAACTAGACAAAACCATGCATGCTCACACATCATGCCAACTAGAATTTGACATGCATGTCTTAGAACTGTGGATGAAGCCGAGCTTGAAGAGAAAACACCAGAAAAGAACATGCAAACATTCAAACTATTTGCCTTATCCTAATGAGTGAAATGAAATTAGCTAAAAAATATATTAAAAAAATACAATATAAACTTTGACTATGGAAACTGAACATACATTTTTTTCTGAATTCATGTTACCTAACAGTTTCTTTTTCACTTCACTAGATTTTTGTTGAATTTTAATAAACCTAATGGTTGATTGTTATTCTAATTATGTCGATAAAATCCACTCCAACTCTAAATGGTTGAGATATTTTCTCAGCTCACTTTTTTGTTATTGTTCACATTTTACGTGAGATTTTAAACACATTACCATCTGTGAGATTGTGGAGCCCTTAGCTGTCTAATATAGTTATGTGGTTTTAAAAGATGCTATCAGTGCTGGTCTCATTTTTCCTCCCTTTTCTTTCTTTTTCCCTGCGTCTCCCTCCTCATCTAATCAGTTCCACTCTGTTATTGCTGGCCTCGGGGCTGTTTCCCCTCTGTGCTAAACTGCTTTCACAAGCATGAGTCTAAAGCCTGCTCAAATGTCTATTGGACACTTTAAATTTTGTGTGCCTGACCTTACCATCATTATGGAATCAATGTTCACTCACACTGATGTGCTTTACACCTTCATAAGCCCAGGAATCATTTTTCCCTCTGAAGTTAGTTGACCACTTTTGAAAAGGTTAAGTGGCGAATAGAAGCTCCTGCTGCAGGGCCGACAGACAGACTGACAGGAGACAGAGCGACTGTGACCACATCCAGGACGGATCCTATGAAATCCACTTCAGACAGTTCAGTGTAAGTTCTGGGGACAAACATCCTCACAAATACACCACACCGCATGTATCATTTGCTTTGAGGTTTTGAAGAAAGCGAAGCATTTCCTGCCTTTGGGCCAGCAGGGAATGATTTTGAGACATTAGCAAGATCCCGTTCTGGCAAACCTTGTTGCACAGGGATAAGTTCACAGGGCTATGTAAACCAGCAAGATAATAACAGCCCTCTTTAGGGAGATTTATCTCAGGCTGTCTTATTTAGAGTAGAAGTTATTGTGATAACTTCATTCACTGTGACTACAGAAGAATGAGACGTTTAACTCCTTTACGTCTGTTGTTCAAATCCAAGTGAAGTTCTCTGGCGCTTACAAGAAGTGAGGTTCTCCTAAAATAGATTTTTACTGAATTATGGGTCCTCTGTATAAAAAATGATCAATAGTATTCTTTCATTTAACCCCTTCACGCCTATTCATGCAAACATGCATATTTTTCGTAGTGGGAAATACATTCAGCTGTCAAAAGTTACAACTTATTTGCATGATTATGTATATATAATGTATTAATTCTCAGAGAAAAGATGACAAGCAGAGGTTTGCCAATATTTTTTTAATCAAAGAGTATGTTGCTGAGGATCTGCAGAATAATCCAGGCTGGTTTCTAAGCTATAGTCCTATTGAACAATGTTGTTATGGGCAGATGACTGCGTAAAGGTTCATTCTGAACCAGTATTCATGTTTTACTGTCCTGCTTATATAATGTAGCTTTGTAGTAGTGTCCCTGCAAAAAATGTGACCACGAATCTGCCCTTTGTGATTATTTTTTCGTTGCAGTAAAACATTTATTTGACACAAAAGTTCAGTAAGACATATCTGATGCCTTTATTAAGTAAAAAAAAAAAAGTTTAAATCTCAAATGTGTCAACCAAAAGATTTTTTTTTCAACACCGGTGTATTAGGAATTTTGAAGCTAATTGAGCTCATTAGCCGTGTTGTTGCAAAAGACTGTATGCAAGGATATATTTATTTTTGTGTATTCAATAAACAATTTCATTTCTTTTCATAGAATACACAGATTTTTACAGTAATTTAGTTTGTTTTTTGTCTGATCTCATTAGTTTGAAGATTTATATCCGATTTCTCCAAACCGTCATTGAGTAGAATTTTCAAATGTTATTTTTTTTTATTAATTCAGTATTTGGATAACTATTTTTGACTTCTTCACGAGTGACTTTATTCAAAGAAAAGGTGCTCTTACTTCCGTTAAACTTTTGCAAACTCTACCCACTGGTCTTTTCTAGTATAGTGGATGCACTTAAAACTATGCTTCTATCAGTTCAGAGTTAAAGACATTTATTTTCAATGTTATTCCCAAAACATTATGCTTCTATTAAATTCTTTACTTTGACAGATACAGCAGACATTTTTTTTCCTGTTTTCTGTTGTTAAATTGTTCCTTATTTTTTATTTTTTGGAGGGAAGATTGCTCCATATAGAATTTGGTCATATTTTAGCTGTCTGACATTTGAGTTCTTTACAGTTTTGTAAATTAATTGATTAACCTCTGTTGGTTTGGAAACCTGCTCTATTAGTGCTTGTTTCAACACATTAATAATTGGGCACAGTAATTGAGATTATTCCCAAAAAAAAAATCCAAATATATCACACAAATCTTCAGGAGATGATAAGAATAGTGGTTTACAGACTGATCCTCTTCTGACTTGTACCATACAGGCTGGATACATGAGAAAGTGACAGCGAGTTCTTGCATATCACAGATGGCAACTCTTTCCTCTTTCATGCGGCGCCTCTCTTCACTCTGCTGTCGTCTGCATTCTGCAGGTATGCAATTATAGTTTGAAAAGGTTGGAGCCAGACCTTCTATAGGGCACAGCGTGGGAACAAAGCGGGGTGTGGGAGCTGGGGTCAGGGTGCACAGTGCTTGACTGGTGACTACACAGAGCTGAGACATAAAGTAGGTGATGCTCATGATTTTGTATTTGCTTACTGTGTACAGATACGATTTTTACATCCTCTGACCAAAGAGGAGATGGTAAAAATATCCTGAAAAGCAGTTCATTATTCGTATGGAAACACAGCAAACCAGTAGAATTTGTTGGAACATTATATTAAAACTTTTTATACAAAGTCCATCAGTGATATCTTAATAGCCTATAGCCTTAATAGCCATCATTTCAAATGGATGGATACAAAATGGTACTTTTGTTTCACTTATGATCTGTGGGAATGAAAGAAAGATCTGATACCTGTTCAAAAACACTTCATGCTTAAACCTTCAAATCCTGCACAAAAGATTTAGGAAATGTATGTTTTTAATAGAAGATGTCAGAATTTTTTGTTATTTTAAAAAAAAAAAAGATTATTTATGAATAATAGTTTTTCTTTTTGTGTTTGATTTCGTGCACCAACAGCTTTTAATAAAGTTATATATTTGATTTTTACTTGGAAGATGAGATGAAAGTTTTCAATAAACTTTAAAAGTGGACTCTTTCATGATGCTCTGAACATAATAAAACATTACTAAAATTAGTATCCATTTTAGCTTGTTTTAAAAGTCCCACTCCTGTAATCTTTTGACCTAAAAACATTCCCAGTGCTCTTTTAATAATGATTTTTGTTTTTTTATTTTTAGGCAAAATCAAAAAACCTTTTCTAGGACATAGTTTCCCACTTTCCATCATCCCTTCGCTTGCAATATCTCCCGGTGGCTTCCAGCCCCTCACAAACCCAACCTAACACCAAAAGTGCAACAAAAATGACAATCACCTTTGGAGCTATCCAGTTGTACAGTTTTGAGTCAGAAGCCAGCTCAGATAAGGAAAACAAAGACAAACATGGATTTAGTCATCTAAAGGAGCGGAGCAGGGAGGTTGTAGCCCTCTGACTGTAGGACCAATGTCACTGGTACAAGCTTTTTCCAATTACATTTTTTAGACACCTCCTGATTCACAACAATTTGAATAAAGAAATGCTCGGAAATATAATTTTAATCTTAATTTTCTTTATTTATGTCCTCCATCACGAGAAAAATGTGTGTTAAAAACACCAAAACCACAATTTGTATTGCAATGGGTCTTTAAGAGGGAATCTGAGTTTTAGCGTTTTAAAATTCTTCACGAAGAAAAATAGATCCCTTTTCTAGAATCAGATTCTCGCTGAGCAAGTGTTTTTTGGACGTTCTAACAGAGCAGATCTTTGTGAAGTTTTAGGTTTATTGAAGGCAGAGATCCTAAAAACCTTCATCCGTTGACAAAACTGCTCAAAGTGGACACATGTTTCTTCAATAATGATGAAAGCGCAGTGTTCTTGTAACTGGATCTTTCTGTAGCAGACAGCTTTCCATCACAGAACAGCGTGATCTTCCCTTTAAACGTGGAGCATCAAGACAGATGGAACTGAGACACGCAAAGTCAGACACACACATTTAGAGCATAACTAAGAGGCCTTGGGTTCAATTTGTTTATTGGGTTTCTGAGTCTCCAAGAACCACAAAATGTACAACACCTGTGTTCACTGTTAACACCTGTGCTCTTGGGGTTTCTCCAAATACACTTCCCTCTGGGTTCATTCAGCTGGCAGTTCTGGTGAATTCGTAGAGTTTAGGGGTCAGGGGTTAAAGGTTAGGGGGTACTCCAGCTGGCAGCCAAGAGTGCATGGGGCTCCAGTGAGGAGGCATTCAGACTGGCGTGGGAGGGGGTCGCCTAGAGCTTGCTGTGTCTTTGTGATCTGTGATTCATGTTTTTTTTTTTTCTTTAACTTTTTTTGTTGCAATTGTTACCAAGGGTCAAAAACCTTCAAACGTAAATATTAAAGCTATTTCTAAATATGGTTTGGCTATATGGTGCATGTAGCCTACAAGCTGCAAGCATGCTACTTATGTTAATGCTTCATTTTTTTCTATTCTGTAAGTAAAAACAGATTTTTAAAGTGGACAGTGGCATCAAGAAAAGAACAGTCAGTAGGCCGGGGGGGTGGGGGGTGGGGTGAAACTTTTAAAATTCCTCAAAAACAAATATCTGTGCACCAAAGTTAAAATAGAATATTTGGAATTGAATAATTGAATGATTAGATTCAGATTACAATTCTGATTTACTCTTCTGTTTTACCCACAGAAAAAACGCCCACAAGTGAACGACTTCATTTTTGCAGTCAGCAAATACATGAAATTGATCGTATCTTGATCATAACAAGCCACTTGTATAAACCTTCATTTGTGCACACAGAACACTGTGAAAAAAACTATATAAAGAGTAAAGGTAGTGTTTACTTTTTCTGCACATGTCTTTTTATTGTGGCTTTTTTAAAACTTTAGTTCAAGTTTCCTGATTTCTTTTGGTTTAATTCAGTCTTTATTATTCCTGCCCCACACATGAAACACCAGGTAAAAACACTTCATTCATTTGGCTTTCCGAAGTTTAAAAAATTCTGCTTGCTTTATCAAACTACTCTTGAAACCGGGCCATAAACTAACAAAAAAAAAAATAGAAACATGTAAACGATTTATGCAATATTTCTTTTAAACTGCAATTTCGCTAGGAAACATTTGCAAAGAAGTCAGCAGTCAAGTTTCTGCAGTTCCCTGCTTTCTTGATTGTTGGCAGATCTTTTAATTACCGACAAGAGCCACATGTGCCAAGTGTTGGCATGAAGTGTGTTTCTCTTTACAGAGTTTTCCAAAACATTAGCTCCCCTCAAGTGGAAAATCGATTTAATGAGAAGTGCAAAAAAACTGTAAATAGCCATTAAGCTAACTTTAACAGCTTCCACATGTTTACTGTGTTTATGAGGGGTGTGACTAAGGAAGAGAAGGTTGCACAGCATGCTCATATGCAAGGCACAGATAAAGATAGAGTTGGAAATTTTCCCTCTTATTAGTATCCTTAAAATATTATTTCCAGGGGTGGCACAAGGTGTAATGTAATGCAGGAGGTGTTTTGGTTAAATAGCTAACACAGTTAGGTCATCTTTCAGACAAAAATCAGAATATTTAGACATCAAACAAAGAGATTCCTATGATCTCATAAGTTACATAACTCCTTTCTGCCTCCATCTGTCGTCAGCATCATCACTGAAGGAAAACTGTCTCCAGTATTACATCTAGCTCTAACTAATCAGGTGGCTCTGGAAACCCAGACTAGCAGGATCATTATTTTGCCTCTCTGAATCCAACTATTCATTCAGGAAAACTCAGTTTGCTTAAAAAAAAAAAAATCAAGATTGTTAGCAAGAATTGCTAACTAGATTAAATGTTTGCGCCTGTTCCTCCATGGAGGTCCTTCTCCCAAACCTGTAATTCATGCTCTAATCCATCGTTACATGTCTGATGGGAGTTTAATTGATGTTGGTGAGGCATCAATTAAGTTAATTGTAGAGCATTGAGTTAATTTTAGTTATTTAGAAAACCCCAGCTTTCCTAAACACTGTGAGTGTGTGGGGGATGTGACGGAAGGCTGTGTGCAAAGACAGAAGGATGGTTAGCCACAAATGCAGCCCTGCGTTTCAGAACAACTTTTATGGGATTTAATGACGGCATTGATGATTGTTTTAGTTGCTGAGGTGACTTCTCTGCTTTTGTTCGATTTCAAAGTCAAACGTGTTGTGTGAAAATTGGGTGTGGAGTCTGATGTCTCCCCTCCATTGTCAAATGGAGAAAAACTGTTCTCGATTTGTTCCTGCGCCAGTGGAGGTCATTTGATAACAGTCGTTCTGCAGGTGCTGTGCTGAAAGCAGCAACTTCTGATTTAGGCCAAAGTCAGATAATCAAATCCTGCATCCTTAATTGGAAGAAGGTTATATTTGTTTTGCTTAGCAGCATGTTAATCTACTGTGTTAATCTGTGGTATGTCTAAACATATGCTTCTAATAAATGCCAACACATGCATCTATCTTCAAACACATGCAGATAGTCAAATATTTCATCAGATAATCAACTTTGTCCTTCACCGCTGCAACATGGACTATTTGGAGCATGTTTTAATGCTCCAAATGCTTATAAATCAAGACTTGATAGTGATTTTCATTTTTACAGACAAGCAATTTATTATTGGCCCCTTATGACCTTTTTGTGCCCAAAAAAAAACCAACCTTTTTTTATAGTTTACATCAGAGAGGTTTTCTCGCCTCAACTTGGCAATTAGGGACGCAAGCATAGATGCATTGTAATGGAAAATAGACCTGTCCACAGTTTGCACTTTGCAATAAGACTAAACTTCTGCTTAATTATCAAGCCCCTACAGCCTGCAGTACATTATCCTTACAACATCTGCATCATTGCTATCACAAAATCACTAAAGTGATATTTGGCATGAGCTTCTTTCTTTTGATTTTTTTTAACAGAATAAATTGTATGTCAGATGAGAAAGAAGTATGTTGCTTAGTTATTAACTGATTAATCATGTGCTATTCGTAACCTGATGGAACTAAATCAAATACACTTATTTAAATAGTACTGAACAAAACAATCCATAAAAGCAAGCCAATGAAGCGGCCTTCTTTTCCAGGTGCTGGAAAAGTATGAGAACTGTACGTTTTGTTAATTTCTATATTTTTATAAATGTATATCCTTACAAAAAGAGGGGAAAAACTCAAAAACTAAAATGTTCATTCACTCATTTTTATTTCACAGAGTACCTTTAGGATGTCTGGTATTCTTTATCCTCTATTAAGAAGCAGACCATTTAGTGACCTGAAAGGGGCTCGTCAACAAGTCATATTGGACTCGTACATATGGATCTGATAGAGGGGAGATAAGCAGCAGACATGGTGGAGCCATCCTCTAAACAGAGCAGAAAGGCTCTGCTGTCTGTCCTTCTGCTTTGTTGAACAGCCTGTTGAATCCCACTGCTCGTGAGAAATTGTTACTGAAATGATCATAACTGCTGTGAATCCTTACAGCAATGAAACTCTGAAATCCAATCATGCTCCTGAGGCCGAGTTTAATCTGTCAAGATCTTTGAGCTGGCATGAAACATGCTAACTTATAACTGTTGAAATAAATATTAAATGTTATAAATGTATAAATGTTGTAGATTTAACCGACAACCTTATTTCGTTGTGCTGTTTTACAGTGTGACTTCAGCTTAAATGAACTTGATTTAAATTAAATCTATCTCAAATCTACTTTCTGATTGTGAATTTCTTGATTTTGTTTTAACTGAAGATGTGGATGACACCAACTGTCAAAATGTGAAGTTACCATTTTTTTCTCATGTTCCTGTAAAATCAAAAATTCAGAAAGCCTGTTTTTAAAATATCTTCATTCCTTCTTCTAAATACCCATTAATTTCATAATTAAAGACTAATTTTTCTATGAGGTGCTGCCGTCAGTAAAAAGAACAAAGATTAAAAAAAGTTCTTTTTTTGAGACAGGTCTATTTGTTTTTGCTAACTCCCTGATACATCATTGTAGAATTTGGTATTTTAATTTTTATTTTTTTTCTTATTAGATGTGGTCACCTGCTGTATCTGGGACTTTTATGGATTTCAGAAACCAATGATATGTTGCACGGAGTCCATTTTTTTTTTTGCAGGGTTGGGCATCTATGCGTGTCCTTTGCCACTCTGTTGTCTTCATTTCAGGAGTTAAATGAAATAAATGTTTATGTATCCACGAGGGGCCCAAACCAGGACCTCATTGTGCCAGTCCCAAGCCTGGATAAATACGGAGGGTTGTGTCAGGAGGGGCATCCGACGTCAAATCTGTGCCAAACCAAATATGTGAATCAGACCTAAGATGATTAGCTGTGGATACCCCTGAGGGGAAAACCCGAAAAGAAAAGAAGACTAAATGAAATCTAATTTGCAAAACAAGGCTTTTTGTGTCAAGCTCAACAATTTTAAACTTGTGACATTTTTAATGTAAATATAGGACTAGTTTTCTATATTTTTTTCTCAGTTTGTTTTTTGAGAGACTAATTCATTGAGATTTTCTGTCCTTTAAGCTGAGATAAATGCCCAACCAACTATAACACACTATATTTCACTATTTTTGCAAGCTATAGTTTTCATATTTTTATGTTAGTCTCATAAACTTTATTGCACAGAGGGGATAGTTGCAACGTTTTCTTTTAGAAAATGTCCATATTTGGTAACTGTTGCATAACAATTATGACATTATCACCCTTAAAATGAACTTTCATAACTAATGTCAATAATTTGATAGCAATTGCTTATTTATTTCATGTTTTTATTTATGAACACTTTTCCCTCAACCTGACAAGATATACATCTTGAAAATGTTGATAAAGGTGCTGGCCTATAAGATTAAATAACGTTTCCTTTATATTTTCTACAGACATCATAAAAGGTTATGTATTACGCATGGCTTCTTTTTAAAGGATACAAAGGTCAAGAAAGCACAACAGGTGTAAAGGTTGAAAAACACTCCTTCGTTGTCAGAGCAGGTGGAATTTAGACCGAAAACACTGAACTCAGAAGAGACCGGCAAGATGTTTAGGTGAGTAAAAAAAGAAAATGGTAAATATTCTGTGTTTATTTGTTTTGGTGGAAGTCTTAACGTTAATCTAGCCTCTTTTCACACAGGATTTCCCTGGTATTGGGTGTTTCGTTGCTGCTTGGTGCTGCAGCAAAGCCCTGGGTGTGTACTTTAATAACACTCTTGGTTCTTTAGGACAACAGTTTCCCAGTAAAGCAAAATATTTTGTTTTTATCATCCTTGAATGGTATTTATAATGGAAGTGTGTAATATTTATGCTCTTTTTCAGGATAAGCGTACCGAAAAGGCCTTCCAGGAAACTTCAATGTAAATTTTTATTTTCCCAAAATTAGAAGTAAATAACTTGCAGTGGAAAAAAAACAAAGTCTGGTAATGCATGAATCTTGTTTTAGGTTCAAACATGACAAAGGTGAACCGTCCCAGAGGGTGGAGGTGGAGCCTCCTGAAGACATGGATAAGATTCATTACGACGTCGACCCAAGAATGAGGATATGGAAAAGCATGAGAGACGGTGAACAGGACAAACAACCCGTGAGGCCAAGAGAAGGCTTGGATGAGCTCCATCTGCCCTCAGTTTCTGAGATCAACATAGTTCAAATCCAAAAATTGGATCCCCCCTCCAACATGCCAATAAAGGTTTTGCAGGGAGATGCCAAACTCAAAGCTGTGGGGGATGAAGATGGTAAGGATCGCCCTGTTCTTAGGGAGGTTGTTGTGAAGAAACCTGAAGCTGACATGGATGAAATCTACCACAAAATGAGAAATGAGGTGGCTGCTGGACACTTGGGTCCACTGGTGGCTAAAAACAACCTGGATGCTGCATCTCATCAACCAGAGATGAATGTGGACCAAAATCAGAGATCAGTCCATCTTGAGCCAGAGGAGGACATGGATGCCATCTACCACAAAAACACCTTCATCCCAGCGCTTACTCAAGATGACACCAAACCTGCAGCCGCCTCTGTCCATAGAAGACACACTGAGCCAGAGGAGGACATGGATGGCATCTACCACCGCTAATTTTGCAAAGACTCAGGAAGATCCAAATTCAGTCATGGAAATCCCACAGTTATCCTAAACACATGGGTAACTGTGCTGCTCATTTGATTTCTTGTTAATAAAGTTTATTTAATAACAATCAAAGGTATTGTGTTTTGTTTACTGAAGTAATTGTCTGCAGATTTACAAAAATACAGAACACACTTGAATAACATTGAAAAAACAGCTACAACAAAATACAGTCTTAAAATAAGGAACATTAATTTAAATATGGTAGTTTTGGCTAATTACAGTTACAACTCTCAAGTGGATTATTTTTCTATAGATGTTTATTCCAGGATGTATGGCGGTGTAATGCTCATCACTCTCGCCTCACAGCATGATGGGCCTGGTTTGAATCCCGGCTGACTCCTTTCTGCATGTTCTCCCTGTGCATGTGTGCTTTTCTCCGGATTCTTTCCACAGTCCAAAAACATGCTTCATATGTTAATTCTAAATAGTCCCTTATGTGTGAATGTGAGTGTGTGACTCTGTGATGGACTGGGGACTTGTCTCCGCCTTCACCCGAAACACAGTGACCCCAAACTGAAATAAAGCACACTTAGAAAATGGATGGATGTTTAACCCCAACCTTAAATATATAAATAATAATAATAATAATATGATCATAATCCACATGATTGTTTCTTCAATAAACACTAAAAAAGAAAAATAGTGTATTTTGGTTTTTCATTATTTCAAGATAAAAAAACTTCAAACAAGTGACCATAACTGGTGACAACAAATCAGTAATATGTGACAAAAAATATAAAAATAAATAGCAGTGACTGTAATTTCGGAATTTATTGCAGGCAACAAAAATCACAAACTAAACAAAACTTTTTTAACTCAACAAAAATATTTTCTCTAAAATAACAAAGTTGTTTGTCACTCTAGAGACTCAGCGGGAATGACTCCTTTTTTCAGGATCAGGTTCCCATAGAGAGCCGTTTCCCTATGAAAAAATAAAGGGGAAAAAATCAGTTAAAATACAAACAGTCATACATGAAATTACTTCTATTTATATTTTGTTATATTTTCCTGTTAAAATAACATTTTTTAATTTTCTTTTATCTTGCAGCCATAGATCCTGCTTTTTGTTTCACTTGTACACTATTTTTACTGTTATTAGGCGGATTTTGAGTTGAGGCAACATTTAAGTACATTTTATTTTTGTAATTAGTTAAAGTTAAAACTATACTTAGCCATCTTTTAAATGAAATGGGTTGATTTACATGAAGAAGAAAAGCAATTTGACAGAATATTTGACTTTTTTTGTTCCATTTTCCCTGTTAACTTTTTCCAAATTACACGTTTTGTTCTAGCTTTTATTGACAAATAAGCCAGACATTTTTAAAAAGAAAGAAAAGAGAGGGGGAAAAAAAACATACCCTGTAGCCACAACGGCATATGACTTTTTGGCACGCTCATAAAAAGCAAATCTTTCCACCGTCTCCAAAGGACTCTGTATATTTAAAAATGTTTTAAATTAGAATAAATTATTCACATCAAGAGATTCAGTGTGCAGGCAGTCCTGCATTACCTTAGAGCCTGCCTGGCTCAAGAGATTGGAGTAAATCTCCCACACAGGTACAGATAAACCTTTTTGTTTGTCAGTGTCCACCAGATCCATGACGGCAGCCTGAAAAAACATGCCAACATTTTCTTAAAACATTGTAAAACTTGAACTAAAGTCAGTAGTTTTGACAGGCTGTCATTTACCGGACAGGGGACATACGTATCAAGCGGCAACAACTTCAAAATAGCCTCCAAAAGTTGTGGGATTTTCAAACCTGCAGAAGGATCATGCATACATTTATAACAAAGATATGCAAAGACTTTTATTTAAAAGTTTGCTCATATATCACACATACCATCAGCTCTTATTTCTTTTGGACCACAAGAACAAACAGAAGATGCAGGAAAATTGGCATCTGCAAGCACTAAAGTAAGTGAAAAGAATTTCATGAATATTTAATAATTTACTGATTGCACGTGACAGAAGTAAAAAATAATCAAATGTGAAACACAGCGTTGCTTCTGTTTCCAGTTTCCATTTTGTGTCTCGTTTAAAGGCTGTCAACTATTTTTAAGAGCAGCTCTATGCATGTGTGTATCTGCGGCTCATACCCAGTTCATCCCCGTGTCCCATTTTAGCGAGAACATACAGCAGATCAGGGGATAAAACTGACGGGATTCCCTTCAGGACGACCATTATGACTGACGCGGAGATGCAGGAAGTGAAGAGTGAAGCGAAGCATGGTAACTTCCGGTCTGCACTTCCGCCTTTGGTTAAGCTTCGCGACCCACTCCTGAAAAAGTGATTTAAAAGCTTAAAAACGATTCCATTTATCATCAACCCGAGTTTTTCTATACAAAAAAAAAGGTTTCTTTTAATATTCCAGCCAAACATTCAAAATTTCAAAGATAAGGGAAGGACAATACTGACGATATATGTGAAAAGGAAGAGCAGCCATATTTGATTGGTCCTTTCAAAAATAAAAGTCTTTAATATGAACCTTTATTAGAAAATAACTAAATGGACTTATGCATACAAAACGGAGTCCTTTGTGGTGCTCACTTAAGAGTAAATAAATGGGGAAATTGCTGCTTTTGGAAGCCATTCTCTAGTGGCCAAATGAGGAACTGCAGCAGTTAGTACTTCCAGATTGACCACTAACGATGGAACAGAATATAGGGACTTGGCATTGACCAAGAAAAGACAAATAAATGAATGAATGAATAAATAAATAAATGGTATACATTTAACACCTACTTACTTAAATCTTAATGTAAACTTTAATTTTCAAGAATGCCCAGTAGTCTACTCCCTAAAATGATGTACAGTTTTCTGGAACACAGACAATTGTATACCATCACATTGCTATTCAATTTAGCATCCAAACCCGCTTAATTTCCTTTCAGCCCCACAGGGTTGCTGGAGCCTATCCCAGCCACTTTCTGGCAAAAATGGGGTACACCCAGGACAATTATACCAGTCCAGCATAAAATCAAAAATGTGAAAATTAAGTAGAAAATATTAGAGTAGAATCTAAGTTCTTGTAAGAAAAAAAAAAGGCAAAATAATACAAACACCTTTTAAACTTTTTTCCCTGTTGTCCTAATCCTGTGTTGCTCTTTAGCAAATCAAAACATGGGTTACAATGATTCTTGGCAGTTTGTCTGTACTGACAGGAAAGGGCAGCTTCCTAATTTAGGGTTGGTAATCTTCAAGTTGTGTTGTTTCCGACACCCTTGTGCAGACATTATTCAAAGCAGACTCCAATGAATGCATAACTCCAGCAGTGCCCATTGCCAAGGAGGAGAGATAATGAAAATATTTGTCAGATGAAGTCTTCTCCGCCAGGAATGTTTTATTTGAGCCACAAAAACTCTGGCCAGATGGGAGAAAAGTGCAAAGGATATGTACAATGTGAATAACGATTGCAATTAAGGTCAACTTAGCAATTTTGTGGATCTGTGTATTCATTTTTATGGTAAATCAAGCTAAAACAAACTACTTGCTTTATTGCATTCCTTTGGTTTTGCTGCTTAGGCTATATGTATTCTGCATGTCAGTTACATTTTGTAGGATAGCTTTCCATAAATCTAAATGGGTAATTTTCATTGTGAAAAACAAAACTTGGTTATAATTAGATTTTTGACCTACCCTGTTCTAACCCACGCAGAGCCAAAACACTGGCCTCAGCCTGATGCAACAGTGCAGATACGGTAAACAAAATGACTGCTGTTTTTTGAGTATTGGAATAGTTATGTGAAAAGAAAGTGGAGACTGCTGAGCAAGAGAAAAAAAACACCCCTCACAGGCCTGTCCGCCAGATCTGAAACCCCCCTTGAGGTTCTCCGGACTCATGCTGCTCCCACTTTATTCCCACTTCTTTAAATGAGTTCATCACACCATGAGGGTCTGCACTGCCAAATTGCAACGTTTTGCCCCCTTTGTGTGCACCGAGAGCCAACATTTATTATTTTGACCTTTCGGCATCCTCAAAGAAGAGTTCTTTTTCGGCTGTTCTCCGGCCTTCCCCACAGAGGGAGAAAATGACTTTTTTTTTTCTTATCCTTTTAAAAAGTTTGTTTAAGGGGGGGGGGGGGGGGGGGGGGGGTTTGCCCAGATAGAAGTCTCCAAGAGAATACTGGAAGAAAAAAAAATCAATTAGGCCGTGGCCGTGTGAAGATCAGAGAGAGAAAAGGTGCCTTCTGATGAGTGGAGAGGCTAAAGAAAACTCACATTAACCACATTTGTTCTGCTTCTCTCTTTGAAGTGCAAACTATGTTTTTATGAAGCGGCAAATGTATAGAAACAAAAGCCAATGGGCAAGTTTTAATAGGGAAATCGGTCATTTTCTTGCCTTGTTTAATAAAGAAGACATTAAAAAACAAACGAAATTTAGCTTATAAATCCGCTTTTTTCAGCCTTTAATGTAAACAGCAAGGCTTTCATTTTTCAGTTGAAGAATTGAGAGAGCCTGTTGTGGACAAAACAGTGACGAAAATAAAATAAAAGTAATTTGCCATAAAGTAAAAAAAAAGTAGACTTTTATACAAGTTTCATTTATAGAGTTTTTTTTTTTACTTTAGTTTGTTGTATTTTATGAAATGCATCTTTCTGCACCAGATAATCAAAGTCAATATAGTTGATTGATCGATTTATTTCTAGTTTAATCACTTGTGACTCATAATTCCTATAAAAGAGCGCTCAGTTATACATTAGGGCTGCTGAATTTGCGGTCCACGTTTTGGTCCTCTGTTTTTGTGAAACTCCACAAGAGCGCCATCTAGCGACAAGAACAGAATAGTAGAGTTGTCTTTTTCAACATTTTCTGTTTAATAATTGGATCCTCCTGACTACTAGGAAAAAAAAAACTATCCAGTTGTTTTAGTATTTTTTTCCATCCACCATAAACTACAATTCCCAGAGCCCCACCCTTGTAATTAAAAAGCCCCCAATGTTAATATTAAAAGGAGTTAATTGAGTAGTATGCAGTGGTTGGAAGATATTCAGATTTAGAAAAGTCCTTTCCAGAGGACAGATGTGCATTGCTGCTACTTAGGAGGTTCTTCAACTGTATTGCTTCAAACTTTGAAAAAACTTTAGGTGGAGGTTGAGAATTACTTGAGCTTTATTGGTAAAATGATTGCAGAAAACAGAAATACTAACAACATTGAAAAACACATCAAGGCAGATCATTCCTGTAAAACACAGGTTGAAATTTAGCTATCAAATCATGGTCCTTGACAGACGTTCTTCACTCAGACTGCATTTGCTGTGATACTGAACCCCAGTGGGGCGAGCCTTTGTATAGGAGAACACAACACCTATGCACTCATTTAGTGTCAAATCTCCACTATCAACTATCACCCAGAACTTCATATCATTCCACAAATCAAACGGACATCAGGAGTTCAGTGTTTGTCAACAAACTCCTGATCTAATTGTCCTGAAAACTGGCTTTTCTCTTCTCCACAAAGGCGGTCATGCCTTCTTTGCGATCATCCTATGAGGAAAATACACATGATAAGACACAGGACATCTTTACATCATCCCTACTGGACTTTCATACTCACTGTAGCAAAGGTAGCGTGGAACAACCGCTTTTCCAGTCGATTCCCTTCTGCCAAAGTCAGCTCAAACGCTGCGGTCGAACAGAAGGTTCAGTCAGGTAAAGCCGAAGCACATCACTTCCTATTTTTACTCGGCACTTTCACACACCTGCATTGACGGCTTCCTTAGCCATTGCAGAAACAAGTTTCGAATTGGAAGCAATCTTTTCCCCACATTTAACAGCTTCAGACACCAACTGATCCACAGGATAAACTTTACTCACCAAACCTGAAAAACATAAACCACTCAAAGCCAAAAAGAAACAAACTAAAGACTTGGGTTTGGTTAGAACAAACACTGTGGGACACAATCAGATTATTTTAAATCTTAAAGACCCATTCCAATGAAATTCATGTTTTTGATCATTTTAAACGTGTCTCTGAGGCATTTTTCTGGCAATTCTGGACATAAGTTCAGAAAATGATGCTGAAATTTGCATTTCTGAGTATTTCATTTTGTGAATCGGGAGCAGACGACAAAATGGCGTTTGAAAAACGAGCTTCCTGTTCCGCTTAAGAAGAGAGCTCTCAGCAATAGGGAAAGGAAGGGGGGCGGCATTGCTCCAAGCCAACATTCCAGCCCACAACTCAGAGGTGAATTTCTAATTAATTTCTGCTGCTCTGCAGAAATAATGTCTAAAAAAAATGACACAGGTTTTTGAATTTTGGCTAAAACCACAGTGAACAAAAAACAACAAACTCGAAGCAAACACATTTTAAAGATCAAAACAATAATTAAAAAAGCAAAACAAATATTAAAAAAAACAGCCTTCAAATTTAGACAACAAAACATAAAAACATTTCAGGAAACAAAAGTAATTTTCTAGAAAACAAAATTAAATGTTAGAATAACAAAAAAAACTGAGAAATCGGAACAGGTAGGTATAATGGGACATCCCTGATTGGATGATGATATGTAGTATCTCTTTATGTCAAATAACTTTTGGTTGAAATGACAGACAAATGTGATCAACCGAAGAGAGAACATCCAGCAGATCAGGCGTTAAAACCGACAGGATTCCCTTTAGGACGACCTGCACATATCTGGAAATTACTTTAGTGTTCCGAAATGTTTCTTGCTTTTGTTTTATACATTTTGGTTTCTAAGAATTTGTTTTATTTTTTCCAAAATGTAATATTGATTTTTCAATATTTGTCTGTTTTAATTGTCGTAGTCATCTTTAAAATCCCTTTGCGTCAAGTGATTTTGCACTTCAGGGCCACCAGAAAAAAAGCGGCCTACTTATAATTAGAAGACCACCGAGAACGACATTACAAAAGATGATGGATGTGGGAGTTTAAAAGATGCAATATTGTAAGCAACAACAAATCACAGGTAAAAGCATCACACACATTCTGACATCGTTACCCGACTGTTTGGCTTCTTGGGCATTAATCCTGTCTCCTGTCAGCACCATCTCCATTGCCATGGACTTGCCCACTGCACGGGTCAGTCTCTGGGTGCCGCCAGCCCCTGCAGAAAACAAAGTCATGAGGAGTTGTTCCAAAAGCAGTGAAATCTGCATTTGAGAAATGTGCTTGTTACCTGGAATGGTACCGAGTAGGATTTCTGGCTGACCAAACTGCGCCTTTTCTCCAGCGTAGATGATGTCGCACATCATGGCCAGCTCACAGCCCCCACCCAGCTGAGACACAAAGTCAACAGGATTTTCCACACAACTCAAAGTTTACCTGCTCAATTTTTTAGCTAAACTTTATGAAAATACTTATTTCGATATGCAATCACCCAATTGAGCAAATGAACTTGTTTCAGCAAATAAAAAGACTTCTTTTAGCTCCTTTTCCAACTTTGGGGATTTAGAGTCAATCTTAGCACTTTTTAACAGCAGAATTCAAAGGGTGAAACTATTTACTTGTCGAAATGTGTAAAAGCAAACTGCAAAGGAGACACTATAGTGAGCAACAGCAGCAATCCTATGATGGTGTGACACCTACAGCAAATCCATTGACGGCCGCAATCACAGGCTTCCTCACTGTGGACAGTCGGTTCCAGTGCGCCAGAAAGTTCCCGCCGTAGCATTCTTGGAAAGTCCGATTCTGCATCTCTTTAATGTCTGCTCCAGCTGAGAAACACAACAGGTTGGACATCTTTTCCCGGCAGACTCGCATCAAACCGTCTTTACTTCTCGTACCAGCGAAGGCTCTTTCACTGCCGGTGATGACGATGGCTCCGACGTCTGCGTCCACTTCAAAATCGTCCAGCGCGCGTCCGACCTCCTTCATCAGCCCGTCACACAGAGCGTTGAGAGCCTTGGGCCGGTTCAGCTGTATAAATCCCACGTTGTTCTTCTCACCTCGCTTTTCCACAAAGATGTACTCATACTGACCACCTGTGCAAGAAAGATAAAGTAGAGGTGCACCAATGAGACGTGAGTGGAGTTCTAATCAGGATCTTACAAGGAAACAGTTTTAAAAGCAATGTTTGGGGTTATGAAAGTCTTTCACAGTAGTTCTGATCTAATTTAAAATGGTTTAAGCATACCTTCATCTATAAGTTGCATTTTAATCACAATGGCTGGGTTTGAGTGAAATTGCATTAACAAAGGTTTTGTGTATAAAAAGCACAATAAAAAAATGTATAACCTCCTCCAATGCTTACATTATAAAACTGAAACCCTGTCTCCTTTTTACCCCATACACTGCAAACTATTTGCTCACTGAAAAGAATTTAAACCTCGTTTTTAGACTTTCAAGAAGTTTTACCAGAGGTTAAGTCATTTTAAATTATTTTTTGCTTTTCTCAAAATCAGCACAGTTGAGTTTTTGTGTGTGTGGTCAAATTAAGAGCTGGGATCTAGAAATAAGGAAATTATAAATAAAATAGGTTGAAATGCTTTTACCCCAAACTCTTGACAGTAGAAAACTTGATTTAGAAGTTCAATAAAGGCATTTCTTGTTATCATTTTGGAAACAAACATTTTCTAAGAATAAGTGCCAGTTTTAGGTTTCATGAGGTTTTATTGAAATTAGCCAATTTTTACTAAGACCATACTCTCACCCTGATCATGTATTGTTCTAGAACGGGTCATTTGAACTTCTTCTAGTTTTTTTTACACTGTGATCAAAACGAAATACAATTAGGTACCTAAAAACTAAAAAAAATACAAACAATTGGCTTAAAACTAGAAAAAAAAAACGTATTAGGCTGTACAACACTCCATTTCAGAGAATACTATCTCACAGTTATTAAGATCATTTTTTCCTTTTTGAATACTTATAAATTACACCATGTTTGTCGAGTTTAATATCTTACTATGATATTTCTTAAGTAAAAATTACTTACTGTATAGACACATCATTCTACTGCCTTCTGTAGTTTTTTTTCCTTTAAATTAGAGCTCTTTTTCTGTTTTAGGCGACTTTTTGCAGTGTAGGTCCTAACTGATAAAACCATAAGTGTGGCTCTCCATTTAAATCAATCAGTAACCTTTCAGCACTTTGTGCAACTCCTGCTATTTATAAACTTTACAGTGTGCTTGTAAAGTTGTAAACGCTTGCCTGTGACAGATCTAGTGTGTGAAATGGCATTGAAATAAAAACATTCAGAAGTCTTGATTAGTTTTTTTTTCTTCTTTTGTTTACATTTGTTTGCATTTCAAAATAAAAGCATTTTAATGGCCTCAAATTGCACGAAAAAAAATGTACGGTTTAACTGGCCTTTCTAATCAATACATGTGTGGTAGCATGACTAAATCAAATGCTGCTGCAGACTCAGTTACTGCTGCGATTTTGTGCTGCACGTTGCAGTGACGCAGGTTTCTTGACATTGTGCTGGAAGTGGAACCAGCAGCCGCTGCCATGCAGCAAAAAAACAAACGGAGCTCTGCCTAGTTTTCGAAGCACACACCTGAGCTGTAGAGGCGACCGGCAGACAGGAGGGCGGGCGCTGCTCTGCAAGGCTTCAGGAGCAAAGCAGCATTTTCTGCAAATGAAAGCCATGACATCAGACTCTGAGCTTTACTTCTGGATCTCTACCTCCGTCCTACTGTGTCTTCTTCACCGGATTTTTAAGTTGAGGTAAATGTGATGCTGCCACCTGGCGGCCATAAGCGGTAAGGTAGGCAGAAACGTTTCCTATCATTTAGAAAGTAGAGAAAACTATCAGTTTAATTCACAAAGTAAGCAACTCGGCTATTTTATAGTTTACTTGTTTATTTTAAGTTTATTATTTTAAGTCCCAAACTAATAAAACATTGTTAAATGCTTGACATACTTAGAATGTTAACTATGAGTACTAAACAGTAATGTGTTGACTCATTAATTAGTCAGACTTTACTTGTGTAGTTCTTTCACTAACTACACACGGTGTGCTCTGCAACACAAAAAAACAGAACAAAGAAACAAAAACAAAATAAAAATCAACAAAAATCCACACTAGCCCAAGTAGACCTAAAATGCTACAGAAGTACTATAATATTTGCATAAGGTAGCCTACTATAAGGGTACAAAAAAGTTGAAAAAGAAAAATAAATAAATAAAAGAAAACAGACGAGACAGATTAGTTTAAAGAATCATAATAAAAAAAAGGTTTATATGTACATTCGTTTTAAAATACAATTTAAATAAAACACTGCTATTTTCTTGTTTGGCGCAAAACAAAATCTACACAAAAACACAAATAACAAACATTACTTGATTAAAAAAAGTTAAGCATAATTAGTGAATATAGAAAAATGCATATGGAAAATAGAGAATTGCATTGCAAACATGAAAACAAGTTTTTGACAAACCTTAGGTGTTCAGACAAGATTCAAAAAGTGCTCTTAGAAAAAGAAACGTATACAAAAAAGGGTAAATAAAATATTAATAAAATAATTAATAAAATTTGAGTAAAAAAATTGAGCGACCAAAAATTGGACAGTATTTATGGGTTTATTTGTTTAAAAAAAAAGAAAGAAAATAGCCTAAAAGTGAACCTGTACTGCATCATGAACCCTCTAGGATGTGAACGCGCAGCTCGCTCTCGCGATCACTCATCTGTAAAAACCTGCATCGTCGGCGACCATCTCCTCCGCCTCACTCCGCGCATCACATCCTCATCGGGGAAAGGATCAGTGGGCAAAAAGGTAAAGCTAACCTCACACATTTAACCCAACCAGAATCCATTCAAACGTATTTGATGATAAACGCTGCCTGCGATTTATGCAGGTTACAGTCCTAGCATTAACCATAGGATGAACAGATCATGCGTGCACGCGCTCTTTTTCACCATCCATGCATCAGTAAAACTCATTTAATTAACATTTAGAGATTTACATCTATCTATATTCTCTCTTAATGACCTAGATTCGAGTCTAACAAAAATCGTGGCCTATTGCAATACAACAGCAGCCTGTGTTGACAGTTTAACCTACAAGGATTTGATCTTATTCTTGAATGTAATAAAGGCAGATAAACGATTAATGAGCAGCATAGAAATCTAATTAACATTTAAGGCTTTCTCAGCAGAAATAATCTGAACTAAACACCCAGCAGCTTCACAGTGTTTCATGCTGTCATGAACATGAGTCATTTTCAGTTTTTCTATCAAATGAAGTGTATTTTTGGTGTCTGCGTCCACATTTTCATCCAAAACAAGCCGTTTCTGTAAAACATGCCCCTTTTCTGCAGTGTTCAGGAATGAACCAGGTGATTGCAACATGCTGGACTTGCCTCCTGCTCTCCGCCTTCATGTTTGAGCCCGCGCTGTCAAAAGGAGGTCGTGGTGGCTCCCGGGGCTCCTCACGTGGATCTCCCTCTCGCAGCTCTACGGCAGGGACGTACCGAGCGGGGGGCCCCGTTGGTGGGACCCGCTCCCGCTTCAGGGTCGCAGGGCGGACGTCCCCGGTGAGGGTGGCGAGTGCAGCAGCAGCAGGGGCGGCGGTGGCGTTGACGGCAGACAAATGGTACGCGTCTGCCTTCCGCCGCCGCAGCAGCAGCAGCGACAGCTCTGATGAAGACCTGGAGTACTACAACAGGACCAACTACTTTGATGCACTGATGTCAAGATCCACCGAAAATGGATCTTTTCTTTCCAAAGCGCTTTCTGTAATCATCGCCACATTATATCCAACATATGAACTCCTATTGGACAATATATTGTAGACGTCAAAGCTGAACTGAGGCTGTTTTTCAGACAAGGCTGTAGCCTGAACCGGGGAAAGAAGCAGTGCTGGAATGCACAGCACAACAGGGATGGAGGAATGCAATCACACAAACTGTATGTTTTTACACAAAAACCATTTATACCCGTAAGGAAAATGTACATTCCTCTCACATTTCACCTCAAATGTGCACATGTGTCAGATTTGTATTTCCACTAACAGGGGGAAAAAAGCTTCAGTTAAAAAGCCGAATCAGTGTTTCCTGCCAACTGAAGCTGCACTGCCAAACACGTCATTCACTTTATGGTTTTAAAGAAGTGATTTATTAAAAACTGAATTACAGGAAAGAAAAAAAAAATCACCAGAATCTTTTATTTCTGTCTTTAAACTGTAACCCCCTCATCAACTACTTTTTCTTTAAGACGGAAAAAAAAAAATGAATATTTTTTTCTAATTATCATTTCCTTTACATGTAAAACATGTGAGGTTGTCTGTGTGATGGTGACATTCCCTTATGAAGAACAAAAAAAAAAAAAAATTCAGATTTACAGTTTTTTAAAAGCTTTTGTAACACTTTGAATTAAACCGTATTCCTATCTTTATTTATTATTTTATCCCCCGCCCCCAGCAGATTTCCTCTCCACTCAGGAGCAGACTGTTCCAAAGCTATAATTGCACTCCATTATACCCTGCAAACACTTGTGTACATAATAAAGTTTGTTATCACCGTCTTTATGCTAATAAATATCCTGTTTACACTCTGTCAAACTGCTGCCTTGCTTGCCTGGTGAAAAAAAGAAGAAGCACAAAACAAGGAGAATGTTGTTTATTATGCCTGGCGACAGCCACACATGGAGACAGAAGCAGAATCCGTCCATGACTGCAGGTCTGGTCAGTCCAGCATGACTTGTCCCAGATCTCCTTTCCTGAAGGCTCTGATGAAGTCGTAAGCTGCTGCCGTGTAGTTTGGGATGGTAACCGTAATATTTCCTAAAACAATTCAATAATAGTTTGTATTCAATTCTCATATTTTATTATTCATCTGAAGCAGTGTTGGTCATTGCGCTTCAATTTGATAAAATAAGACGTCACTTCTACAGTCGAGGTACTTTTTTTTCTTCTTTGTATATAATTTTGTCTTCATCTGCTGACATGCAACTGACATTACTGCTGCTCTGCAGAAACTATGTCAGAGAAATCAACAGTTTTTCTTTTATTTTGGCTAAAAACAGCCTAATCATAATTAATAAAGCACTAGGTACAATTTTACAACACATCAAAAGATGACAGGAGTGGCACTTTCAAGATATGTTGGTAAAAATGCTGGATTCCCCCCCGACTTACCCACTCCAGTGAGAGCCTTGACCCGCTGAGTCTTCCCCAGTTTCACAGCAATCCGTTTCAGGACGAGCTGGATGTCATCACTTGGTTCTTGAAGCTCATATTTCTCCACGTAACTGCAAAAGAACCAGCAAACATAAAAGTGTCCAAATGTGCGATTTTGAGAAACATTTACAAAATAAAGTGTAACAGAGAAAAAGACCTGAACTTCCTCAGCTTGTTCAAAGAGTAGAGTAAATAATCTGCAATTATGTCTTCACCCACTAAGTGATCCAGTATCGTTCCTGCAGAAAATAATGCAAACACATGAGGCAGCAGCACAATGGCTTGAGAATAGATGAGGACGTTCCCGCTCACCACATAAAGCCAGCTTCATGCCTGTTTCTACACTCTCTATTTTAGGGGGTAATACTCCAGGTGTGTCCAGCAGATACATTTTGGGCCTTTCGCTCACCTGACGATGTCGACAGAAACAAATACGATCATAAAATTGCACAATAAACACATTAAATCTATATTCTTCACCCACCTGAATTTTAGTCAGCACAGCTTTAGTTATACCGGGCTCCCCACCTACTCGAGATGCCCGCCCTGCCGTTAGTGGAAAATCACAAAATCTATTACTGAGGTAGAAAAGGCTCACCGTACTATCAGCACATGTCAGCTCTTGTTTGTAAAGTACCTTTTTTCAAATTTGTCCTTCTCAGCGCGTTGATGAGAGATGATTTTCCAACATTGGGCACTCCAATCACCATCATGCAGTAATCTATATTCTGACAGTACAGAATAACAACATTTCAGCAGGTCAATTTAAACGCATTTGTGTTTCTGACAGGAAAAATAATATTATTTGCAACGAAAAATGATTCTCTGATGCTTTAAGCCTGCAACTTTTAACGCTAAAAGAGCTATTTCTGACCCAACAAGAGCCACAAATATTAAACATTAAACATTAAAGTTTAAGAATATACACTTTATTTATGTTGTTTTTGTCCCAAAAGGTTATGTAAATGTTGAGTTCAATATTAAAATATTACAGAGCAGATTTGTTAAGAGTTTTAATTTCTTTTACTTTTGAAAGCAGCACACGCGATTTCCTTTCAAAATAAACTTCACCGTTTCAAATAAGATCCTCCTGCAGCAGCAGGTTAACTTGAAATAAAAATGCAAGAATATCAAGTCAAACATGACATTTGCTATCATTATTGAATCACGTTTTTTTTCCATTTAATTTTAAAAGAACTTTGTCTCTGAGCTGTTTGTTACAACCGCTCTGACAACACATACAACCTTTTATCACCATTTGCTCACTTAAAATTCTAAACAGAAATGACAAAACGGAATCAACTGAAACAAATGAACCAAATCTATGATTATTCAAAGCCAAAGAGCCACAATGGAGGGCTATAAAGAGCTGCTTGTGGCTCCAGAGCCTCAGTTTGCAGACCACTGCTTTAAGTGATGTAATGCACAGACATATTTAGAATTTCTAGTGCTAAATGATAAGAATCAATTTTAAAAAAAATCAATTAGCCAACCCTTACCTCATCCCGGTTAAATCGTGGTTTGTTCTCAAGAATTTCCAGCACCGTTGGTACCAGCTGTAGAAAAAAAAACCTCATCAGGCAACAGAAACGGTGACTTTATAATTAATGTTTCAAATGTTCTCACCTTTTTAATGCTGTTGTCTGCCTGCTTTAAACAGTCTGTAAACAGGACATTCTTCACCCCATCTCTTTCAAGTTTCTTCAAAATCTTCTGCAGGACAAACATTTGTGTTTCACAATGCATGAGACACAACTACTGAGGATTTCAGCAGCATGTTTACCTGCTTGTTGGACAGATCAGCCAGATCCATCTTGTTGAGAACAAGAATACGTGGTCGGACGTCAAGTGTGTTCTGAAATAAAGGGTTTCTCCCCGAGAAAGGGATGTGGTCGATGTTAAAGAAGAAAAAAAGATGAACGGTAAGAGGTCCTCTATATCAAGAGTATTAAATTTACTGTAAACCTTATGTATTACCACTAAATGTGATGTTAATGGACAAACAAATACAGTGGAAAAAACACGAGGCTTCTATATAATGGATTGCTGTATCTTACATTATTTTTAAAAGGTAGCTTAAGTTGAGTATCAACACGTAGCAGCTTTTTTTAAACACAGTGTTAAAATTATTGTCATACACCTAAAAAGAAATTACTATTATAATTTGTATATTCTTTATTTTGACATCTTGTTTACTTTAACATTCGAAGGATATCCTGGCATCATGTATTTCTACAATGCAGTCCACACTCTTCAGACTGGCTTTCATTTGCTTGAGTCCTGCGGGAAAAAAAAGATCAAATAGAACAAATAACAAAATAATATCTCACCAATCTGCATGTTTTATACACGCACAACTAAACAGATGTATTCAGTCACCTTTGGCCATGTGTCCCGGGAACCAATGAGCCACTTCCCGTCCACCAAAATCGAAAACAGTCCTGAACTTGTCAACATTACGGAGGATCGAAAATAGTCTCATTGTCCCCTTTATACGTCTAAAGAATTGATCCGGACAGCCATTTAGTTTATAAAGTTTTTTTTCCAAAGTAGTTACATGAATCTCGTACGGATGTGCCACCGTATTTACATGCCGACTTGAAGCTCTTGTTTGAAAACTGAGTTCCGCCAGGAAATAGTTTGAAACACTGCCCTCTAGTGGCTACAAATCGACATGCATGTCACATTTTGCGTCTTTTGCTTAGTATTTTGCTTAGTATTTGCTTAGTAAACAAAAACTCTCTCTCTCTATCATTTTAATGATTTAATGCCTCATAAACGATTGATTTTTTATTTTTGCCTTTGTCAAAATAAAGCACAAACAAGTCTTTTTGATTTTGTCTTTATTTCTGAATTTTTTTAAGGCTCACAGAACCATCTTTTACACTAAGAAAAATAGGTACAATTTAATTTACTTTTTAAAAAAAATTATAAATGTAAAACTTAATTTAGATATTTTTCATTTACTGAAAGTTACTGTCATTTAAGTTAATTCACAAAAAAACATAAAAAATAAAAAGATGGTACAACACACAGTATGTTTTAGTGAATTTCATTAAAAACCTCACAGTAAAAAAATTTGTTTGCATTTTCATAACAACATTGAATAAATTCAGGAACAAAACATTTTACTTTGATAATAAGTGCGTGAAGAAACCATTAGCACACAATCACTAACTTTGAAAGATTGTGTATTTTATTATATTGTTCATTTGTAATGTTGATCTTAGATAACTGTGATCACATGTTGATGGTTATATCTTAGAAGGTAATTTCTTCAAAGCTTGGACTTGGGAACTTCAGATAGACCAGTGGAGGAGTAGTGAGAAATGAGTCTATCAGCTTCTCTTCTTCCTGTCAGAAGAGCTCCATGGACGGTAGAGAAGTAACACGGATGAGTTGCCTCTCCGGCAAACAAAACCTGCAGGGGCTGCAGAGGAAATCAAACATTTGTCAAACATCTAAAGCTTGTGCACTCTTGGATTAGAAGTTTTGGTTTTGGCCGCAAGGATGAAGTTACTTGTGATTTTGATCCTCTTGGTGGCAGTGGCTCCATCATGTTGTCCAGGTCCTGCTCAGAGCAGCCTTTTCCGAGGTAGCTGTAAGATCCACAGGTCCAGGGGTCGGAAAACCATCGGGAACGAAGAACTCTCCGTGGAGTGATGACAGGATTCCCTGAAGACAGGGAAGGAGATTCCAGTAAGTTCCAACATGGAGGAGTTTGACGCTTTCCTTGCTTACCTGTAAACCTGCGGATCAGCTGTGTGATGGCATGAGCGACCTCCAGCTCAGACAGCGTTTCCATGTACTCGGACTCGTGCCCTGCAATCCAGCCACACAAAACATGGCCATACCTGCAGGTTAAAGAGCAAACATCTCATCAGAATCATGCAGCGTCACATGAAACACAAGATGCTGGGGGAGGGCGCAGACGCTGCTTTGACCTTTCAGTGGGTTTCAGAACAGTGAAGCCAAACAGTTTCTTTATCCAGGACTTCTGCACGTCTGAGACTTGATCCACCAGGGCGTCCTGCTTCACAAGACACAACATGCACCTCCCAGGGTTACTCTACTTCATATTTGGACATAAATGTCAAACACAGATTCAAACCATTTATACTATTCAGTGAGCACAGTGTGTGTGTTCACGCCAACTGTGTATCTGACCTCGTCTTCCCACAGCAGATAAATGACCTCGCAGTCAGCATCCCACCACGGCTCGTCAAACTCCACAAATATTTTGTTGTTTGTTCCAAACCCAAGCCTCTGGATGGAGTGCAGCTTGTGCAGAGGGAGGGGGGGTTGGAAAAGACTGGAACACTCCTTCTTCAAGAACCCTGACCAAAACGTTCACATTGGAGAACGAGTCACACAATGAAAAAAACTAAAGTGAGAACAACATGTCAATGTTTTTTTTTGACAATTGTCGCATTTGATTTGTTTCGTTTTGAAATTACCTAGAGGAACTGAGACGATGACGTGATCAGCGAGCATCTTTTCCCCATCGTGACACTCAACGGTGACCGAGTTTTCTCCGCACTCTGCGTTATTCCAGCGGACACGCCGCACAGGACGATTATACGTCACCACATCATCAGGGAGTTCTGACATCAATTTTTGGATGAGGCCCTCAAAACCACTGCGGGAGAAAGGGAAACAGCTCTCAATCAGCGTAGTTCTTTATCGTTTCCCTTAAACAGCATTTTTCTGTGAGCAGTGCATTAATACAAACCCCGGGAATGTACAGTCCAGTCCAGGAAGAGTCTTATACTGCCCAAAGGCTCCCAGACCCACCTCATCCATGCTGTGGGCTCCGTTAACGCAGCACTCCACCTTCAGCATGTTGCTGATCGCACACAGTCGCAGAGATCTGACAGCTGGATCCTCCTCCCTCCATTTCTCTGCAGTTTGTTTCTTCACCTCCAGACAGCAAGAGGCAGAACAAGCCCTTAAGACACAAAAGCATCTGCCATGTTCTGACAAATGGCTGAGGCTTCCAGCTCTTTGACCACGGCGTTGTTTTGTTGTGACGGACGGGTTTGTACCTCGGATCGTATGAACTCTCCCACACTGGCAAACGGCTCTCCCTTTTGATTCTGAAACTCTGAGCCTTGGTTTAGCAAATCTGCAAATATTTCCAGAGCAGGGGACACATCCTCTGGATTCAGCTTCCGCCCTACGACAATAAAATATCAGTTTGATGTTTAGTTTTCACAAAAATAAAAGGGATATTTTACTCCTGTGGTTGGTTTGTGTTGCTTCATGAGGTCCACATTTAAAGAGTACTGAACAGCTTGGAAACCTGAACTGCTGAAGACATTAGGAATCCAGAGCGGGTGTCCTCCGATGTCTACAGCCTGGTTCTCGGAGGTGAGCGCCTCTGGATCCAGAAGGCCGTATTGTCGGGCCAGACAAAACACTGGGTTTTCTTCGGACGGTCCATGGATCCAGTTTGCTCCGATCTCCACGACTTTATCACCTGAGAAACGGGAGATATTACATGAAAACATCCTCCATTGGTAGTTATTTGCTTTCCAGGCGTAGTTACTAAAGTGCAACAATTCACTAAGCAATAACACTGTTTTATCTAGAAAGGTTTCCAGGACCCAACAGGAAATGTGACAAAGATGTACATTTGAGTAAAGTTATCTGCTTAACTTCTATGTCTTAAAACAACAGAGGACTATAGGCTCAGTCTGCTACTATAAACCGTCTTTTCAATTTTATATTGATTCCTTTGAACAGTAAGAAAAATGAAAATAGTAAAGATCTTAGGGTAAAAACCCTCTTAAAAGGAAATAAAATCTGACTCACTATTCTTTCTTTTGGTCTCACAGATGTAGTAACTTTATATTTCTTTGTCTTAAAGTTTAATGGGTTTTTTCTAAGGAGGTGGTCTCCATCTTTCGCTTCTGCATGCCCCTTAAGTTGGATCTTTCTTCTTAGAAATGTGCAATTATATGAGTATTGATAAGTTCTAATAAATGTGATGGAGCAAACCCATTTCTAAATGGGGACAAATTTAGTTTCTTCTTTCTAAAAATGTCTGTGCTCAGTCTAAATGGATTATGTGGGTATGAATGGAAATGGAAGTGTCTGCAACAGTTGTGTGCTGTTATTTAATGCCTGTCTGACTTTCACAAGAATATTTCATCAGACATGTTTATGCCGCTTTGCATAATCTATGTAATCCTACATAGATATAGCTACAGAAATGGAGGTCTTAACAACATTTATGGTTCCTGGAAGAAAACATACAGGAACACTTCCAGGAAGATTCATTTGTTTGCCATAAAACGTCTAGCAAAAAGACATAAAAAGCATTACGGATGGGAACAGAACCTCTCAGAAGGATGTTTGTTTGGATCAAATGAAGAAGTTAGAAGAAGGGACTTTCTGACATCTCCTCCTAAGAATTTCAATAAACTGCTTTAGAAAAAGACCTTCTGTGTTATTTTAGTACGGCGTACAGTTAAAGTTTAAATAGGCTTTCTAAGTGAACTTGTGAGGGGTCTTTCACAACATCATATCTGTCTGTACAAATAATAAAGATAAGAGGATCTCCACTTTTGCTCTCATATCTAGAACGACCAAGATGATAAAAAAAGAAAAGTTTTACTACAGAGGACAAAGGGTTTTTGACTTTTTAAAGTCAAATTAGAGCAATTTAATAGATGTGACTATTTTAAGGCCTAATTGGTTCCTTTTAAAAAAATGTCAACACATTGGAAACAGTTTGAAAACACATAATCTATTTGTGTTTCATTGAATATTTCCTCCTTACATAATTTAGAGAATAGTTTGAACTTTCTAAAGCCAGTAAGTTTTCTTTAAACTGATCTTGAAAAAATACTCAGTGAACAGACACATCCCCTTAACTTTTCCCTAAGGGAAGCTGTGCGCTGCTGCAGCTCAGTTTGAACCAATCATCGCAACAGGACTAAAACCTGAGCAGTAGTGGGAGAACGCCTAAAGATAATGAGTATATATTTATAAATTTACTTTTTAAATTATTATTATCAGCGCATCGTTCCCAGTCCTGTCAAGAAAAAACAAAAAAACTGTCAGTGCTAGCATAAAGTTATGAAGTAGCAGCTAGCTTACCCAGTCTGCTTGTTTTAATTCGTCCCCCGGCTCTTCCGGTAGCTTCGAGGATCCTCACGTGACGGTATCCCGCTTTTATAAGTCTATGTGCCGCTGCTATTCCGGATATACCGCAGCCTACAATCACAATTTTAGCGTTTAGGCTCTTCGCCATCACTACATCAAACTCTCCCTTAACGGTGAACTCTGCCCAACAGCCTATGTGCACGATAGAACTTCCGGTTAACTTCCGGGTGTTGAGTGTGAGGCCGACAACTTCCTGTTGGTCGTGTTATTGTTGTGGGGAGTTTTGTGAGTTGCTAGTTTTGAGTAAATATGAGCGGATTTCGGGTAAAGAGAGGCGTTTTGGTTTCAATGCGTGACAGACCACAACATTGTTGTGTACCCCTGTGTGCGAATTCGTCAAGTACAACAGTACTATAAGCTTTATCTTCCAAAGATGTGTCGGTGAGAGCCGAAGGATGTAAAGTACGCGGGAGGACTTCCCCCAAGCAGACGAGTCGTGGTTCTATTTGCAGCAATCAGAAGAAATGCGTCATGTAAACGCGCCGTTCAGAAGACTCCTTTGGATCAAAATTTATTTCTGATGGAGATTAGAGGTGTTATCCCGATCTATCGATGTGTCATGTAACGGTCATTCTCTATTTGCTCGTACGTCACCATAACGGTGTTTCGCTGATGTTCGGGACCGAAGCTCTCCTGACTTTAGGCCCTCGCTTCAGCCGGCCTTTAAACAGCAAGCAAACAGTGCGTGCCCTGTTGAGAGCGTTTATCTTTTTCCCTAAATAAAATATATTATTAACGTGTTTGTGTTGCTGTGTTGTTAATTTTGTTGTTTTGATGTGTGGAGATCGAACTGCGAGCAGCTTGGACGGTGGTGAGCTTTCAGAGCAGAAATAATGTTGCTCAGTCATTAGAAATGTTTAAAAAATCACATGGAATTGTTTCAGTTTGCCCGACAAAATAAGGCGATTATAAAAATCTATTGTATATTGTAAAAAAGTTGATATAATAACTAACTAGTTTAAATACAGTGTTTCCCGATAAAAAAACTCTACAAAGCTACAAGAAAGACTAAAAGACACAACAGCATTTAGCTAAATTACAAGATATATTCATAAAATACAAAGAGAGAAAGTTGCTATTCATTTGTTTTTATTGCAAGTCATCAAATGAATCCATGTGATTACTAAAACTACCCTTAGATAACAAGATCAAAATTAACTTCAATTTTCATGGTTCTAATCATTGAGTTTCTAGTGTTAAAAATCTTTTTATTCCCATGATTTAAAATGATTTATCCACACTGTGTTGAGAAAGTGTCGAACATTTTGGTCGAACTGAGTGGAGCTTAAAACTGGTGGGAGATGAGTCGATCCGCCTCTCTCCACCCAGAGAGAAGTGCTCCATGGACAGTGGAAAAATAGCAGGGATGGGTCGCCTCTCCAGCAAACAACAGCTGCAGATCCTGAAGCACAGGCACATGGTTCAGCCTTTCCTAGTGTAATAGACAGTATTTGTGCAGGATGTTTTAATGTGCATATCCACCTCCTCTCCTTCGTTAGGCAGAGGCTCCATCAAGTTCTTGATGTCCTGTACAGAGCAGCCCAGTGCTGGGTGACTGTAGGATCCATTTGTCCAGGGATCATGAAACCAACGACTATACTGAATTCTCTTTGGTGTAATGGTGGAGTCGCCTAAAAAGTAAATACATACATTTTATATTTATATTTTTTTGTTTAGTCTGCACAGACAGATTTTTTGATAACGAATTTCTGTTTTTGCACAAATCTGTTTTAGCTTTATTTGATTTTCTGTGTATAACAATGTTTTTTTTTTCCATATTCCATTCAAATTAATTTAATCCACTACTTGCATTAAAACTGTAGATATAGACTAAAGTCTAGTCACTCAAATGTTTCTTAGGCCTTCTGGACTTTTTATAAACCAGAAAAGAAATAAATAAGGGGGGAAAAAGATACTTAAGGCAATTTTGGTTAAACTAATCATGTTGGCTACACTACAACCACAAATTTGATATTATTTCACGGGTATTATTTCACTAGATCTGAATAAATAAGATAAAGTCACCAAATCGCACAACAATTACCGGTATTATTGTGTTCATATGAGTTTTAATCCTCAAATCTTGATAAATAAGTATTTTATTTTCCCCATTGTGCTCAGGCGTGGGTCTTACCTGTGAAAGTATGGATGAGCTCTGTCATAGAGCGCCTAACTTCCTCCTCTGGAAGCGTTTCCATGTATTCGGCCTCATGCCCGCAAATCCAGCCGCAGAGAACATGGCTGCCGCTGTGGAATGCAAAACCCAGTTCAAAACATGGTCAGACTGATAATTCTGGTGAATTGTGTGCATCCTGACCTTTCAGGGGGTTTGATCACCGTGAAGGATGGGATTTTGCGTGTCCAAAATTTGCTTATGTCAGACACATGGTCTGAAATCTCCTCCTGTAGTGTAAAAAACACAGTAAAAGATTTGCAGGTGTGCCCTGATTTTTGTGTTGTGTGTAAAACGTTTCATCACAGCACCACAGACCTCATCTTCCCACACTAGGTAGATGATGTCACAGTCAGCGTCCCACCATGGCTTCTCAAACTCAACATATATTTTGTTGCATGTTCCAAATCCCAGTTTTTCAATGGAGCGCAGCTTCTGCTTTGGAAGAGGCGGAGAGAACAGGGTGGAGACGTGCTTCTTCAGGTATCCTATAAAAAAGACGTAAATACTTACGTTCTTCAGAAAATAATATTTAAGTAAGTTTTTCAAAAGTCCCTTTTTCTTTATTCTAAAACAATATTTTCAGCACGATGCATGAGTTGCTCCTCACCTAGAGGAACTGTAACAATAACGTGATCAGCAGGGATCTTCTCTCCATTAGCACACTCCACTGTCACAGGGTGATCTCCATCCTCTGTGTTGTTCCAACGGACACATTGGACAGGATGGTTGTAGGACACCAAACCGGTGGGGAGCTCCGACATCAGGCTGGCAATGAGGCCTTCGAATCCACTGCAAACAGAACCACAGACAAGTTACAGGGAACAGCTTGCAGATCCGGTCATAAAATAACCTACAGTTACTTCATAAATGCGAGGTGTGGCACAGAGATTTACGTTTTAACCAACAGTCAAACATTACCCTAATCCTAAAGTGGGTTACTTTGTTTGGCACATTTAAGACGTTGATTGTTTGACAGACATAAAGCTTTAACAGCATTAGCAGACATCAGTTAAAACATCAAAATCAACAAATGTACAAAACAATAGAGCTGATGAGAAAAACATAGCAGTTAGACTTCAAAATGCATGTCACTTTAAAACCTGTTCTATAGGTAACTGGTAGAATAGAATCAGTCTTCATTGTTCCCAAGCAGGAAGTGTTAGCAAATGTAAAGGTTTTAGAACGGGATAAAGCCGATTTTTCCTGGGAGACCCTGCACAGCTGATTTATGAGCACCACTGGAAACAGCAGATCCTCAGCACATGAGAAAAAAAAAAGAATCGGAGCCGAACATGTTGGCATGTGACAATCCAACCCCCTTTTCCAGCCTGTCAGTAAGGATTTTATGGGAGGACTTTGTCTTTATGGTCCTGATGTTACTATATGACAAGTGACAAGCGTCTCTACTAAGCTTCTTCATATGTCACAAAAATGAGTATCAGTAAACGTTTCTAATATGTGAGAAATACATGAATAATATTAATACTGATATTCTTGAAAATTGTAATTAAAGAGGTAATATAACACGTTTCTTGGATTCAGTTTTTTTGTATTTTAAAGATTGATTGATTCATTTCAAGCTATTTCAGAGATAAACAAGGTTAAAAAAGCAGTTGATTTCAAAGACAGTTTCCAATTCCACTAATGAAGTTTTCATTCATATTTGTTGAGGTGAGGAAATACAAACCTTGGGAACATGCAGTCCACTCCAGGGATGCTTTCGTACGACGAAAATCCATTTAAGTCAAGGTCATCCATGCTGTGGACTGCACTTCCACAACATTCAAACTTCAACAAGGCACTTAGAGCACAAAACAGCAGCTTCCTGGTGGCTTTATCTTCATTTTTCCACATTTTTTCTGCCCTTCGTCCGGCCTGCAGACAAAATAAAACACATACTTTTAAAAACACGCTCTGTCCTGCGACAAGTTTGTCTCTTACTTCATGGATTAAAATAAAAAGAAAATATATACTAGTGGTTGCAGTGAAGAAAATGTACCTCTGAGCGCAAGAAATGGCCAACACTTTCCCAGGATGTTGGCTTGTTTTTTTTAGACTCTGGAGTGTTGTCCACAAGCTCATGAATCAACTCCAGAGCAGGATTCATGCAGTCATCATCCACCTTTTTCCCTGAAAGAGTATACACATCAAGTCAGATAGTTGTCTTTGAATTGTTAATGCAGTTTATAATGAAGCAATTCCTAATAACCAGAACTGGTGAACCAGTTGGCGACCCATGGAGGGTATTCATCAACGTTTGCGGCCTGGTTCTCTGGGGTGAGAGCCTCTGGATCCAGGAGGTCATAATCACGGGCAAGACAGAACACTGGGTTCTCCTTTGATGGGCCATGAAGATAGCTTGCTCCTATTTCTATTATTTTATTACCTGTAGAATGAGAAACAATAAAACAAATCTTTACCATTCTAAAAATAAAGAGATAAATGAACAACACAGATTTAAGGCAGCCATAACTACACCTACCAGTCAGTTTTAAAGTGATTTCTTTTTTAATTTAAATCAACTTTTAGGGAGATTTTGTGATTAACAAAAATGGGACTTTCAAGCTACAAAGCAAGCCCTGCTCACCCATTCCACCAGTTTTAATTCGTCCTCCGGCTCTTTCAGTGGCTTCAAGTATCCGCACATGTTGAAATCCAGCCTTGATTAGTCTCTGTGCTGCTGCAATACCTGATATCCCGCAGCCTATGATCACTGTTTTGAAATTCTCTCGGAGCGCCATTACTACTTGGTACAGTGACGTGCACTTACACAATTCCTCTCAAAAAGTTTCTTTGCATCGTTCATCTATTTATCTCTAAGGTGCCGTTTAAAGTTCACAACTTTTATGAGCTATAAATACTGCATACAGCCTCCTGCTGTCCAGTAACCGAGGCTTTTCAGGTATGAGATGTAGAATCACCCCATCTTTTCACATCGATCACAGTAAACTCAATGTCTTCTTGATGAGAAGTTAATTTAAAGTTTGTTAAAATTTCCTTTTCGAAGTTTAATACGATTTTGAATTAGACCAGTATGATATTTTGCTTTTAAATTGAAAAGTTACCCTTCAAACAAACTAAACAAAACAATTTCAGACTTTGACCAGGGACAGTTTTATACGTTTTTGTGTGAAATAATACTTGAATTTATTTGATTGTTACCTTTTATTTGCTTCACCTGCTCTCTAAAATAGATTCCATGACCACTAGAGGGCAGTATCTTTGAACTATATAGTGCTGAATTTTAAAAGATAAAAGCTCTCTCTCTCTTTCTTTAGGCCTTCAGATGTAAACTAGATTTTCCTAAAATTCAAATCACTCGGGTAAAATGTCATGTTGGCCGAGCTGGGCAGTGCAAGATCAGCAGATAAGCATATTTGCATTTGGAAAGACTATTTTACATGGCTGTTTGTGATTCCACTTGTTTTTAAAATATTGAAACAATACTTTTTGAGGGGAATTTACATGGAAAATGATTCTTTATATTGCAGTTCTTTACTGCAAAAGACTGTTGGTATCAATAAACATAATAAATGTATGTCTGTATTTAAAAAAAATGATATGAAAATTATATAAGTCCTTTAAACACACCTTAAGCTATACCAACTGTATAAAACATTTATTTATTTATGAGTAAGAATTCAATAATACGCTGTTCAAACTCCCTACTGAAATGTTATAATAATAGTAATTTGTTTTATGGGTTATTCTGGAACTAAATTATCTCCTAAAACTCCTTAAATTCATTTCCAATTTTCAGATGTTATTTGACTACTTTTTTGTCTTTATTCATACTATGGCTAAAGGCCTACAAATATGTATTCCTCCACATAAGACTGCATTGAAAGTTATTCGTTTAAAAAACAGAAAACGGTCAATTGTTATTTTTTTGTTGTTGTTTTTTTCTTGCATTTATTTAATAGAATTAAGCAAAAGTTAATATTGAGCTTTAGGAGAATCCTGTCTCCTTCTCCATATTACACGTTCTGTCAGTAGGTCACCGTGTGCTCCTATATTTAATAAAGTTTTAGTTCCAACTCAGAAAAATTGTATGCATGCTGTACATATGCATGTAAATATGTCTGTATAAATGGATAAAAAATAACACCAGAAACAGTAAATGACAAATATAGACAAAAGAATGAAATACTCTATTTATTCCTGAAAACAAAAACCTCAACAAAGAATAACTAGTCGCTTAACATTTAATCTTCTACAGTATTTGGAAAATATCTCATAGTTTTCAGGATTCATTAGAATTGAACCAGGGATGCCCAACCCTGATCCTCAGGACCAACTCCCCTGCTTGTTTTGAGGTTGTCCCCGCCCTGTTCACAGGTGTGTTATGCCTCTCAGAATCTGGAAATACCTGGAATTCTAGGTAATGAACAATAGAGTAAGGCAGCAAAAACAACGAGGGAAGCTTTCGAGGATCAGGATTGAGAAACCCATCATCCCTTTTCTTACAAAAAAAACAAAACAAAAAAAGAACAAAACCCTTTTAAAAATCACAGACACCCAAATAAAATGTAAGGCACGTTTAGTAAGTGTGTATAAAGGTGGAATTACCTGCTTTTATTAAATGAATGACATTTATTTGCAATCAACTACTATAAACTTTCTTAGTTGTGAGATCAAATTAGGCTTCAAGTTCATTTCCCAACATTTACACTTATTTATGATGATTTCCTTTCTTTTTGCTTTTCATTTTCTGTCGTATTTATCTTTTTAAATGGAACGTTGTATTTTTCTCCTGAACATTTTTAAACTGTATTTGTCCTTTTGTGCTCTAATTTGCCATTTTCTTTTCTTTCATCTGTTTTTCTTATAATTATTTTGTTTAAAAAAAGATAAAAAGGATCAAAATCACAAACTAAAAGTAACAGCCAGTTAGTTACAGGACAAGACAAGTGCAGTGTGCAGACGGAATGAACATAATGCTGATCTTTTTTATGTGTGTATGTGTACATCAGGAGTCTTTGACCCGGGTCTGTAAGATCTTTTTTCCCCATCTATTTCTTCCTCACTCATTACTGATCAGTCTGATCATGATATCAGGTTTTAGTTGAATGAACACAAAGGGTCCAGGTAATTAGCAGCAGGGACATGGATGTTTGTATAAAAAAAAGTTGAGGAAGGAAGCCTTTGGAGGTTGATCTTTAATATTTCAACCCAAGGTAAAGTTGTTTAAAAATATAAATATATAAATATATTTTTATGACTCTGAACGTTTACAAACAGTATAAATAAAATGTAACATATATATATATAATATATATATATATATATATATATATATATATATATATATATATATATATATATATATATATATATAATATCAGATGTAATTTTTTTGCAGTTACACATAGATTTCTAAAACCACAAATGATGATGATTACATCTAAAATTGCATTCGAATGCATTCATCCACTATTGGACTGCAGAGCACGTCACTCACCGAGTTTTTTTGTTTGGATTCGTCCTCCGGGTCTTCCGGTGGCTTCGAGGATCCTCACCTGCTCAAATCCAGCATCTAGGAGTCTGCGTGCGGCTGCTATCCCTGCAATCCCGCATCCCACGATCACGACCTTTGCGTTCTCGCTCTCTGCCATCGCTTGATCGCTGTCCCGCACACCTGACGGCAAGGCTAACCTGTGTTTTTAGGACTTCCTCCCACGTTTGTTTAAATACCAACATAACCAACTTCCGGTAGAGTTTCAAGATAAAGCCCTACTTTCAAAGCTCTTGATTGCAAAATATATTTTTGCATTATTTTGTTACGACTGAGACCGTTATTTCTTTTTTTTTGTTGTTGTTTTTTTTTTTTTTTAACATTTGGATGGTTTTCTGTCTATTTTTTATATTTTCTGCTGGAGTGGGAGGTTTTCTTTCTTTTTTTCTTCTATCTTTGTTTGCAGTTTAGTTCCTTAATTGTCCAGAGCACCTGATTGGACGAGAACCTCCAGCCCCCAAATAGTTCATTTTTCTGTAAATAAATCCCAACTTATTTTCAGCCAGGGCTTGCAAGAGCTTTTGAGTTGTTTGGGCATCTTATTTATTTTAATTTTTTTTAACCTTTACTTTACATCTTTTCTCAATAAAGGGTGTCACATATTTATTCTAAAAATGTCACATTTCACTTCCAATAAAGTTCTCTTTTACAGCATCTATTATTGGCCTCTAGAAATCCTAAAATGTGACCGAACTAAATGACTATAAGCACTTCAGAACTATTCTAGACGCATATTTAAAAGATTTTTGGATCCTTGGATGATACATTAAAGGACTGCTAAAATTTTGTCTGAATATTGGTAATGTTAATGGTCAAAATTATGTTCTTCTCATATAATACAAAAGCAAGAATTAACAACTGGAAAAAGTTTTATGACTGCAATGTTCAACAAATTCATGCTTGTTTGTTTTAACACTGAATAGTTACATTCAGGCAATAATTTTTTGTGTTCTCTCTGACCACAATAATAGCACAAAAAAGACAAAAAGGATTTATACCTTTAAATCTCAGATTGTTAGAAGGATAAACTGTCTAGTATGGAAGCCTGGATCTTTGAGTAAAACATCTACAGAATGATGAGTGGTTAGAGTTATGCATAATAATGTCTTCTCTTTCTTTCAGTTTTTCCTTTCAGGAGTCGTCACAGCGAATCAGCTTCCCTTGTTCTAACAGCAGCTACATTCATGTCTTCGTTTGCTGCATCCATAAACTTTCTCTTCGGTCTTCCTCTAGACTTCTTGCCTGGCAGCTCTGGACTCAGCATCCTTCTACCAATATATTCCCTTTCTCTCCTCTGGCCTCTCTGACTTTATCTCCAAACCTCCAACATGTGCTGTCCCTCTGATGGACTCCTATCCTATCCATCCTATCCTCAGTGCCGCTTGCACTTTTCTTCACCTATTCTAACCTGCCTGCACTCGCTTCATTTCTTTTCCACACTCTCTATTACTTTGGACTTTTAACGCTAGATACATAAAATCCTCCACCTTCTTTGTCTCTTCTCTGTGTAACTTGTGCAAATTGCCAAGGTTAAACCTGCATTTGTGAAACTGTGGGAAAAAGAAGTCACCCTTCTTTCTCAGGATACCCATATTGTGTGATGGGTCTCACACCCACACTCAGACTCAGCTCTGATGATTTTTTATTATTTCCTTTACTGGAGTAGGCAAAAATGAACATTGTTCTTTTGAGGAACCACATTTCCCACACGTTCCCATAGGAGGGTGTGTGTGTCTGTGTGTGTCTGTGTGTGTGTGTATTCGTTCAAAATTTTCAGAGGCGGGACCAGACCTTACACCACAGTCTTCAATCTACCTCATAAGTAAGAGTTAAAGAAAAATAAATGTATGCAAAAAATGACAAATGGTGCTTTGGTTTCCCTTAAGTGTTTGCTTTAAACTAACCTTGGAACCAAAAACCATTGATATTGACTTTTATTTTGTACAAGTGAGGAATAAAGAATAAAGACACTGTCAATAAATGAGTGGTTAAAAAAAAAGAGTAAACCCTTTTACTATCTGTCATCATTTATGAAACTACGTAGATATTTTAGTTATGAAAATGGACAACACAAACAGAATCCCAGGCTGTTTTTCTTTTCTTGTGGCAGAATCCTGAAAAGAATGAATATTTATTGATTTAAGGTTACAAATAAGACCCCTGCAGCTGTCTACAAAGAATCAACTGCATCCACTGCTGCCTGATACGAAGAAAACCCAGAATAGTTTTCAGAGATTATTAGGGTTGGTGTCATTATATACTGAATATGTGACGAACATAAAATCATGTTTTTATTTCACGTACAAAATAATTTCATAAAAGACATTTAATTTAAATATTCATATGTGCAGTTTTCATACAAAATGTGACATTACAGTACGATTATATTTATTATGTAAGAAAAAAACAAGCAAAGTTCTTATAAAATAGAGAAATACAGAAACTAGTTCTGGAAGTAGAGGCACATTGTTACATCTGCTACAGGTCTGTATCCTTGGAAACTGTAAGCTAGAATGTTAGCTTTACACCACCTCTGACACTCACACACACACCGTTATTAGCCCATAAAAACAGAAAGACTTAAACTCTGTCACTGGTTACAGTTTTGCCTTCAAGCTGATGTACAATCATAGACTTCAGGGCACTGTACCTGCAAAAGTGACCAAAAAAGAAAACAAGTTTTAAAAAAAGTAAGAAAAAAACAGCACACAAAAAACTTCAATGTCTTTACACAAGGGAACACAAATAGTTCACTGGGTGCCCACATGAACAGCCAAGAAACTTAATTACACCCACAACAGTTGTGTTATTGTTGTTATTTTACAGCGCAGAGCTTTAAGGTGTGAAGTTGTTTATTGCTAGCAAATGTACTTGTGTATTTTGTGATGGTCTCTCATCATTCTCAGCCTATGAATGGTTTTTGTTTGACTGTATTTTATATTGAAATAATATCTTGCGTCTTTCATAGGATACTTATTTGTCACTTATTTCATATCATTAAGAACAAACATATCAATCATAACTACTAAGAGTGTATCATTAATCTTAAAGGGCACAGTGTCAGTGAGCTCATGAGTTTTTAAACATTAATTGCTAAGAAAAAAACAAACTGTGACTACTGAGGGTCAGTTGATTGATTTTATTTTGAAAATCTGACAAAAGTAAACATCCCAGTTTCATGCAATGAAATACAGCAGAAGTAAAGACTTATCTTACTTTTTAGTCAGTTTGGTGATTTCACGCTCTTCCTCTTCTTTAAGTTTCTCCACAAAGCTGTCCAGCACAGGGATCTCAAACTTTATGTACTGTGCCACCTAGGAACGACAAAAACAGTCACACATGAATTTAAATCTCTATGTATCCAAACTGCTTGAACAACTGCTGTATTTCTAAAGACCCACTCTAATGAAAATATTGTTTTTAACATGTTCTTGTTGCATTTTTCTCATGATAGACATATTTTTAAAAAAAAAGATTAGAATTGCATTTCTTTATTCAAATCAATGTGAATCAGGAAGCAGACGGAAAAAATGCAATTTGAAGTTGCTTGTGGCCGTGACATACAAACTACAATCAGCTCCCTGCTCTGCTCCATTCTGATGTATTCAATTGCAGACAAATAGATCCATGTGCGTCTTTGTTTTTCCGTGCAAGCTGGCATCTGGCTCAAAACTGTACGGCTCTGATATTGCTCAACATTTTTATTGCACAAAAAATGTTAGGTTGGGGGGTTCGAGGGGCCTGAGAGAGTGTAAACAAAGGGTTGATGGAAAATGAAGGCAGGTTCACTCCACTGCACAACTCAGCTGTGAATTTCTGAGGAACCCTGCAGAAACTATGTCCTATAAAACGACAAAGGTTTTGTGGTTTTGACAAAGAAGCACAAGTGTCACTGAAACAGCAAAAAGCAAACGATAATAAACATTTAACTTTAAAGTTTTTCTTCAATCTTATTGCTGCAGTTCCCAAAGACATCCTTGTCCTCCATGTTGTCTTGCATCAATTCTGGTATATTTATAACACAGCACAGTCACAACAACACATTTAGTCATTTCAGGCTATTGTTGCATCTGTCCACAAACAGGATATCTTTTTGTATCCAGCTAAATTTAAGTCAACTGTCTGTCTTTGGCTCATTGTGCATCAGTTGATAGTTGTGATGGATTGTTGATTATTTTAAACAAAAGACTCTCTTTGTGTGAGAAAACGAAGTAAAAAAAAAAGCATTTCTTTTTTTAGATTTGCAAATGTACTTTATTAATCTATATTACCAAACAGAATTGACAGCACTCCAAAGATCAAGGCCCAGTATTCTGCTTTAAAAAAAACTAACATTTACTCGGAAAACCACATCATTTTTTACTTTCAAAGCACTGTACCATGTCTGACGCACCTCTGAGAACTTTTTTAGCAGAAAGTTGATTGTGTGAGGTGCAAAGTGTCTGTACCTTATGAATATGTTTACTCCATTGATGCATAATTGTTGGTTAATGAACTCAGAAATACAAAAAGTCAGCACTTACTCTATAGGGACCATAGTATAAGGCACAATCCCTTTAGTGTCGGTTAAAGAATCATTACATTTGTTACAAACATTTTAAAAATTCATTTCACACCTAATACATAATATAAAAAGAAAAACAGCAACAGCAAAAAACTATGCTAAAGTTTTGACACAATGCCCAGACTCACATCATACGTGACTTCCTCTCCCAGGTCCGCCTCCTTGATGAAGATCTTTGAGATTTTCTCACATGGTCCGCAAAGCACTCGAGTCACCAGCGGACGTTCATCATCCCTCAGTCGAATTCTCTCTGCAAGTTTCAGACTAAATCAATGCTGGCTTGCATGCAAAAAAACACAAACATAGTTATAGAGTTACAACACAATCGAGACTTACCACCTGACTCGTGCACCATATACAAAACAAACTCTTCACACTTGTTTTCCACCTTGAAAGAAAGGAGAACAAAATGTTTTAAGCTTGAACTTCTACGGTGGCCTTGAAGTGCAAATCACATCAACAAATCACTCAACCCAAACATAAAAGATCACAACGACAATTAAAACAAGCAACATTACATTTTAGAAATCAAAACTAAATTAAAAAAACAACAACATGTAGTTTAAAAAAGAAAAACCAGAAAGACAATAATAAAAAATGAAACAAAATAAAACGTTTTGGAAAACAAAAGTAAATTCCAGAAATGAAAATGAATTGTTAAAAAAATGGAACAAAATGAGAAGCTGGAAAAGGTAGGTATTATGGGACATCAATGCTCATCACTGATTGGATGATGCTATTTGTTTACACTTTCAACCATAAGTTATTTGGCATGGCAAAATCTTCCAATAGATGATATTTCCTTTGGCCTTTGTCCACAGCTACTGCAAAAGTTGGGTGATTTTCCAATGAACTCTTCACCCCAGTTCAGGTAAAACATGTTTTTGCTTTCCCTCTTCTTCAAAACTCGAGCTCACAAAGTTCCTACCTTTTCCAGTTTTCCTATGTTGTTTCATTCTTTTCAACATTTTGATTTCTGGCAATTACTTTTGCTTTCTCAAATGTTTTTTTTGTTTTTGCGGTTTGTTTTCTAAAATTTTGTTTTGATTTTTAAAATGTATTGTTTTTTTAATTACTTGTTTTTCTTTTTTCCTTGTTGTTGTGATCTTTAATATGTCCTTGCATGGAGGGATTTTGTTGATGTCATTTGCACTTCAGGGAAAACCTGAGCACGTAAATAAAGCCCAACAATGTTCTACTTACCCTAAACTTATGAAGCAGAAGGTTTAAGACATGTCTGGTCGTCATGGAGCTGTTGACTCGAACATTAGTGACTGAACCAAAGGCTGGAGTGAATACAGATGTCTGGGAATGAAAGAAAAAAAGGGAGAAAGTGTAAATACTAAAGTCTTTATAGAGTTCAGAGTGTATTTGTACAGTTTGTACAGTTTTCATAGACTAATCACATCGGACATGTTGGCCAGGAAACGTGTTGTAACTTGGAATCTGTTCAACATAAACATTTACACATGCTGTATCCAGCAGGGAGAGAAAAAAACCCAATGGAGGTACACAGTGTAACCTTGCTATCTGTAGCTGGCTAATGAAATCAGACGACAACAGGCCATTGTGAGAAGAAGGAAATCAATGCCTCTCTGCACCTGGAGATTTGTCAGCAGAAGGATGCATTAATGTATCCGCCTGCAGGAGTGTTCTGTTCACTGTACCTTGTGGTTATAGAAGTGGCCGTTGATTGAGAACCTATGAGTGCGTAAGCGCTGCAGGTCTCCAGCAGTGTGTGTGTTTGACCTCCTCTGAACCCGCATGAAGGAAGCATCGCTCCGGGTCCTCAGCAGCTGAGGGCAGTCTTCTTCCTCCTGAACCCCCTCCTCATCACCTTCAACAACAACACACCTGTCACTCATTAAAGGGTCATATCACTCGCACCTCCCCTGTAAAACAGACCAGAGGAAGCTGTATCATTGAGGTCCATCTATTAACTTCCCAGGATGGAGCAAAAATATTAGAATCACTTCTAAGATATAGCTGTGTGGCCAAACACGACCAATATAACCATGATATTTACATTTTTTACATTCTGACAATGTGTTGTAATGTGTGCGGTTCTGGGTCAACGCCGGTCACACTTTGCAATTAGCAAAGTTTTAAAACATCTGAAAACTTAATTTACCGGTAATGCAAAATTACAGCAAAAACGATCATGGCCCTGAAGAAAATCCAAGGGACAAGTGACAACGAAGACTTCAAAAAAGCATCTTTAAATTACTTTTAAAGAGTAATTGATTACTTTACTTTAGTTACTAGGTGAAATTGTGATTAAATTACAGTAATTTATTACTTTGTAATCACAGTCATGAAGAATGAGCAAAAGCTGCTACTGGACCAGACTGAAGAGCTTCGGAGACATTTGTAATTAATATGTACTCCATATTTGATTTTATTAATAAGTATAGATTTAAAAAATTGACCTTCATTTAAAATGTATTCTAATCTATTTATAATTGAGAGTAACTATGATTGAACTATTTACACGTGTATGTGGATCTATGAGCATATATTTTTCAATCAATTCATGACTAATTATCCTAAATGTGATATATCTCTGTATAGATATACATTTCTGTTCTTGGTCTTCTTTTTTAATTCATTTTGGTTTCTTGGAATTTCCTGATCCAAATCCAAATAAATAATGTTATTATTTTTTATAAAAGAAAACACAGGAACTTCTTCTGAAATAAAACTAACCACCTAAATATTACTATTAGAGTGAGCAAAAGAAAATGTGCTAATAGAAGACAGATTACAACCACCCATATATTCCATAAAAATCCACAAATAAAAAGTGCTACATCGATGACTAAATGCGTTTTTGTTTACAGAGCTGGTCACCTGATTTGATCTGCTTAAAATACTTCCTCACGTGAGGCTGGTCTTCTGTTTCATGTGCTGAATGAATCACGGTGGTAATCTCTTCTACGTGAGTAATCCTCACTAATCTGGCAGGTATGCAGGAGTGTAAGAATAGCTGCAGGTGTTTGAGCTTACCAGCAGGTGCAGTTCTCCTGATCTGGGAGTTGTTGTTGGACTCAAAGGATGACCCCTGTGCCACGCTTGATCTGACATTACCAAAGCAGACAGACAGAGGGGATGATGTTGCTTATTCTCAAATATAGAAAAAAAAAAGTTTTTTAAAGTTTGCCTGGAAAGAGTACTTTGGTATTTTTCTTTATCCATTCTACACAAATCCACACACACACTCACATTATTAAGAGATGCTTGGTTGAATAATTTAATCCCCAGCAGGCAACTTAAGATGTCCTGACTACCAGAGACACATCACATGCCACAGAGACTTAAAGCATCAACCCTTTCAGTTCTGACACAACTGTTCTGCCTTCAAGCCATTGACCCACACCCTATTACAAAATCTTTACGGAGAAACCTCCAGATGAACCCATATTGCCAGTTCACATATTTATAGTTGTTTGCTATTCATAAACACATTTTTTAAATATATATACTGCCATGGAAGGACAACTAGCTTAGTTTGTTTTGTAATAATTTCCCTCCAAGCTTGGGGTCGATATCAACTTAAGACATGCTCTTTTAGAATGACTTTGTAATGGGTCTCCTTTTATTTACATGTATTTGTATTTGTCCTTTGCATATTTTAAAACTTTTTATACTTTTATGTTGTTCTTTTTCATCTTCTGGAGTTTTTTCCCCATCTTTTTATTATTGCAAGGCACTTTCAAGTACTAAAGGAATGAAAACAACATTCATTCCTTAGTCTGGAATAAAAAAAGGAGTCATTGTTTGCCTAGGAGATTAAAGGAATTATTGAAATTTCTTTTCAGTTTATTTCTAAACTGACACATTGATAACACTGTTTCATAAAAATGTCTAAATATGAAGTGAATTCCTTAAAATCATATTTATTATCTCCTTTCTCTGCTTAAATCATTTATCAATTGTTTGACACTTCTAAAATGCGCATTCATTTTTAGAGCCTAACTTAGTAAAACTTTATTGTGTTGATTTGACCCAATGCAGGTCTATAGAGGCCATCTGCAACACTATTCAAACATATAGTTGTAGAGTTATATAAGCTAATTCTTCTTTAACAGCCCCATTTGTCTTGGGAGAGGATTTCTCCTTCATTTGAACATCCCTGAGGTTTCTTCTTCTTTTTTCCCCCATGGAATCAATTTTTTTTCAGGAGTTTTTCATAACGGAGAAGGAGGGTCTAAGGGCAGGGATGCCCAGTTTAGTTTAGTCAGTTTAGTTTAGTTCAGCAATCAGCTATTGTTTATTATAACTGATTTGCTGATCTGTTTTGTATAAATACTGTAATCCGTTGAGACAACTGTGTTGTAATACTGGGCTATCGAAATAAACCTGAATTAACCGAATATCCGCTTGGATCAGGTCGTCATACCTGTTGAGACAGAATCTTTCATTGTCATCAAACATTTGAAGCCGAATGGGCCGACATAGACCCCAATAAATGTTCAAGAGCCCTTCGAGGATGAGCTCTCCTTCCTCCTGCGAGTACAGAAAAAACACAAAACAATGATTATCAGCAGCCGTTTTCATAAAGGACATCCTGCTGGACAGATGCCACAACAGCTCAGTTGCAAGTGTACGTGCAGGGCCGGTCGCACATGCTTGGTATGAAACTCCTTTTTTCCACAACGCAACAATGAAGTCATGTCTGCAGGAAAACCAGAGGGGACTGCTGGGGGTCACGTAGACTCAGGAGGAGGGGGTTCAAATCACAAAAAGTAACTTTAAATCAAAAATAAAAGCTCAATGTTGTACATGATGGGGAAAAAAAACTGCAAAAACTTTGGTTTACATTTAAAACTAACACAATACGTAAACCTAACATAAACAATTAAAAAGTAAATTCTAGAAATTTAACTTGATATCAGCTGCTTTCTAAAAATCATTTGTTCTGAGTCTAAATTGGTAAAAAAAAAAGCGAACAGACCACATCTCTGTCGTAACTGCCACAGAGACTGAACTGTCAGGAGTGTTTGCATCACTGCCACAACAAATTCCATTGCTGCATAAAATAACTCGCATCCCTCAGAAGAAAGTCTGCAAATAGAAATCAAATCGATTCTTAACAGAGATCTCGACATCAAAGCACAGAAGATATTTTTAAAGCTCATCAGTCTGCCTGATCAGGTCATCCACGGCAAAAATAACGAGGACTTTTAAACGGTAAAATGAGCCAATTTCAGTCATTTGATTATCAAGATACTGAAGGCTTATGGAAATTTCTGTAGCATTTTACAAAATAAATACACTTTCAATCTTTTCTATTATAATAATTAATTTACAAGAGTTATGCTGATGTGTCCAAAATTCTCATTGAACTTTTCAAACTGACTGCAAAAACTGAATTTTAAGAAATAGAAATCACCCTTGTTTCAAGAAAACTATCTTATTTTCTGTTATCAAGATAGCAAAATAATGAGTTTCATAATGAGAAAGCATTTTTTGTTAACTAGAATTTTTTTCCTAAAATAAAAATCCTTGATAAAATACTGCCATTTCTTACCCCAATGGTAGATTTTTGGTTTGAGTGTTTATTTAAAGGAAATCTGTCACTGGGGTACGAATTTTGTACTTATTTTGAGGGTTCTGTTTTTGCAGTGTATAAAGTAAACAAATTCTACTGTTTTTTTGATTATGTGATTAATTCATGAATAATTTAAGTTTGCGCTGATAAATTCTCCTTCTCTCATATAACTCATATAACTTTACAAGCTTTTGAAAATAGGATGTAGTTTAAATTTGATACTAGAAACGATTTAAAGTCTTGCAAGGAGCAAACTGGAGTGTTTGAAGTAAGAAAATCAAGAAAAAGAAACAGAAAGGGTCTTTGGTGTTTCTCACAGGGCTTCATTGTTTCTGAAATGTAAACATTCAGCACAGCTGCGGTACGGGACCTCGTACCTTACCCCGAGTTTCCTGGACAGGCATGAACACACCCTCACATGCACGCTCACGCTGATTCAAACAAATGCAAGTAAGGTCAGCAGAGCTAATTTTAGACGGAGTGGTTAATCGCTGCGCCGAAGCCTGCCTCTATAAAGCCTGGCTCCACGCTCCAGTTCACGCACTTAACTGCAGAGACCAGACATCCCTCTCTTTATCTCCGAGTTCCAGACCAACAGCCACTGAAGGTGAGCATTATTCTTTTCTTGCTGTTTCATTATTTATAATGATTTAATGCAGTGAATGTTTTGTTCATTGAAAGTCCAAATGTGCATTTTAAACTAAAAAGTGAAAATAAATTCCTAAATTAAAAAAACTTTTCTATTGTTTTCTTAAAAAACCAATTGTTAAACAATAGAAAAAATGCCAGTTTTAGAAGCACAGTGACAGTCTGAAAAATGGAAGTTAAAGTCACCACATAGAGAATTTTTATGCTAACTACTGTTTTTAATTTGCTGCAGAATGAAGCGCAGACGACTGCTGTCCTTGCCGCTTTTACCGACAATAACTGAAGCCCTGGAGGACTTGCCGGTCCATCCCTCATCCTCACAGTCTTCACAAGGTGCCCACTCCCTGAACGACTACATGACAAGCATCCAGGCTCTGGCCCGTCCTGCCGGGGTCTTCAGCTGCGGCCCTGTCAGGCTACAGCGGTCGCCAAGGCTGCGGCAGTTCTCCAAGCCTCAGATGAAGTTGCCTTCCTCCATTTCCCGCGTGTCCCCTCTCACACAAAGGACTTCAAGAACATGCAGTCAAAGTCTGACCAGGACTGAGGATTTTTCCCTCCAGATGAGGAGAGAACAAGACTGTAAGGGGAAAGACCCTGTGGACTGGCTCTTTGGCCAAATGCTGGATTAGACAGAAACTGCTGTTTGAAAAGCCTCATGGGTATTTTGATGGAAAAACATCTACTGCTGGATTAACCTCATAACAATGTGAACGGCGTGTGGTGAAAATCCACATTGATTCCTGTCCTATGCGGACTCAGGTCTACATGTTTACACGTTTATAGAGATTATTTTGTTAAGCTGTGAAGCATCATGTTTCTAATAAAATGCAAATAAGAACATATTTTTTGATTCCTGTTTTTTTTATTATAATACTTTTTCAATTTTTAAAAAACGTATATAATTCCAAGAATAAAATTAAAACAAAGTTTAAATAAATAATTAATAAATCAAAATAACTAACCTAAAACATAACTGGAAGCATGAAAGACTCTGACACACAATTAGAATCCTGATCTTATGGTTTTAAACATGCTGAGAGAAAATAAGCAGATTAGATTGAAGCAGCTCTAAAGATACTGACCTAACTCAGATGTAACTCTATTAAAGGGAAAGCCACAGAAAAGGTCTAAATAACCAAACCTGATCATTTAGGCTTTAAATCTAATAGAACATAAGTGTATAAATCGAATCAAGTTAAAAAACATGTGATCTACACAAGTTTATTAGACTCTTGTGTAAAGCAAATACCCTTTTTCCATTAAAAAAATTTTTTTATTTAAATAAAACCATGAATAATAATACAACTAAAGCATGTTTAGTAAGTAGAAAAAGTATTCTTAAATACAAAACTTGTTTTTTCTTCAAAAGTCCCAAAATCCAATGAGTTGTCTTTAAGTAAAGAAATGAAAAAGGTAAGCTCTTAAAAGAATCATTTTCTGTTTTGACAAACATTCCCCTCTGTTGGTGAGATGTGGTAACTATGTGGTAAAATGGACTCACTGGCCCACCAAATTAAAACCAACGATCTCTCCATCAATTCATCCATCCGTCCATTTTCTATATGCGGTAGGTCCTCTCTAGGTCATAGGGTTGCTGGAGCCTATACCACTTACAGTTTAGGCGAGGGTGGAGCAAGCCCTGGTCCAAATGATCTATTATTTACAAATTTAGATAATGTGGTAGTTCTGCAAAAATCTGAGGCTTTAATATTCTAAACGTTTATCAAATGTGTCAGGAAGAGTTTTGTTTTATTTATTTGACATATTTAATATGAAAATGTTGTGATTGTAGTGATTTTAGTCTGCGAATTCCCATATTAGTAAGTTTTGGTCTATTAACTTGTTGGCAAACATGTATAAAAAGTAAATCATTAAAAAGAATACATTTAGATTTTTAATTTTCTTTTAAATATCTAAACTTTTTTTGCCCATATTTGAGCATGAATGTAATAATGAATTTTTTTCGTTTGTTTAACAGATTTGAATTGGCTGCAGATCCAACTAGATCTTACCCACTTAATTGTAGCCCTCTGCTACCACCTAGTGGTTAAAGTCTGAACTAAAAGAAAAACACCAAACCTTTTCACTAGAATGACTGCATTGCGCAGTAAGTTACATACACAACACTTAACCTCATTACTCCCACAAAGAAAGGCAAGTCAGAACAAACACAGTGAGCTACTCTGGCATTTCACTAAACCCAACTCTGAGTCAGATTAACCAGACCTCTTTTAACTACTACAAACAATATTTAGAAACACTTTAGGATAACAAATTTTGGTCTGACGGAAAAGATGTTTAATACCTTTGCAACAAAAACAGTTTACAGAAAATACATGCATGCACAGTTAAATGAATCCTGGCAGCATGCACCCCTTCAGTGCTAATTTAAAAGGATGGGCATTTAGTTCTTCCGGATTCCTCTAAAACCTGTTTATCCACAGACTTTAGGTAATCTACTTTATTACTGGCATAATAATTTCCAGAGTAAGCATAGCAATTTGATAAAGCACAAAAAACAGCTGATTTGCAGACCTGAGCAGTGAAAAGTTTACCAATTATAATGTAACACAATTACAATTAGCCTTTTTGTGTTGTGTTAAATGTTTAAATTCTAACATAAAAAATAATTTAAGGTAATAACACATAAAAAACCTTCTACTTTAGCTTTCTAAGCTGATTAACATGTGACCACAGTATCCAAAGATATTTGTTAATTACAGCTGTGCTATGCAGTCATACTTGTTTTAGCTTGTTTTCTATTTTAAAAGGGTATTTTCCTCAGAGTTACAGATGATCTGACATGCTATGCCTTCTTCTATATGGAAAACATCACCTGACTTCCAACTGAACAGCTCAGTTATGAGCTAATTGTTTAAATAAACCCTACAGTGTCAACCGTGTCTTTTTCTCCCCTCACAGAACCTGTTTGCAGTATGTCTGCAAACGATTGTGCAAGTCATTGTTACTTCCGAGCCGATTCCCACGGTCAAAATAATTTCCAGAAATTTCCGAAAGGAGTTCCCAAACATTGGTTTGGGGCTGGCATCCAACCCCAAAAATGTCACTGCTGCTCTGTTTGCTGTGCATATCCACATTAAAAAGTAAATCCTTTGGCAAAATAAGCTGGACTTTCAACAGAGGATGTTCAGAGAGATCATTATTGTACAAAAACAACATTAAAACTGAAAATGAGTATTGTTTAGAAAGTGACATTTGTTCATATTTGAGTCTCAATCTGTAAACCTATGAAAAAATAAAGTCTTAGATCACAAATTTGTGGGTAAATCTAATTCACAACAATAAAAAGTCAGAATTATTAGTTTTAAATGTGAGGGGAAAAAACTAGCGGCGCTACTTTAGATAATCATCTGAAGTGATATGGGAGTTAATATTTTCCTAAATGACTCACTATCTGTTTTGAGTCAATTCCTCAAAATAAATATTGGGTTGATTTTTTTTTAATAAATCATGATAAATTGTTTAAAAAATGCTCTAAAAAAAGAAAAAAAAAGCATATCACACACAAATGTTTACATAGCTAATCCTATTTAATGATATTTGACAGACTTAAACAATAGCTATTATATATATTATATATTATATTATATTATATTATATATTGATGTTATATTATACAGATTATTTCTGAATGTAATTTTTGCTGCCACAGATAAATGAAATTTCCACATTGTGGGATTAATAAAGTCATCTATCTATCTATCTATCTTTGAACCTCACCCTGCACTAGCTCAGGGCTAATTCTAACATTAGCCTTGAAACCTTGTGAACTGTATTGACACCTTAGCCAAAATTCAACCAGGAGGCTTTGAAGTTAATTTCTTCAGAATAAGACTAATTGAAAATCTCCATAAAGCTCCAAATCTCCTACAAAATAAATACAAATGCAAATACACACAACCCAGCACAAAGTTTGCCCGGTGACCTACATTAGATTTTATTTAAAGATATTGACTTTGTACAGCTCAATGCTGAGGATATCAAACAATTACAATTATTTCTAATTCCCAGCTCTGCCCTAAACCCAAATATGGAGCTTAGCAGCTGTATTTCCTCTCATCAGGATGATCACGTCTGGCCATATATAATGCCTAAAAGTGACAAATACAAAAAACTCACACTTACTGCTGTGACACTATGACCTTGCTTAGACTTTTCCTTGTCTGATAGACCCCCTAACTGGAGCCACAAATCCAATTTCAGTTCAGTTCTGATGCTGAGACATGTACCGTTTGGGTTTGTTTGCTTGTTTTTCAACAGGTGTGGTTGACACATTTTTGTTAGAATAAACTCCCACAAACGTGTAAATTACAGGTGATGCTTCACACAATGCATGCATTCTATTACTCAAATCCCACATGTTTAAGGGTTGCTCTTGATGAAGTTTATCCTGCTTTGTTTTCTTTTTTTTTTTTTTTTTTTTTACATAGAAATGGACTGTAGTGATTCTAACGATATCTAAAAAGTAGGTCAACCATGGCCTCTGAGATGCTTCAGCGGGACCACACAATATGTGTTGTTTCTGTTTTTGCATCATTTGGGATCCAGGTTTACAAAAGGGAACGTTAAAATTAGGGTTAAACATTAACTAGCAATTGTCAAGGCTTAGAGTTTGAGGCAGTACAAATCAATAGAAGTGAGTGAAATGTCCAAATAGGAAAGGCTGCAAAACTTTTTTGCCCTAAAAAGGTAAAAAATGCTTCTTTTCCAAATGTAAGACTTCTGCATGCAGCACAAAATGCTCTTAGAGCGTGTCTGGTTTTGTAGGTACATCTGTCATACTTGGAATTCTACAGAAGCAGAAAGTGTGATGTTATCAGTCAACCTATAAAGATATTTTTTCATCCAGAATTTATTTTTTTGTTACTAACACAATAAAAGGAGTATTTTAAAGAATAATTCATACACTCTTTCTGTGATACGCACTTATTGGAAATCAAGTGCTTATGAAGCTTTCAGTAAAATATTTTTGGATTTATTTTTGCTATAGTTTGAAGATGTTACCTAAGGCAAACTCAATGGAAAATTGTGTTTTTGATGTTTTCAACATGTTCTTAGAGCATTTTTCTCACGATGGAGGACATATATAGAGAAAATTAAGAAAAAAACTGCATTTGAATAAAGTATTTCTTTATACAAATCGTTGGGAATAAGGAGCAGACAAAACAATGTTGGACAAAGCTTTATGTAAAATCCACAAACGGCAGGCCACAAATTCCCTGCTATATTCCGATGCATCCAATGGTACGTTTTCGTTTTCCTCATCCGAGTGAGCATCTGGCTCAAAACTGGATAACTCTGATATTGCTATCTAGTTTTGCTGCACTGTTAAGGTGGGGTTTTGAATGGCTGTAAGCTAGCGGTATGGTGTAAACAAAGGGAGGATGAAGGCAGGCTCACTCCAGGCCAATAGTCCCACCTACAACTCAGAGGTGAATTTCTGGTGAACTCCTGCCACTCTGCAGAAATGATTCACTAGAGAACAACAGTTTTATTTTTTTTTTAATTTTGCCTAAAAATTCCATAATCATAACTAAATACCACTTGGAATGCTTCAAAAATAGATCAAAAGATGATTGGAGTGGGACTTCAAAACTTAACAATAAACCACTATGTAGTCATTTTACAAAATAATGCCCACAATTAACTGAAAAGCCTATCAGGAGAAGAATCAGCACTTGTGCCCTGAAGGCTAATATCAGATAAATTTAGTGCTGTTGCCGGTTTCATCAAGGTCTGTACCCAAAGCCTGACATCCTGGGGAATTTCCACAAAATGAGAGAAGGAGTGAGTAAGGTATGACTTATGAGATAATACCAGGGACATATCTTGACCACTCTGTGCTGCCCTAAAACACACAAACATACACAGAATTTCTCCTTAACTCAAAGGCCAGCTGGTGAACACAAAGGGAAAATCCCAACCGTAAAAGTCTTTGTATGATTATCAAACAAAATGCCCAAACTCTTGAAAAAACCTTAACATATGCAGGAAAAGGTTTACACTGGGAATGTTTTGGCACTGAAATGGGAGGCTTTCTCCTCTGAAATCATCCACATGACATTTTGAGGGAAATGGGATTTTTTGTGGTTTACCAGCTACAAGCCACTTTGGAAAACCAGCCAACTTTGCAGGTTTGGGCTGAGAACTGCTCCAGTCTGGTCACAGCTGTTGTGCTGTTACTATTTGTCCAAAACAATCAAAGTGCCTTGTTACAGATGTTTATTCCTGAGTTACTTTGTCAGTAGGACTGTAACAATTAATTGATGAATGAATGAATCAATTAATATTCCTTCGATCCAACAAGATTGATACGTCTGAGGGAAGTTCTTAATTGAATTAAAATCGAATCAACATAAACCATAAAAAAATGGTTTCAAAATGAAATAAATCATTTATAATTAATATTGGAAAATACCATTTGGATTGAAGCATGGTAGGTTTATTTCACTGTAACATAACAACGACCAAATGCATCACAGTGGACAACACACATGGAATTGCCATCATTGCAAACCAATGTGTGGAAACACGGAATTTTGCAAAGACGTGTCACCATACAGTGTGGTCGAATGTTCTAATAATGTTCAATTTGGAATTTTTGGATGTAGAAAAACAACAGTGGGCTGAACTTTAGGAAACTAAAATGTGAATAGATTTGTCATTAATTCTTGTTTATTTGTACACATATTTTATGTATACTTGATTATCTTGCAAGAAACTCGAGGAATCTGGAAAACTTCACCTGCACTGTTCAGTACCCAGGTATTTTTTCTCTGACTGGTTGCATTTTTGGCTAAAGGTGTCTTGGATTGATTTTAGGTCAGTGAATCGGATCGCTCAAAATGAACCAATATCTACTATCTGCAACCACAAATTCTGATTGTTAATCATTACACCCATGCAGCACAGCAGTTTTATAATAAGTTCCTGTAAGGAAGTTTTAATTTGGATTATTTTAACCTCACGAGTCCTCAGCTGGAAGTTTTTCCCTTCGTGGTAACAGTTGTAGGTCCTGAGCAAAGACAGGATGTCAGACCTGTAAGAAAGCACAAAAGGGTAGATTACTTCTCACATAGGGACAATACAAGGGTTGATGAAACGTGACACATATAAATTATGCAGAGGGCAGAGCCTGAAATAAGAACTTACTTTGGTATGCGCTTTTCCTCACTGAGCTTCATGTAGATCTGATGCTCACCCATTCCGACTAGGACCAAACTGTTGCAAAAAAAAGAGATCATCAAAAAACAATGTTAGATTGACTAGTTTATATTTTTGATAAAAAAGAAAAAAAAGATTTTTTGTAATCTAAATTAGGGATGGGTAGATATAATTTTTTCTAGCCGACATTGATAACCAATATTTCCACTGCAATTTTGGCCAACAGCCGACATTTGCCGATACAGATACTTAAATGTCTGCAGAAACAAAAATGTTTGGATTTCTTTTTTGTTTCTTTATAAAGAAACGCACAGAAATGCACAACTTTTCTTTTACTGGACAATCACACTGTACTTGACATTTTTAACATACAGCAAAACACTTTAAAACTTTCATATAAATATATCTGAAAGCATTTAGACCATTTCATATATTGGACTTAACTGTAAACCATAAACTCCCTATTGCCAGGGATCTATTAGGAACAACGTGTATCCCTATTGTGATGGCGGCATACTCTACCAAACCAACAACAACATGGCCAATAGAGGAAGTCTTCTTCTTCTTGTGGTTTAAATGGCTGGAGGCACTAATGTCAAGGTGAAATATCGCCGCCTCAAAGTCAAGTATTCACAGCCTTTAAATGCTCCACTCAGTCAATTGGGCAGGTGGCATTCACAGAAGCCTCCAGGGGGAGTAACCACTGACTAGTTTAATGTTATTTGCTTTGCTTCTGTTAGCTATTATTCATTTTGTTCTCATTTTCTCCTACTTTTATTGTTTTTTTTTCTTTTGCACTGAGAGACCAAGTTTTGTGTTAAGTCTTGTCAGTAGACTTTGTTAAATGTTAGTTTCTCCCCCCATGTTTCCCAGGTGGTCTCCCCAGTTCGTCTTGTTTTGTTGTTATGAGACATGCACTACTTAGTTTTTACTTGGGATGGGTACCCGTGCCATGTTGCTGTCGGTATCGTAAAATATCATAAGCTTTCCTATCTATTAGGATCAAGCATACATTTAAAATATAATTGGTTTCTGAAAACAGTCAGAACAATATCTGTAGATTTTTTTAAATATTGGACTGATACGATAAACTCGAATTATGCAAATATTGGTCGATACCGATACTGGTACCGATATATCGGCTGTCCCTGATCTAGATATTTGTTTAACCTTTTTTGTACCAAGAAGTGGCTTGAGATAAAATCTCTTTTTTTTTAAAACTACATTTTATATAAAAAAATAAAATTATTTTCATTTTATTTAACATTTAAATGTTATAAAATCCCATTATAATATTTTTATTAATAATATTTTCAAATGATCTTAAAAAAAGAAGAAAAACATAAAATTTTTATCTAATAGTAGAAACTGTGAGCTTTTGTTTCTTATTCTCTTCCGTTTACCTTTTCAGGTCAATTTATGACTGGACTGTTTCTTTGAAAGATGCTTTATCTTGATGACTCATTCAGAAATAAGTGAAAGGGTTAAGAACTACAGGAAGGAATCACATGATGGCACCAAACAGATAGTGAAATCGTATTGTTGCAACACCCAGAGAGGCATATTTATTGTAAATCATTGCACAAAACAAATTGAATAATCTTTTATTTACTGCCTAGTTTCACTCAACAGAGAAAAGTAGAAAAAATCCTTGAATATGTCCAGCTCTTTCTCACCGATCTTAAAGAATAGGATCCCTGATCCCTGCATCCTAATTCCTTTTTCCTGAAATTCCATTTGGAAACGAGGGTCTATTGGGGGAATTTCTGGTTTGGAAACCCCAGCTCTCAGATGGGGTGGGAGGAGCATAGATATAAAGCAATGACTTCGAGGTGCTTTCACTCTTTGAATGTAGCTCTCAGGCAGTCAAGTGTTTAGCTTGTCTCCAGTTCAGCATGAAGCTTAATCCACAGCTCATCTGCCAGCTCGCCCTCGTGAGCTTGTTGTGTCTGCTGCAAGCCGGTAAGAACCTGTTCATTAATAAGCCGTTGTTTAAAAAGAAAGACCTTCTTTCTTTTGGTTAAAACTGTCTGAGAGTGCAAAGAATCTCAGATAATCCTGCTTTGCTTTACCTCTCTGTGTAGTGAGGGAAACGGATGGCGTTTATGTCCCAGGGAGATGTTTGTGCCCTCAGACAATACCCGGTGTCAGGGGGCGACTAAAAGAGCTCTTGGTTCTCCCAAAAAGTGCCAGCTGTAACACCATCACAGTCATGTGAGTACCAAATGCTTCACACACACACACACACACACAAGGACTTCACCGCGCGTAAGAACAGGAGTCGCAATAAACATGTGGTTTGACGTTTGCTTGACAGAGTGACAATGATGAACAATGGGAGAGTGTGTTTGAATCCAGAGAAACCTATGGCCAAACAGCTGATCCGCTGCTGGAATAGGTAAGTCTTTCTCGATAAAACTGTTGGAGTTGCTGAAAAAAACAAAAAAAACAAAAAACCTTAAGAGTTTCACAAGACGAGCAGAATCATGGATCATTTAAGACACGAGGTTTGCCTGAAGACAGTAAGCAGCAGCATAAGTACCCAAACTGCAGAAGGGAAGTACAGCTCTTTTTTCAAGTAACCTGCAAACAAAAAGATCCAGGTTCTCACCAGTCCAGTTCTTGTGCAATCAACACACCCACTTGTAAAGTTTATAGATCTCGTTCTGAACTTTTGGTTCTCGGTATAAAGAATGTCAATTAGTGATAAAAAGCAGAAACCTTGAACTGTGTTAACAGCACAAACTTGTAACGTGATTCTTCTATTAATGCTGCAATGGCCGAGCTTAAACATCAAAAAATTAGTTTGGAGGAAAAAAAGTAATTTCTATCAAAATTGGCTGCTTTTACTGTGACATAAAATGAAAGTGTTGTGTTTAATTGTGTATTTTCTAGATCTGAGAGGTTGGGCCTGGACAAAAAGCGTTGTTTGAAGAGGAGGAGGGTGAGGAAAGGAGGTCAGCAGTTGCGGCAAAGACAGAGGGGACAAGGCCACGGGACTAAAATATCCTCCTCGGCCTCACAATAGTCATGCAGATTGGAAAATAGTGTAAAGTTATTTCACTGGAGAGTGTCTTTTTTTTTGGACTGATCCTTGCTGGAGCTGCATTTTTGCAGTAGCTTCCATCTGCTGTAGGGCACCTCAGACAGCATGCTTCCTTCAGTTTCTGTTTCAGCTATAAAGCTTTTTTGAAGGCAACGTATGAATATATATTTTTTATTTTCCTGTATAAACAACTGATGTAAGCATTGTTCAAAAAGAAAGCCCAGGAGGCTTTTTAATTAAGGTGACAGGTTTGGATTTATAACCACTTTTTAAAAAAATATATATATTTGTTATACATTTCTTACCTGTAATGAATGTGCAGCTAGAAATAGCAAATATTTGTTTGCTATGATTTTAATGAATATATGTATATGTATAAATAATGGGAATTTTATAGATGTTTTTATAAATAAATATTTAACTATAACGGTGATGTGATTTTTGTGTTCCTTTTGTGTTCACATAAAGGCAGATTAGGAATTGAATCTTTTATTTTTTGGCAGGATATGTGAGGTCACTAAAACATTAAACTGTGTTTTAGTTAATAAACAACAGGATGTGAGTAAGAGAAAGAGAAAATAAACTAAGATTTTCTGTGCAAACAATGCTTCAAAGCTTGAAAAGAAGAAAATGTTTATTTTCAAAATCACACGCCACAGAAGCAGGAGGATTCCTTCAGCAATGACAGACATAAAAAACTAAAAGTCTTAAGTCAGATTGAAGATCAAAGTACTTTCAGGTTTGCCTCATAGGATTTACAGAAGCTGAGATTTACTGTAAACCATGTGACAGGATAGACTCAGTGGAGGCCATTCGTGCACACCACTCCTTCCCACACATGGTGAATAAAAGCAAAACATCTGTCTTTGCCTTTCACTCGTGCTGATGATGGTCATGATATCTGGATAAGAAAAGCATGTGCCAGCCTGCTCTGTTAATATTAAATTTTAAAAACAGGTCTTGCAGAAAAAGAGACAACAACAAAAAAAACTGTTATGTGATCCCTTTTCTGTGGCCGGACAGCACACCTCAGTGAAGAGAAAGTGAGGGAAAGTTACACAAGGATCCCCTTTGTCTGGTTTCCTCTGTCCTTTGTCTTTGGGCAAAGTAATGTAAAGGGTTTTAATGACTGTTATGTTATCAAGCAGCTATGTGAAAGTCAAATATTGACCAGGAATTAGGTTTTGATGAGACTCTGTCCTAAGCTGATAAAAATAATGTTACATTACTGGCCAGAATAAAAAAGGAATATTAGTAAGAATCTGTCCCCTTAATATTTTCTAAATTTTAATATTGAATTTTATTTTTCCTCAACAAAGAAGAGTCAGACAATTGGTTAAAGAAAAAACACTTGGTCAAAAACTCTTCATACCAGTTTTTAAGTCTGATTATCTTTTAAACTACAGTTTTTTTTAGCCAAAATCCTCTAAGTGTGTTGGCGCAGAGTAAGCCTGTCCCCATTTCCCATCATCCTTTAGTTTAGGCTCTCTCCATGTACATGGAGCTAGTTGTCTGCATCAGAATAGAGTGGTGCAGGGAGCTTGTGGCCCACCCAGCGTATTTTCAACATCACAAATATAATATTTTCAAACTTTATTTTCTCCTCCTCCTACTTTACCATGATTTAAAAGAAAGAAATACTCAAAAATGCAATTTTACGCTTCATTTTCTTTATATATGTCCTTCATCGTCTGAAAAATGCTGAAAAAACATGTTAAAAACATTTGAAACACAGTTTTCATCGAAGTGGGTCTAGAAGATAAACCTTAAATTACTGGCCAGAAAGAAAAACGAATATGGGTAATAATTTTGTCCCCTAAACATTTCTACATTTTCTGATTGAATTTTAGTTTTTTATTTTATTTTAACAAAGAAACTGTCAGAAAATGCACAAATGAGCGGTAAACAGCAAAAACACTTTTTCTTGTTCCCATCACTCCCAATAGACGGACTTGGTCAAAAGCTCTTCATATCAGTTTTCAATACTGTGGGAAATCATTGCCATCCTGTTTTCAGCTGTCTTCTTTAGCTATATTCGGCAACAATAACTAAAGCTTTGACAGGAAACGGTCCCCACTTTGTTCTCCTTGAAACAACTGACTTTCAGGCAGCTGCGTCCGTGTCCAATGCGTCTTTCAGGATCTCTTCTGTGAAGTTAGACTTTGCATTCAAAGTATCTGGGATTGGAAGAAAAAAGTATTAAAAAACCTACAGTAAAAGTTATTTTAGACTCCCCAACTTTTCCTTACATGTTCCATATTGCCATGGTAGCAAATCTGGAGGTATTAGCAGCACCAAAGACTCAACACATCCCAAAAAGGATTCTTTAACAAAACCTTAAATACTGAAAGCTTGACACAGCAGGGGGAACAAGTATAAGCATGAACAAACAAAACTGCCTCCTCTTAACTTGTGAAAAACCCCTTTATTCTTCTTAAATTAGACCAAACTCAAATATTAATCAACTACCAAAACTGACTTTTTGCATTAAGGATATAAATTATAGACATATTGAAATAAGTCTTCAGTGTAAACACAGGATTTTTAAATTGGATTAAATGGAAAAAAGCGTGAGCCACAAGTTCCTGTGCTGACAAGTAGCAACCCTTTTTGCTCGGGTTGAGCTGCTGAAACCAAACATGACATATGGCATGGGTTTCTCACAGCCCTGCTGAGATTGAGCCAACCATGCAATAAAGAAGTGTCTTTTCGTCCGGATGCAGCAAAAAAGTTAGGTAACAGTAACACTGTTGATAATGGTTTAAAAAAAATTCTCTGCATCGCTACCTTCTTTGGAGGGAAACAGCACCCATCCCAAAGAAATAATAAACACGACGGCTTGCTTGCACATGCAGGACTTTACACCACAGCAGCAAAATGCCAACATCAACCGGTCGAGATAGAACATTTCAGGTGAGCATGTTGTGCCATGTGAACCTGAAAACATACAGTATGTGAGGTCAACTTCTATGACTACACTTTTGTTAAATGTTTCATTTTTGGAAAAACAAAAGTTGTAACACTAAGTTTAAATGCATTTTATTTATATACATGTGTCCTTTTAATATACTTAAAAAATTAAAAACAGCAGTGATTTGATAAATGCAGACATTTGAGTTTATCAGATGATGTTGATAACACGATGCTGCCCCCTAGTGTCTAAACCATGAAACACACAAACGTTATCACAACAGCAAGACAGTAGAAAAGATCTATGATGGACATTCCAGTAGTATCTATCAAATATTACCATCAACTCGAATGTTAACTTTCATTTTAAATAGTCTGTTGTCTGTCTTCTATCGTGCTTACTTTGTATAGAATGAACATGTGTTTATAAATAATTGTATTTTTAATTAAAAGAAAGTTTGTTGATGCGCATTTATTGATTGGAGTGAATGGTGAATATTTCTTAAATAAAAGCGATCTAGGACACCACTTTTGGACTTTTTTTCCCAAATTTTTGCTTCATTGTCTGGTCAAAAATGAGCGATAAGAGGTGAGCCTTCATTATGAAATGATGCTTTGTGTCACTCCAATGAAAATCATGCTCTTGGTGTTTTTAACATTGTGGCATTTTTCTCGTGAATTAGTTATTATACAAACAAAATTAAAGGGTCTATATCTTGCTTTTTTAAGCCTTTCAGAGTAAACTTCATCCATGTAATATATTACCTTTGGTACACTAAAGAATTACTTTTTTATTATGAAATATGAGTTATTTCCCAGTTCAAGTTTCGCTCACGAAAACAAACAACATCCAAACTTTTGCAAAGATGGATGTGCATATTGTGCGCATGAAACAAAGTGTTTAGCCGATCGCCGCTAGATCCACAGAGAAAGTATGTTAGCCTAGGGGCGGTGCTGGCAGTGCACATTCTTCCTGGAAGGGGCTGGTGCTCAGAGTGCAGGGTTTTTACTGCTTTGCGTTTCTTTTGTTGTTGTTGTTGGAGGAATCAACATAATCATACACTTAATAGCTAAAAAAAAGTTAATTCTAAATGAAATAGACCCTTTAAGCTTAAAATTAATTTTTTGAGTATTTTTCTTTTCATTCAAATCATTGGCAATCAGGATCAGATGAAAAACTATGTTGGAAAAAGCTTGTAGCTGTGAGGTAGGTGCTACAATTGGCGTGCTCTGCTCCATTCTGGTGCATCCACTTGCAGACAAATAAATCTATGTATGTTTTTGTTTTCCTTGTCTGGCCCGGCATCTGTACGGCTGAATAGCTGTAATACTGCTTGGCATTTTTTGTTGCACCGCTAATGTTAGGACCGGGGTGTGAGGGCAGTATGCTAGTGGGAAAACGAGTAAACTGATGGATGATGGGAAGCGGGGACAGGCTTACTCCACGACAACAGTCGTGCCCACAACTCAGAGATGAATTTTTGATGGACTCCTGCTACTCTGCAGATACTATGTCCTAGAAAATTAAACAGTTTTTTTTATTTAGGTTAAATACAGAATAGTCATAATTAAAAGACCACTGGGATTGCTTTTACTTAAGATGAAAAGAGGATTGGAGTGGGTCTTTAACAAGACAGATATACCACTGGTTAGTCTTTATACACCAGCTGCAGCAGTGAGGTTGGTAAACTTTCTGTCAGTAATTTCTTGAGACAATGGAAAGAAGGCAAAACGGCAGGTGAGAACATGGAACCAACGCACACAGAGGCACCTCAGTTTGGATTTGAAACAGGATGGTCATTCCAAAAGTCAGCCCAGTGCAGCACATCATTTTGAATAAATAAAATGTACATTTGAATGGCTAATGAAAGTTCCTCTGGCAGATCAAGTGTTATGTCATTTAGAACAGTATTATATTAAAAGTGCTTTATGAAACGATGTTGTTAACGAGAAAGAGAAGCTGAAGTTGAAACTGGAGATGAAAGGGAAGAAAAACTGCTTGCATGTGCAGTAGCTGTCGCCACAATTCTTTTTTCTTAAATCAGGAAATGGACTGTCTACTAAGGTCTGACTGGGAAATGATCTCAGTCAAACAAAATTGGTACGAAAGATGAAAGAAAAAAATCTTCAAGATGTCTGACACATTGCTGTTCTTCCGGTTATCTTAAAAAAATAGGTTAATAAACTAATCTTAAAAGAACAACCCCAAACAACATGTTAATTATATATATCAGTGTCTCCTCTCCTATGACCTCTGCTCCTTTGCCATCCACCAGTGATAAAAAAGAGATGGTCAGTCTGTTCTCATGCATATTCATGTGTAATAGTGGAGGACATTTCTTTTTCATAACTTAAAGGGGTCCAGTCTAGCACAATTTTAATGAATTATACATCCAGTTCCCATTTCTGATCTACAGATTAATGTGGTATTTCTCTCCTCCCATTTATGATGTGATTTTTAGGTCCCTTTGTGTTTAAATCAAAGGTCCGATAACCGCCTTTGCAGATCCAGCAGCTTAATTGGTTTCATCATTCCGTTATTTAAATGCAAATATTATATCGCTAGTCCCACAGTCCCAGCTGCGTTCATATGATAGATCACAACAAATATAACATTTGCTTTTAAATCAGTTTGCTTTCAAATCTATAATGGAACTTGAATATTTTAGGAGATCACATTTATTTTAGCTTTAGCGATTTCACAATTAAATTACAGTAATGAAAAGAATGACCTTTTTCCAAGCTTTTATCAGAGCGATTCCACTTTTTTTCGCTCATTAGTGGCCTGAATTCCTTCGTTCTTTGTTTGGTTCTTCTTAAATTAAGTGAATCAGTTTGTCTCTTACCATAACAAAAGTGCGTGCCCGTCTCCTTCCGTATATCCAGCGGCTGTGTACCCCGCTTATCGCTATCAGCGGTCATGCTGTTTCAGTAGCGTGGTATGCAACCCTGACAGGCTGTTCAGCCAATGGCAACGCTTGTTCATGACAGTGAACCAATCAGCGCTCTGAGTGGGCGGGGTTTGCTCCGTCCCGTTTTTCTCTGTGGACTGCAGAGTGGGCTAACCCCAAACCAGGAATCTGCAACCTTTAACACTTCAAAGAGATTGTTTTTGTTTGACAAAAACTCAATATATATATTTTTATATACATACATATACATAACAAAATAATTAAAGCAAAAAGTAATCTGGACTTTTTAAAATTACTATCATCTAAGTTTTTCTAAGCGTAAGATGTTAAAAAAAGAGTTACATGTGGCTTCAGAGTCTCTGGTTGCAGGCCCCTGACTCAAACTGTATTTTACAGCATCATAATGATTATTTGTCACAGAAAAGTCTAAAAAATCTTTGCAGTTTTATCACAATTAATTTAGTTTATGTGTTTGGCATTATTCATTCTAATTATAAAATTTAATCTTTTTCTATAAGGAATCTGACAGTAACTATTCTGTATTTAAGTTATTAAAAAATGAAAAGTTTCTGCATCCTGTTTTTAAGCCTGGATCATCTAGGAAACCGTTGAAGGGTGGGAAAACTGACTGTATAGGAAGTCTCTTTTTCCTATAATTGAATGTGGAATTATGGGATAGCATGAAAAAGGGAAGTGAGTTGCTGCACCAGCTGACAAACTTCCCTGTCAGAAAACAACTCAGTCTAAAGGATATGAAGTGGCTTGCCAACATTAATAGACTGGACAGCATTTTCCTCTTTTTATTTATAGGTCACTTTACTAGGAAGTGGGCCACAAATTGTGGACAATGAAATGCTTTCATCCCTCCTGACTGAGTTTGCATCATGAGACATATTCTTTTAACCAATCCTGCTTTTATTAATTTTCTTTTAACTTTGAGTTTTTCTTGAGGCTAACCCTATTCTTCAGTGGACTAAAGGACTGAAGGCACATTGAACACAACACCATTCTACTGAGATTCTTTTTTAAACCACTTTATTGATTTTTGAACAAACAAAAACAGAATTTGTCTGTAGAAAATCCGATTTAGGATTAATAACAAATGATAAACCAGGTTCTTAGACCTGCACCTTTTGCACAAACATGTTAAATTTCATGGTACTTACAAAGCTTATGTGGTAACATATCTTATAAACATTAATATTACATTCTATAATTTTAACTCACAATTTAGAGAAAACACATTGGTGTCTGTCTTGCATTTCTCTAATCACCACGATAACAATGAATCCCTCTAGAGCTTCGTCTCCATGGTCACGGCTCACACATTACAAACACACAAAGGGGAGGCTTGGATGCATTTGCACATGCTCTAATGCCTGCCACTCTTAGACATCTGCACATGTTTTCTCTAAATGACCAACCAGCTGATACATTTATTAACTCATGAATATTTTATGCTGCATTGGCTGCAGTGATTTTTTTTTTTTTGCTTGTGTTTAGGTCTATTATGTTGGACTTAATAATAAAAAGACAAAAATAAATGAATTAAGATATGTAAAATCACTTGATTTGGATAATTTCCATTTTGATTTTATGCTCTATAGGTCTGAAATCTTTAGAGTGAAAAAAAAATCAAACTTAATAGTAAACAAACAACAGTCTACATATTTTGGTAATCACAGAATTGTTTTAATCGATTCAAAACATTCAAAAATGCTGTTAGGTTTTTGCATGAAACATCACCACTGATCATCAAGCCTTTTAGTCTGTGATCATTGGTGCAGTGTCTGATGTGGTCTCTGGTTCACAGTACACCTCCATCTCCTCCAGCTCCCTCTCCACCAGCTCCTCGCGACCTCTGAACCACGTCAGACTCTTGTTTCTCCACGTCCACCTTCCACACTTTCCCGTGTCATCAGATGAGGGTGTCTGTGTTTTTTCCAATGTGGTCTGGGTGTGTTCGCCTTTGTGCTCTGGACTGAGGCGATGTTCTCTGTCTGAAAGGTTTAGCCCCCCTTCCTTTCTTCCTGTTTTTGCATGGAGAAATGGGAATGTGCTGTTGGAGTCTGACCTCTCTATGTCTCTGAATGTGGTTAGGTCTAGGTTGCTGTTGCAGACATGTGAGATTTTGGTATCTTTTACGTTGTTTTTCTTGCTGAGTATGAAGTTGAATGTTGCTGTCACCAAAAGCATTGACCCTGTAAGAAAAATGCACCTTTTTAGGCTTTTTATTTTATTATAAATGCTCATTTACAACATGTTTATATTTTAAAATTTAATTAATCTGACATTTAAATGTTACATCAGTACAACAGCAAAGTTGTGAGTTGAAATTATATGAGTGTGGGTGGTTTTGTTTTACCTGGGATAATGGCATGCCATACTAACACAGGATGCAAGAAGCAGACCACGGACATGATAAAATAATAAAGAAATTTATGAAAGCCTCCAACATGGGCCATTTTCCTCCACAATACAAACAACTGCCAGTCTGGAGGACAGCTGGGAAAATTAAGGTATAAAAAGAAAATAATCAGAAAAGTCAATTAACAAATACACCTCAAATTTATTTCATGTCAACAATGAAAATAAATAAAAGTGAGAATGATGGTATTTAATTGATGAGTTTCATTGTTTGTCAAGGGTTTGTGTTATATTGATATTTTTTTCTAGTTTCTAAACAAAGTACTTTGAAAAATGATGGGAGCACAATCCTTACTAAAGTAAAGTAGCTATTACAGGAATTTCCCAATGGACTGAACATTTACAACGCAGAAAAACAAAATCACAAGTTGGAATAATGTCCCTTATTTTGGTAAAATGTATTAAATTTGTATACACATCTTTTGAAAATAGTAGTTTCAAGGCGTTTTATATTATTAAAATTTACAAAACATAGACTGATAATCAACGTTATCATTAAATATGTACGGCCAGTTTACAAACAATTTTTCTTTTTTAAATTATGACTTTAAAGTCGTAAATTTATGAGAAAAAAGTCACAACTGTTAAATTACGAGAATAAAATTGTACATGTACGAATTCAAATCTCGTAATTTTCCTTTTTATTTTTTTTTTTTGGTGGCCCTAAAATTCCGTCGTAAATATGCAAAAAGAAATGACACTGTAGATTTTAACTAGAAATGCAAGGATGATTAGTTCTCACAAATGTTTTTAGAAATTATTTTATAACTATAAGAATAAAAATGATATCTTTAGCGTTTAAAAATGTATGTATGAGATACAATTTAGATTGGGGGCAGAAATGAATACGATTTTTCTTCTACAGACTCCTTTTTGGAGCATTTTATCATTTTCAGTTTATCCTGTTTATTTAACTGTTTTGTGTTTGAAAATACAAGAATATCAATCAACTAAAATGTTGATTTTCCATGATGTTCAATGCTTTCATAGATCCTAGTCAGAAATTCCCAAATCAGCCATGTTTGGCTATAGAAGAATGTTTATTATTACAGACTAAAGGTCCATTTGCCACAATACACACATAACAAATAAAAGACTTAAGAATAATAATAAAAAGCAGTTCTGACAGTACAAGTATAAAAACATTAACATAAACTTAAAAAAGACTAAAACTCTTGCCAAGTAAAAAACTTAAAAGTCTAAAAACTTCCAAATAGGGGACTGGTATCTAAAAGTGTTGTACCCTACATTGGTAAGAGTTAAGATGATTTTGTTATTTGACGCATTAAGACATAAAGAAAACCATAGATAAAATGTCTTAACAAAGCTTGGAGAGCATCAACTCTTGCACCAACAAACAAACTGCTTGCGCTGTTTTAATAAAATCTTTAGGGCATCATTAACGGCTGCCTGCAGCCTCCCCATGCTGGATGCCCTATAGTTGGTCCACAGGTGGGCAGTAACAATGAAATATACGTTAGTATAAAATACTGTATGGATTTAGTTGCTTATATTTCTTTTACATCAAATTAATTGTAAAAACTCTGGTATCCTGATGCTCACACAAGTTTTCTGTCTCATTTTTACACATTTTAAAGGTGTGTACTCACAGAAGACACATGGACAGAAGGGCGTCCAGGTAGTAGGCCAGCTCAAACATCATCATGGCAACAGATGATGCACTGACAGGGTCAGGAAGTAGAGCCAGAGGAAAGAAAATGTTATGAAGAGAAACAAACAGGGATTTTACACTAAAGGAAACACTGAATTTGTCATGGTAGACTAAGATTTATTTTATGTGTGTGAGGTAAGGGAAGAATTTGGTATTGGTTTTCTTTATATGAACTGACAGAATCAACATTCCTGCAGATCTGGCCTCCTTGGAGAGATGTTTTCCTGTGGCTCTGTGGGTGTTTTGTGACACAGAGATAACAGGGAGTGCAGGATGGGGGCTAGCTTCATTTCTGCCAAGTGTACCTCCTTTTAAGTTCTTACATGTGTGTGTGTGGGTGATTATGCAAGCCGACATTTCTAGAAGACATCACAAAATATCTGGTGTATGTAGTTAAATGTCAGCATTTTTTCCTCACATTGGGTGGGGGCAGGTCAGCCAAAAACCTTGATACTCACATTAGGTAGATGCCAAGGCTGTTGAATTCTCCTTTTTGCATCGTTTCCACTCCCACAGCACACAGCACTAAAATAAGCGGACATATCTTTTTAGATGTAAAAGATAAACTAAGTTTGTCCACCAGATGTCAGACTTAGGTTATTTTTTAAGATGAAGGTTGTAATGTTGGGATGCTGAAGAATTTAGGACTTTAATAAGGAGTAACAATCTTAAATGCGAATAATTGCTTGTGATAATTGCTTGTGAGGTGCTCTTGAATTTTTAATTTTCATTACACTTCAGTGTTTGTTATTAAATGCAGCAAATAAGTAACATAAATATAAGTACCGGTAGTCAAGTTACACTGTTTATGTTCTGGAACAACTAATTTGACAGCCACTTTAAGCACAACTTTCCTTATGTGCATTTGCAACTAAATAAATACATTGAAGTTATAACAATTTTGATATGTACACAATTTTTGTGTAATTTGAGCATTTTAGTTCAGATTCAATGGAAGGTTACAGCACATAAAGAGGCACTTCACTAAAATCTATGTTCCCCAAAATACCTAGGCTTCTTTGGCTTTAGTCAGGGATTTGTTTACACCCGAAATTAGGAACAAAAGTCAGAAATTGTGTTTAAAGACCCACTCCAGTTGTTTTTAATATATTCTAAAAGCGTTCCCTGTGGACTGTAAATTTTGATTTTGTTGTTTAGCCGAAATGTAAAAACCTGTGTTGTTTTTGAAGGACACACTTTCTGCAGAGCTGCAGTAGTTAATTGCTGGGAGCTTTCCGTTTACATGCTCTCCCGCTATCTTAAAGCCCCCTACAACCTGACATTAGTGGTGCAACAAAAATGGCGAGCAATATTGAAGCTATTCAGTCGTATAGTTTTGAGTCAGATTTTAGCTCAGACGAGCAAAGCAAAGATGTCCATGGATCTAAGGGAAATCATCAGAATGGAGCGGAGCAGGGAGCTTGTGGCCCGCCCAGCATATTTTCTACACCACAAATATACTCTTTTTCCAACAGCAGTTTTTCTACTGCTCTGGAATCACGAAATCTGAATAAAGAAATACTCAGAAATGCAATTTTGAGCTTAATTTTCTTCAGAAAAATGCCACGTCTTGAAAACAGCAAAACTCTATTTTAATTGGAGTGGGTTTTTAAAGTTGAGTAACCACAGATTATCTAAACAAATGGTTTTCTTTAATAAAAAAAACATAAAAGATCATATGCAGGTTAGGAAGAAACAGAAAGCAGTGTATCAACACAATAGCCCTTAATTAGGGAGTCTGCAGAGTAAAATCTTTCCTACGTACAAGATTTCAAATAATATTTAAAAAAAGTGCAGATGTTCAGATTTCACCTGCAAAAAATATGACTAATCATTTTTAAAAATTTCACCACCTCTGCAAAAGCTCAAAGGGAAAAAGGAAGGATGTCCTCATAGTCAGGCAGTGAGCCTAAACACACTTCAGAATGTGCAATGGAAAACCTCCTGAGGTTCCAACTGAAGGCTTTGCCATAATCTCTACAGTCCTCTGACCCACAAGCCGTGAAATTCTGTAATCAGACTTTGGAAAAAAAGATTCAGGCCAGTGGTTCAACTTGAGGGACCCTTGAACAAAAAAAAATAAGTTTATAGAAATATTTTGGTGTCTTAACACATATGCAAAGTCATATTAAAATTAAAGTTACATTTTCCTTTTACAATTTTTTTGGTAAGTGAACTTTTTACATGAGCATACATTTGCACAACGATTTTCCTTCCATCATAGTATGAGTTGTCACTGGATATCCCCAAATTCAAGTGCTGGAAAAACATCTTTGGCTGTATTTACAGTGTTGGACTTGAAATGAAGGCTGATGTGACAGCTAGGTCCTTGAATTACAAAGAACTAAGTAGCCTATTTCGTGTGAGATAAGCCCAGTCAGACTGAGATCACTGCTGAACATGTGGAAGCAATTTCTCTGGCCAGCTTACCAGAAATTTAGAGATGCAATCTGCACCGGAGGGAAATCGGGAGACTGAGGACCTCGGTTTTGGTTGTTTCGGGAGTGTTAGAGGAATTACCGCATCACAGATCTCAACTACTCGTTAGCATATACTGTAGGTGCTCCCAGCATGCTTGTCTGTGTAGAACACACACAGAGGCTAATAGGTCAATCCAAACAATAAATGTGTGAACATCAGCCAGTCTTAGAGGGGCACAGACACACACAGCTCATAAACCTGCATAAACACACTGGAAAACAATGCACACAGAGCTGTCACGGGTGTGAATGTGTTCAAGCTTGTTCACTGAGGCCCAATAACTCAGCTGGAAGCAGAGACTTTGTGCTGGTATGATGCGGGGCACATGTCTCTGAGTTAATGTTTGGCGTCTGCAGCTGTTTGAATTTAAGAATAAGGGCTCCCATATTTTTCCCCCAACAACCAGGGAACAATTTCAACAATTTCTCCCATGATGATTTAATGCGTGTGTAATCTACCACAGCACACCCGAGAAACAAAGGACAGTAATGACTGTATCATCACATTTTCATAGGTGCTGTAAATCGTCATGGCTTATGTTCCTTAAAGTCAAATTTACAGTTGGTCAAAGTCTGATTTTTTTACAACCACTCTTAACTTTTGGCATGTTCAGGGTCGCAGAGTGTTAAAGAGAACAAAACCGCACTTTCTCAATGGGTCACCAACCTTTCACAAGGACATATGAAAAAAAATGAGCATGCTCTGACATGAACAGTCAATGCATGAGCGTTTTTGGAACTGGGAGGAAACCGGAAGAAAACCCTGCATGCATCAAAGTAGTAAATGAGTAAGCTTAAACTCAAATTAGATATGTTTTAGTTGCAGAAATGCAACTTTCTACTGCACTGAAAACTATTTAAAACTTGCAAAGATGTAAAACCTTTGTCGACATTCAACATTTTACAAGGTTTTTAAATTTTACCAACTTCTCTTTGCCCTATACCTTTGCAAGCTTTTCTCAATATCAGCACAGTCGAGAACTTTATGTTTCAACAGGAGCTAGGATCTAGGAATAAGGACATTATTATTAAAATGAGTCAAAATCCTATTGCTTCATAACACGATTTAGGGCTAAAAAAAAACTTAGATTTCACTTTAATTTTTGGTTCAATTTTAAGAATGTTATTTTAAAGTTTAATAAACGTTTGAAAGTTAATCTGACAATATTTTGTGAACCATTGTTCAGATTTCTATAGGAACAAGTGTTTTTTTTTTAATTTTATTTATTTATTAAGATGGGGGAATAATTAGGTTAATTAAAAACTCAAAAAGTACAAATAATTTTCTTTGAACAATCAAAAAATACTCACTACTGGGCTGTATAACATTTAATTTTAAGTAATTGTATCTAACAGTTAGCTTTTTAAGCTTATTTCTTCCTTTCTGAATGCTTGTGTGGAACTCCTTGTTTCTAGAGTTTGAAATCTTATCAGATTTCTCGTTAAGTCAAATTTACTTGGCAGATCATTTTACTACTATCTAGTAATTTTCTTTTTAAGATCAGTGCTCTTTTTTTTTTGCAGTGACAGCTGCTACTTATTTATGATTTTGTTTATTTTTTACAGCAAGTGCCACCAAACCTCAGTGATTCCAAACCAAAATACTTTAAATAAACGTTTTATTCTTCTATTGCTTCTTTATTTTCTTACCTGTTGCCGTACAAACCCCAAGGATCCTGCAAGTGAACTCCACCACATTCCACCAGACTCTCACTTTGCTCCCCATGACCTCAAGTATTTTCTCAATCGACTATTTCTACCAGGTCTGATGGAGTCAGAGTTTCCAAGGAGGCACTCAAAAGATTTAGTTGACCGCCAAATGAAAATAAAGCGAGAGTTATGAATTCCATCAGGGCCATGGTGTGGAGCTTCTGGATAAGTTTAGTTCACAAAGGTTTGTGACTTAGTGCTGCTATTCATTTAGTAACTGTTAATCACCCTCCCTCCCCAACCTTCAACACACAGTAGCACTCACAGAAGGTTTAGCCCTCTACCCTTTTCACCAAGGAGCTGTTTAGCTCAGGGCTGTTTGTTCCGTCAGTTGCATTCCTCATTAAAGCAAGTTAAAAATTTACTTTTAGTATAAAGTTACCCCAAGCAGAAGGCATTGGCAACTTTCCTTCTTTTTGATTTGGCCAGTCAGGTATATAAACGTTTTTTTTTTGTAAAGCGTCACACAAATATTGTTTTTTTTTTTTTTTTTTTTTTTTTTACTATTGGCTCTACCCCATGTCTGCAATTTGTGTCAGTCTCCAGAGGTTTGGCAAATATTAAAAGCAAACTCCAATTTCGATGCTGGGTGCTTTAATGTAGCAATGATTCGGTACATGTTTGTAGTATAATATTCCACTAAATGCGGGACAAAATGTAACAAATCAAAGGCACCCTTTCTGTAACTATTGCATGAATTCAAGCCCTCATAAGCGGCTGTCGGAGGTTTGCCTGTAGTGTAAGCTTGTTCAGACACAGCAGAAGCCTTTTGGACTCACAACATTCACAATGTGCACACACAAACACACAGAAACTCCTGAAAGGGGCTAAAGTAAGCTAACTAAATCTACTTAAAGTTTGAACAAAGATTCTTTTTGTGTTTAACCCAGTTACACTTGTTTTTGCCCACACATCTAGTGTAGTTGTGGCCTCTCCAGCATGAAGTGTGAGAGTGTGTTCACACTGTCAGGCCAGAACCACGTTAAAGGGTCAATCTGGATGCAGTAATTCATTGTACGTTGCCATCGGCCTCTACTGCCTTTGGTCCAGGGAAAACTTGACACAATAAACTAAAAAAAGGGAAACAATGGACCAACAACAAAGTTAGGCTCTGAGCATGATGTCACTACATTCAATCTGAAGCAGTTTACGTGAGTTAATGGCTAAAGAGGCCATTTGGAAGCATTCCCAGTTTTGTGCTAACAGCTGGACAAGAAAAAAAGGGTGATTTGACTCTTCAAGAGAACCTGCTTGACATTATGGAGCCTTTCATATAAGCAGATGCATAACTTCAAGTTTGCGGTCAATCTGATGTTATCACTGTTACAAAAGTCAAAAGTCGTGGATATGAAAGTCCAGCACTGTAGAAATTCCCTCTAATTATAATAAAAATCCCTAAAGTATTGATTAAAGTTCAAAAAGATGTTTGTAGAAGACAAAACTGCAGCAAAAAGGATCAGGAGAAGGCAGCAAAGTGTTTGAGTGATTTGTGAAACGAACACAATGAGTCATACATTTTATTGTTTATTCATTTAATATTTGAACTGTTATGCATTAAACATAAAAGCTTCACTCAAACAGGAGTCAGAAACACAGAGTTATACTTGAGCTTTTTCATCTTTGGCACAGGCTTTGCTTTTGTTTATTCAACTTATCAAAGGCAAATCGCTGAGCTTTGCCAAATTTTGGGTGATGACTCCAAAACTCATGCTAATAATACGTGTTTATAAAGAATAGGTTAGGCTTATCGTGTTTTCAGCAAGCCAAAGAAAACCCCAAAGGTCAAAATTGTACAAAAAGTTTAAATGACGATTCATAATCGTATTTCGGGCAGATGACTCGTAGCGGTGTTTACAGCTTACCCTAGGGCGGTTCAGTCAATTAATGCACCTGCTCAGCGTCCCATTTAAGCCCAGGTGCGCAGGCGCTCATTCTCTTTCTTACCTTCAGCGCTCATTCTTCGCCGTTCCCCGTGCTCGCGGATCCAGCGGATCTCCTTTTCTTCGACGTCTTGCTGTATTCCCCCCGTCCTTCGGATGGCTGATCCCCGTTTCCTGATGTGGGCTTTCTGTTTTCGCCGCGCCTGCTCCTTTGCAGCTATCGCCGGGCGGCTAGCGGCGCTCGCCGGGCGGCTAACGGCGCCCAGCGCGTTCGTTTCACCGCGGTCGCGTGCATCTGCAGGGGGTGCGCTTTCCGCGGTGTTCGGGTTGTCCGTGGGCCCGGATCTGGAGCTGTCCGGGTCTATCGTCTGCCGTGGTCAGCCGGAACTCTACGGTGAGCGGCGTGCGGTCTTTCCTGGGTCGTTTTTTTTTTTTTTTTGGTTGTGTCTTGTTTTGTTTTCTTCCGTGTATGGTGACGTCGCGCCCCTAAGGACCCTGGGAATTGTAGTTTTGGGACTCGTGGTCCGCTCATGGTGAACTTCTGATTCATTTTCTGCTGTTATTCTGCGTCGTCCGATTATTGTTTCAGAAGTTGTGGGGTCTTTTCTGTGGTTGTGACGGCTGGCGGTCCTTGTCTGGCCTGGTTTCTCATGCTGGCTGAATTATTTGTGGCTTTTGCATTTTTCTTTGTTGCTGTTTTGTTCTTTAGGTGCTGAAGGTGACTCTTGACTATCTTTAATTAGATGCTGGCTTTATTGTTATGGCGGTTCTTCTGTTTATTTTCTTCGTTGTTGTAGCTGTTGGTTAGTCTGAATGTGAATTGGTCTCTTGGACCCGTCTCTCCTCTGTGGACAAATTCCTTATGCTTGGTCTCTTTTATGCAGTGTCTTTGGCTCATTTTAATCACTCGTTCGTTGCCCCCGCACGTTCTGCATCTGGTTCTGCTTCGCCTGTTTTTCCCTGCTCTGTGTACCCCAGTAGGTCCTGCCCTGGCTGGGGACTTGCGTCGGCCGCATTAGCGTGTCAGTCTCGTCGCTGCCTTTTTTCTCGGCTGGACAGTTAATTGTTATTCATTTCTCTGGTTTGGTCTGGAGGTTTGTGGGGGCTGTGTGATGAAATTTTCCGGGGCATCGTTTTCAAAGCCCCCACTAAGGGTGGCCCTTCGAAGGTTCAGGTTCTCGTGACGTGATCTGGACCCGTTGGCGCCTCACAGTTCATCTTTTTTGGGCATCTGTGGCCTGGTTCCTCATGTGCCTTCAGGATTAGTATATATTTTCTTCAGCTGCCCAGGCTGTCTCCACGATTTTCCTCCGAGCGCGATATAAGGCTGAGGATGTCTTATCGCTGATGTTCTCCCTGTTCTGCCTCTATGCCTCTCGGCGTCTCTTGGCATTCAGTTGGTGCTCGACACGTTTGTCGGTTTACCTTTCAGCTGCCGTGGCAGTCCTCATACTTTCAACTTTCTTAGCAGAAGCTCTGTACTGGATATTTGTAGGCAATGGGTCTCCTTCACTTTGCGAGTTATTGATGGTTTCTCAGTGGCCAAATTTCCTCTGTATCCCTGGTCTTTGGATCTCTGTGGGGGGGGATTTATTTTCTAATCTGAGTTCCACGTTGTCTATACTGTATGGTCCTCCACCCTTCCGGATTTATTTTTCTTCTATGGATTGGATGGTTCATTGCTGCTTGTCTCTCCCCATTATGTCATCTTTGGCTTTTGTGCAGCGTGTTTATTCATTTTGGTTTGCATATGATTTGTCAATGATTGGGCCACCTGACATTTGCTGTGGCTTTGGTCCTATGGTCATCTGTTCATCTTGTGTTCTTGTTCTGGGTAGTTCCATCCTGGGCCCCGTGTTCCTGTTCTGGATTTCGTGTTTTGCGTTTGTTCCTTCCCTCTCTATGCTTGGAGTAGTTATGTTATGATGACTGTCGTGTCTTCAGGCTCCCTCCACTTGTTCCTCTGAGGCTGTGCCTTCTGGTTTGGGGGAAAAGATTTAAGAGTGGTTTGTGTTTGTCCGGCCGCCAGAATCTACAGCTCTGATGATTTATAAGATGTCGTCCAGTTATTTCATCCTTGGAGATTAAATTAGGGCTGTTTCAATAGTGAATGACAGTATTGTGTCATCAGTTGACTTGGTTAATGTTTAAATAACACCTTGAGCAATTTCTACCCTGACCGTAGGAAATATATCACTTGCGCTGTCAAGCTTAGTTCAAGAGTTAAATCTTGTGTCCACAAGTCAGTCTTCTATCTTCCTTGCTTAAGCAGATGACAGTCTGCTAGATGCTTCCCCATTAGTGGCTTGTTATACTCCGCCTCTAAATACTTAAGGTTCATTCTAGCAAAAATACTATCAAAACCTATGATCCCTCATGGCTCACAAGTTCTCTTTTTCAGTATCCAGACGCCCTTGGCTAATTACAATTTCAGTAGTCTGTACTTTGTTGTCCACCAATTTGAGAACCACTAATATCAGATGCAAAGCATCGAATCCAGCCGGGCTGCAATCCTTTGCTACGTGGGATGTTGACCTTCCTCATCTACAAATCTCTTTGGCTACTCTTCCCATCACCTACTCCTCGATGGCCTCCTGAAGGTGCGTCCCTCTGAAACTGTCAAAGGTTACTTTTCTTATTTTGGAATGTATAAAAAATTTGTGTTAAGATTTTGTGCAGGTTATATATTTCACTATCATTTCACTATTGGAATTTGTAATCATGATGGTTTCTAGGGTGCGATAAATCCACAATGGGTCTTTACTTTAACTGTCTACTAAATTTCACTTTCTCAGATTTGTTCTTTGAAAAGCACTGTTATTTCATTTATCTCAAGCATTTTGAAACTGATCAGTTTCTGGGATTTTTATATATTCTTGTCAAGACTAATACTGCTTTGTTTTATCTATGCACCACATCCTGAGCCTGAGTACCCCTACGCCCCGATCGGCTTCTCCGTTTCCAGGAAGTGATGTCACCCCTGCATTCCTTGATCTGGTGCTGAAACGATGACTGCTCGACGCACCTATTGCTGCACTGAAAGTGATGGGGCGGTGGACCTCCTCTGCATTCCAATGACACTTCTGACTGAATTAATCAATCAATGTCAACAGCAGAATGAATGTAAATTCTTCGATTATAGATGTAAAAAGAAAATTATAGCCAGGTGGAAGCCTCAAAATTAGGATGTTCTAAGTTGTATCATAGTATGCGCTGGAGCTGGAATTTGGTTCTTAAGCCAATTTTGTAGTATGCCAATGAAGCATAGTAATTATGGGCGTTGAACTCGTTCTTAATATTTGGTTGGGATCTCAATTAAATGATGTTCCTTGAGCGCTTATAATGGTATGCCGAATGGAGAAAATTATGGCTACTATGCTCGTTCGTTGTACTGTCGTTGGGAGCTTCGAAATAATGGATGTACTTAAGCTCGTGTATTTATAGTTGCCACAATGGCAGAAGTTATGGCCATCAAGCTTGTTCTTGGTTTAATAGAAGTTCAAATAATGGCTCAGCATGTCTAATACGCCATCAAAGCTTTGGATTGGATGTTAAGTTATTGTATCATACGGGTTGTTGGGCGGTACAAATTATAGTTTCGCACAGCGTTTTTGGGGAAGTGAGTTACGTTCTAAGATCAGGTATGAGTAATTTTATGTTGGCTCCTCTTTTATTTCTTTCCCTCTCTCTTTCAGATAGTATGTTCCTCTAGTGGTTTCCACGAACGGGAGCGACCCTACGATCAATGGTGCCGGGTCACACATAGCAGATCCACTAGATAGCACGTTCCCTTCGAGGCGCTGTACTCGAACGGGGGCGGCCCAAACGGTCAATGGTGCCGGGTCACACATAGCAGATCCACTAGATAGCATGTTCCCTTCGTGGCGCTGTACTCGAACGGGGGCGGCCCAAACGGTCAATGGTGCCGGGTCACACATAGCAAATCCACTAGATAGCATGTTCCCTTCGTGGCGCTGTACTCGAACGGGGGCGGCCCAAACGGTCAATGGTGCCGGGTCACACATAGCAGATCCACTAGATAGCATGTTCCCTTCGAGGCGCTGTACTCGAACGGGGGCGGCCCAAACGGTCAATGGTGCCGGGTCACACATAGCAGATCCACTAGATAGCATGTTCCCTTCGTGGCGCTGTACTCGAACGGGGGCGGCCCAAACGGTCAATGGTGCCGGGTCACACATAGCAGATCCACTAGATAGCATGTTCCCTTCATGGCGCTGTACTCGAACGGGGGCGGCCCAAACGGTCAATGGTGCCGGGTCACACATAGCAGTCATACTGAGAAATGAAATGGAAATGGAATGCTGCCGAAAACACACCTCATTTTATTACACACTGATTATACATACACATTTTTTCTTCTTCTGGATAATTAAGTGTTGGGGTTTTTGTTACCCGAAAGTTTTATGGAAATCTCTTATGGAATTGAACGGAGCCTTATGCCAAACCAAAAGATGTGAATGCCAACTAAAGTATGTGGAAAATGTCAAATAAATATTTCTTACTGCAAGAGTTGTCTGACTGAAATGACGATTCATAATCGTATTTCGGGCAGATGACTCGTAGCGGTGTTTACAGCTTACCCTAGGGCGGTTCAGTCAATTAATGCACCTGCTCAGCGTCCCATTTAAGCCCAGGTGCGCAGGCGCTCATTCTCTTTCTTACCTTCAGCGCTCATTCTTCGCCCCACCCTCCTCCCCGGCTTCCACCTGTGGGCTCCGTAAAGGGGGGGTTTTTGTTACCCGAAAGTTTTATGGAAATCTCTCATGGAATTGAACGGAGCCTTATGCCAAACCAAAAGATGTGAATGCCAACTAAAGTATGTGGAAAATGTCAAATAAATATTTCTTACTGCAAGAGTTGTCTGACTGAAATGATATTACTAACAACTTGAGTATCTATTGAGCAAACAAGTAATTTATTTTTTTGCATTGTATCATTCAAGATTTGTCCTTACTCCTCAAAAAGTTTCAAAATGTCTTAACATTTTTATTTTCTCATTTTAAAGTTTTACTCATGTGCTCTGTAAATGTTAACATTTTCATTGAATGTTTCTTTAATTAGTTGTACAGGAGTTCCCAGTGATCCAGAACTGTGAGAAAATGTGTTTTCCTTATTTAGAAAGATTTAAAAAAGGGAAACAATTCTTTTGGAGGGGCAGGACGGGCAACAAGTTATGGTGCTGTTACATCTTTGTGAACAACGAGTCTATTTTTTACCCACATTTTTATATTTAGTGCTTCTTGTATTGTATTTCATGTGAAAATTGTGTTTGATTTACAGTGTACATTTTCTTTAAATTCCATGTCTCTCTGAGTGGTTGCAGCCCAGTGAGGCATAACTGTGCAGAAAAACATTCATTTCTCAACTCAGTAGGTTTGACCGCTGCAGATGACCTTCCCAGAGAGTAGATTGCTTATGCTTATATTATATCTTTAATGTTTAATTTCTGCAGCCCCCCCCCCCCCCCCCCCCAATTCCCCTATACGTTACTTAAAAGACTCCAAACGCTTTCATTGCAAGTTTTTCTGCAATCATCAGAAAACGCCCGCGGGTGGAACAGTTAAAGTAATTGTGAGAAACCGCCATTCAGTGAGACAGTTAATCTCATGTTACTGAATAAATACATTGAGTGTTTTCATTTGGTCGGTGTGGATGTACACCATCTCCTGTCAGATCACAGTGTCAGTAACCACCTGACCTAAGACTCTCCTCCCATATGTCCACACGTCCGGCAAGTCTGTAATCACCTCCACATTGCACCTCCTCATCTGGACTGTGCACTGCTCAAGTGAGTTTATGGATATGGGACAAAAGATGAACAATCCGTTACTCCTATTCAGTTGCTTTCAGGCCAGTGAGGGAATCTGGTGCCTGTCAGAAACCCTGGAAAACATCTTGATCTTTATTATAGTAGCAGGTTATTACCCTGCCGCTTCTTTGTTTTGGTTAGACAGTCTCTTCAGCATCCTTTCCCTTCAAGCTGTTATATCACGAAGAAAGAGGTATGAAAAAATCTATAAAAATTACATTTTCTTTTTTTAATTATGACTTTTAAGCAATCCTGTAAATATTGGGAGTCTTAAACCACATGCATTAATGAAGCTGTGAAGCCCAACACCACATTTAGAAATGTAGAGAGTCCCCTGGTGGTTGAAATCCACTAGTACATTCCAGCTTGGAAGCTGCTTTGCGGTCAGTAACCAGCTGAACATTTCTGACGATGAACTGCGGAAAGTATTTTGTTTTTGTTTTCCTTTTCACGGGGCATTAATAATGTAGGCGAGAGGTCAGCTACAGAGATGAGGTACAAAAGCAGCACATGTGTTTGTGATGCAGACACAGAATAATTAAGGGGGTTTGGGAATAAAGCAGTGGATTGACATATTTTGTTTAAATAAACTTTTTAAATCATAAATCTCTTCAAAAGTGGGAAAAAAAATAAAAATGGGAATTTGCTACAATGATGTCTTATCAAAAAATTTTTTTTGGTCCTTAACTGCGAATAGAAAATAGAGTAAATGTAAATAGTGTCTAATTCAGATAAAAAAAAACACTTGGGAGAGATTATTAATCAAAAGTCGATTCAAACGAAAACTTTAATACAAGATTTATGAGTAATTTTATTTTATTTTTCTAAACAAAATTAAAATAGACAACCATGTTTAGTGGGCGTCAAAGTGGACATGACTAAGCCAAATGCAAGTGAACCATAATAAAACTTGCAGAAACCCGTGCAAATTGTTGAATAAACTAAATGCTTGATTGAAAACCAAAGAGGAGAACCTAAACATACTAAAAGTAAAACAGAGCAAAAACTGAAACAACTGGAAATCAATCTTAAGCAGAAAGTAGAACAAGGATGAAGTTAACAATCTACCAGTGATAATAAATTGAATTTGTCATATAAAAAGAAGCTGCAATGATGGGAACAGTACTGAGGCTGTATCGTGGCAGTTGGAAGAATGTCAGAAACAAAAACTAAATGGCTTACAAAACAATATGACTTATAATCCAACAAATTACGGTAAACGTTCAAAACAACCAAAAGAACAAAATAAAAGAACTTAGATGAAGAAAACTCATGCATGCTCAAGGAAAACATGCAAACTCGAAACAGGAAAGCTCCAGCCAGAGATCAATTCAGCACTTTCTTGCAGAGAACTGCAGAGTTAACTTCTACACCACCATGCAAGCCAACATTTCAAATTAATTTAAATTACAATAAACCCTTCTTGCCCCACAGCCATGTGGAATAGTTTAATCTGATAATTTGCCATCAACCTGATCACCAATTTTATGCCGTGCACATCCCACTTCCTTATTGTCAGGATTTAAAAGCACCCCGTGGGTGCCTGCTTTCCATTTTTGGACATCCGTAAAAAACAACTTTCTCCTTGATTTCTGTCTATGTCATCTGATAAGCACTCCAGGGACACCTTCTCAGATGTTTTAGTATTATCATCGCTGCCACGTGCAGGGGAGCAATTTCTTACACATTCCACAAAGACAAGGTTAAAGAATGTTGTATGAAGGAACGACCGCTCTCCGAACTAAAAATACACATGTGAGCGAACAGAAGATTCACACACTGATACTGTCTGGAGAAGAGAACACAGACCTTGGGTTCAGAACAGAGATTTTTTTTATTGCTTCTGTGAGAAAATTATTTCTTTCTCATATAAAGTCCCTCTGTGGTTTGTCTCTTAAAGACAAAGTATTTGCCCTTCAACCAAAAAAAAGAAAAGAAAAAAAAAAACGGCCAAAAAGTTCCAAAAACACATACCGGTAGGCTACTTTCTTTCCATGTGGGTCAGAACCCTGTGGTGCTGCAGATAGATCCATAAGCAATTGATATCAGACAAACGAAAGTTGATCTCATGTGATATTTAAATATGAAAAGATTTAAAATAAGCCACAGCATTCTTCTCTTCAAACCAACCATGAGTAATGTGAAAATGCAGGAGGTGCTTCAGCATTTTAATGTAAACAAAAATACACATTTATGTAGCTGTCAGTCATTTTCATGAGGAAATCCAAAACTTTCATTTGAAACTCTTTAGTTCTTTTTCATCTACTCTGTGAAGATAATCCAAGAAGGTCCCTTAAGGCACAGGCAAAATCTTTCTATGAAGATTGACCAAGATTATTAACATTAGAAACAGATTTAGAAGTCTTGCAAAAAAGCACAAAAACTGTTGATGCCAGGAATGGAATGGCCACCTTATCCATTAGACGGCCGCTGCATGGTCCCATAAACACAGCTTCCCCGCCAAATCCTCATAAAGTAATTTTTTATTTGCATATATTGCAGATTTTTGTAAGTATATCAGAGGACTGCAGCATGGGATTATCTGGTGTGTATAGGGCCACAGAGCTAACCTGAACATTTGTTCTCCCATGACCGAGCCCGTATGGGGTCTGTTTGGAATTTAAGTAGAAAAACCACCTTCTTTATTGTGCATTTGGGAGCTTTAAAATACAGTCAAGGTTCACATGCAGTATTTGTGTTACGAAATGAGAGATATGCAGCTAAATCACTCAGAAGAAAGTCATTTAATAGCACCATTATCAGTATTTTAAATCATTGTAGAAGTGGCAGCCCCCTCCAACACGGTTTTTCATTATTTGTTGTTAAACTGAGAAGAAGCCACAGAAGGTTCCCACCAATTAGGTTATTTCTTAAATTAAACACTTTACTGGTTAATATGTAAACAAACGCAAAGCTGAATCCTGCAAATGGGGTTTTCTTCGTGTGCCAGCAAGCAGCTTTTCTGAAAGAGGCTTTCTTGCACGCACTAAATTTTTTCATATATTCTCCAGAGAAACTGCTGCTGGAACACAAACTTCGGCATCAGAGAGCATGAGCTCTGTGCAGACTTAATCCCGCCACCATTCTCATTTAAAGCCCAGGAAATGTCAGAACGAGTCCATGATGGAAGAGATGAGGAATTTCAGTGCCCAGACACACACTCTGGAAACAGTTACTGTTCTTTTGCCTTTCCCTTTCCTTTTAAATTTGGTTCCTGGCTGATGTGCAAATCCTTATAAACTACTTTTGCTGTATGGATACCTAAAATTTGCTCACAATGTGATTTAAAGAAGCAGTTTCTTACTTTTTCAACAATGTCAAATGTCCTGGTTTTCACCGTTGCATTTCTGACAATGAGAATGCATAAAGTACCCCATTTTATGTCTCGATTTAATTCCACAATGTCAAATAGCTTGATGTTATCCTGGAGTATAATGGCCTACTTCACTCATAGATTTAAACAGGTTGTTATTCACATTTGTATGTACCTGAAAAAATCCTGTACAGAGAAACACCAAACAACCAGGTTCAAGAACCTTTCCTGGAAAAACTCATTATTGAGAAAATAAAACATCGACATATATTAAAAGAGAAAAACTATACATTTTTGAACAACTTCAAAACACTTATTGCTTGAATACTGTTACTGATATAAAGTGCAACACTCATGCCAGCTTATCTTACCCCTGCATGTGAGTTTAGCATCCAACATTCAATTCACTTCAACAGTTTTGAGAAGAATGAACAGATGGCAATTATTTTTTCGTGTATGTGTTTCAGGGGCCTTGGACGTTAACCAAGACAAAGTTTACTGTGTCTCACTCCACATTGGGTTTTTCATGAGTTCATGTGTGCAGAACGTCAAGATTGTAGATGATAAAATGAGTTTCGCTGAAAGAACCTGGAGCCTCAGAGTGTAGTTTGTCCTCATAGTAAAGCAGACGTCCCAGCACTTCTCTACAGCATTTTTGTTTTCATGCACTGGATGGTCAAGATGGAGATCCAGGTTAAGAAAGGGAATCATGTCTTATTATCTGCTTGTTATAAACTCTGTCATAAGACAGCATTTTCTGTACTCCTGCTCAAGAGAAATCTTGATCCTTACAAATCCTTTACACATGGCTATGTTTTAGGAGTCTGTACATGGTGGTCATGGAGAGAACCATCCTTCAGCCTGGTTAAATGCTTCCATGTAACTGGGTTCTGCTAAATGCAGATGTTACTTAACAGCCCTGATGAGATGAGGCCTCAATCAAGAACATTGTTGAAAAAACAGACTTCTCCATTTGCTCACAAGTTTGCAAATGCATCAACTTCATATGGGTAGTGAAGAGACTGAATTTTTTCACATGAATTCAAAATAAAGACTTTTGAGGTGCTAGAATGTTCTCTGCAATTATCATGAGAACTTGTTGATTTTATAAATAGGTTAGTTAAAAATAAAAATAGTGTGGTTCATGGGTTGCAGTTCCATTTGATTATTTCATGGAAACCTGAATGCTGGCCAGCTTCTTAATTCCCAAAGCAAACATTGTGAAACACTGTGAAATAGGCCGTTCACTGCAGCAATATTGGAATACATAGATTTGATGACAGAAGCAAAGAGATTTTTTCTTGTCTGTCATCAACCACAGATGAAAACACAGCAAACCTTCTTTAGTTAGAACATACAAATGACTTTTAGTGATGAGTATATTTCATGTAAAGATTTCCTATGTCACTTGTCATTCGCTTTAACACCTTTAAGCAGAGAGGAAGGACATTCAAAAAAGTTTTAAGAATCTTATTTTACAATGGACAATGACAATAAAAGCAAATCTAATCTAATCTAATCATCTAAATCAAATGGTAGCAACAAAAGAACAAGTGAGAGTTAAGGATCCACTCTAATATTGTTTTGATCTATTTTAAAAGCATTCCCAGTGATCTTTTAATTGTAATTATTCTGTTTTTATGCCCAAATAAAAAAAAAACGGTGTTGTTTTCGACATAGTTTCTGTAGAGCGTCAGGATTAATCCGAAATTCACCTCTGAGCTGTGGGTGGGACTGTTGGTGTGGAATAAGGCTACCCACACGCTCTCCGGCTAACTGAACGGTCTTACCAAGAATCTGATTCTGATCACCAAGACATTCATTTATTCATCCTCTTAAGGCGTTTTGTCCCTTTCGGGGTCACAGGGCTGCCATCCTGGCCACTCTTGGGCAAAGGTAGGTAACATCTTGGACAGATCGCCATCTAGTCGCAGGTCACTAAGACATGTTTTCTCAAACTTTTCAATTTGCTATTGAAAAACTTTTTTAATAAGATTATTTTTCTTGCAAGACAGAAAACAAAATATTTTTTCTTGAAACAAGGCTCGTTTTACTTTCTTAAGATTTAGTTTCAGCAGTGTGAAGGTGTGCATCGATCTAGTTGTCTGCAAGTGGATGCATCAGAATGGAGCAGAGCAGGGAGCTCATTGTATGTTTTTACGTAACAAATATAATCTTTTTTTAACTGCATTTTCTTGTATACTCAGAAATACAATTATAGGTCTAATTTTCTTCATATTTGTTGTCTATCATGTTAAAATCAATGCCACAAAAACATTTTAAAAACACAATTTTTATCACAGTGGGTCTTGGAAAATAAAAAAGCTCAGATATCAGAAATGCCTGAACCTCTGTAGCAAATTCAGTGCTGAGTATTGAGCACTGAGGTCACTGATACAAAATGCATGAGGTGAGTTCAGATAATAGATTGGTGTCACTCCCAGGTTAACCTTTCCCTGTTTCTCATTGAACTAATGACCTTGTTTGACCACACACAAGCGCACAAGTGGCGTCATGGTTTATTAAGGCTTCAGTTCCCAGTGGTTTGAAGTCAGGACATTTAGATGCAAGGATGTCCTTTGCATTTAACCATCTCCTTCTGAGCCTGGTAGTGTAGGTCACAGTTGGTTAAGTCTGTTACTACAGTAAAGTGCAATGATCTAAAATGCTGCAATCATTAAATGCAAAAGGGAAGGCGCTATAAAAGAGAAAAAAATCAAAGATGGAAAAATTAAAGTGTAGAGGATCAATTTAAGTAATGGAAGCCAAAGGGTAAGTTTAGGTCAGTCAGACATCTTTACACAAGATACGTCCATGTTTATTGTGCTGAGGTGCAACATCCCTGAGGCCACTTTCCAAATGGTGCCATTTCTCTAAATGAAGAACTTCAGCACAGTAACATGTCATTCACGATATGTGAGTTCAGACTTAACAAGACACAGCAAAAAAACACAACTTCACCATGTAATTATACAGCAGATCGAAGCGGTTAAATAAATACAAAAGAATGTGATTTTGTTTTAATTGTATAATCAAAGGTAATGACTTTAACTGTTTCCCAGTGTGCACAGACATTGATCACTGACTAAACCTTCACTAAAAGCAAGAATGGTTACTGTTAAAATGAAGACATGATTATTTTTTATGCAATAATATCAATGCGCTTTGTTACTCAAACCTCATATATCTCAGCGTCGAAATGTCAACATCTGATTAGAGCAGCTCTGCTTTTCATCCACAATAAGTACGGAAAGATTAGCAATTTTCATCACCTCTGAAATCCACCTGATCTGAAGACTTAAATCCAACTATAGACAGGGTTTGTCATTCTGTACAACAACCTGGTGACTTCCAGTTTGTTCTAATTTAAATGTTTTTTTCAAGTAAGAACCAGAAATTTGCTTTACACAGCTGAGCTTTCTACTTATGCTTTTGCAGGACATTTACCTGTACAACAAGCTGGCTAAAAACAAAAGACTTCTGCATTCAGCAGATACACATGATACACCATTGAAGCAAATATTTATGTTGAGATTTTCGTGTTTTGCTGTATTTAATATATTTAATATTGTTTTATTACTTTACACCAGTTTTAGTACTGGCCAATTGAAAGTTTTTTCTTTATTATTATTTTTTATTGGCAAATTTAAACAAAAAAGGATATTTCCAAATTTCCTAATTATTTTTTGTGGCCATTTTGAAGTACTATAATGATATATTGAACTGAAACAAAACCTTGACCCAAAATTTGAGGCCTGAAAAGAATCGTGGTGAAAGTGAATCATTGTATTGCTACCAGCTCAGAAATGTAAGGCATGGCTGAAGCATAAAGAAAACGTTATGGTAACTTATATATAGTCTACATGTGCATCATTGACATTTCATTTTAAAAACCATACACGGCTTAATATGGAACATTCATTTATACACCCCTTAGCTCTGTCTAAAACTGTCATCTTGAAGCTTAACATACACTGGAGGAATCTGTCCTGTTCTGTTTACATTGACTGGAAATAAACAAGTAGAGGCAAGTTGGCTTTGTTATTGTGCTACAGAGGAGGAATTTAAGTAGAAATTAGGATCTGGTGTTTGTTTCTCTAAACCGATGATAATGAAATCAAACTCACATTGGTGAGTTTACAGTTCTGTAGACCACAGAATGCAGAAAGTCTGAGGAAATTTCAATCAAAGCTTATTTTATGTGCCAAAACGTGTTGTAGGCTTTAAAAAATATAAAACTATTTACTATCTTATTTCTCGCACTTATAACAACATAACTTATACTCAAGACAGTGAGTTTTTGAAGCTTGTTTGTGCTCAAGCTTTGCAAACTTTCCAAAATGTAAACTTAACAAATCTACGTATATTTTTTTAATATAAAACTACAAAAACAATCAAATAAAATAAAAAAAATGTAAAATACATTAAATAAAGTTGTTTAGTAAAAACATCCTGAACATTATCTGTATTTTTGCATTAGAGGAATTTTTGGAACTAGTAGCTTGAGATTTTGAATGTGACACCTTGTCTAAATTTCATGGTCCCTTTGTTTGATCGGGGTCGCACTTTGAAATATCCCTGCAGTCCTGACCTTTAACACAGCGGTCCGTGCCGACTCCACCAAAACACTGAAAAAGTGATATAACGTGATCCGCGATCAGAGCAAGAGATTAGCCGTTGACAATTACAAGCCAGCGCTCAACAAAGTCAAACAGAAGGCTTTAATTTAAGTTCAAAAGTAATAATGTTTTTTTTTTTCATTCCCAAAACTTTGACACATCACTGAAAAGTTAAACACAGTAGCATGAAATGATCAAATGTTGCTTTGGAGAGGAAAATAAAGCAAAGCGAAAGAAGTAACACGTTTTCTGCAACACAAAAAGCACCTTTTCTGAGCGCAGCACGTCAGCATTTGTCAGATATGTGCTAATTGATGCCGAGGTCATAGTTTCTCTAAGGAAAACATCAACTGAATAATATCATTTATCATGTTTCAAGAAAAAACAAAATATGCTGTCATTTTAGTCACACAGTATTTGTTTTGTTAAAATACCTGCTATTATTGGATGATAGAAAAAAACTTTTGAAACATAATGACGCAACTGAAGGAAGAAAGCATTATTAAGAAATTGAATATTGCTTTATGTAATTACATAAATAGTGTTGACTTGGTTAATGTTGTTGTTAATAGATTTATAGCTTTTGCAGAACCCAAACTTCTCCGGATGTTAGCAATGTGGCAAATTTCTAACGTATGTTTTCTTTTGATTGAAGTTACAGCACAGTATAAATCACAGGCTGATGAACAGGTCACATGCAGCAATCAGATGCATTGTGGTTCCCTGCAACACCTCTGTAATTTCAACTGCGTCTGGCCCATTTTGTCTTTGATAGCTGCCTTGTGTGATGTGGAGCCTTGTCTACGTTTGACAAAGACCAAGTGTACAGAGGTGAAAACAATTCTCGTTTAGTTGAAAAAGAGCAGATTTGTTCCACAAATTGAGTCTGTGTTTAAAATGTTTCCCTGTGGACCCCGAGAAACAAGGCTGGCCACAGCCTAAACAAATTCCAGACAGATAAGGCAGCAGTGAACGTCTTTCACTGACAAAATAATATTCACAAAAGCAATGCAAAACGCACAAACACTCTCTGTCATGAATCCCTGCAGCACAACAAACACTATTTTATTTTTTATTGAAACCATACTCCATATACAGTGTGGTTCTGTTTTTTTTTATTTTTTATTTCAACTCAGAAGAATCTTTGTAAATTTTTGGCAAGTTGAGAACAATCGCTTTTATTTCTTCCAGTTGTCAAAACCATGATCTAAAAAATGATCCATCGAGGCTTAAAAGCACCTGGTACAGAGGTGCAGAAATTTTAAGAAAAAAGTGTAATTTATGATGAAACCTGGTTCATTTTATTGATAGGCATGCTATCATATTTATCAGGATTCTTAGACAGAAAACAGTGACATTTTAATGATGTGTCTAAATGTCTTTACTGCACTATATCATGCTGTTGTGAATATTCCTGGTGGCAATGTTCAAAACAATTCTGGCTTGCAAACTCCAGTCATGCATAACTGCAAGTAAAAATGTTCTGCTAAGCACTAAAACATTTGTCTAAAAGGATCCACGCTGCAAAAGCAGAAAATCTCATCACATATTTTTGTCTATTTTTTAGTTTAAATATCTTGATATACTTGATAGAAGACAAAACTACATTACAAGTAACTTTTCAGTCAGTTGTGACAACTTCTTTTCAGACATTTTCAATACCTTGAGTCATTTGATCTTGAAAACATCGTATTTTCGGTAATATATAGATAATAAAACACATTTTTTGTAGTTTACATAATGGTAACAAGCATAAGGAGTCAAAATTAATAAGAGGTTATGTTGCCAGAAGCAGACTTGTCTAATTTAGTGAAAGTGGAAATTAATTAATTTGACTCCTAACACAGTTTAAATGCTTTTAACAAGAGCAGGACAAACGTTTCAAAGGGGACATACATTTACGTACAATTTTAAGACAAAGTTATCTAAGGGTGTATTCAGACTGGACACATTTGGTCCACTTTAAGTGAACCAGAATTTGTTTTCCCCGATATTCCGGGTCACATTTTCAGAGGTAAAGAGGTAGCCTAAAAATAGGATAAGAACAATCACTGGAGAGTAGTAAAATGACCTGTCCATGCATCAATTTTTACTGAACAAGAAATCTTATAAAAATATATTAAAATCTAGAAACAAGGAATTCCAAACAAGTATTCAAAAAGTGATAAATAAGCTAAAAAAAAGCTGTTAGATAGAATGATTTAAAATTGAATGTTATACAGGTTAATAGGAATTTTGGCATGTTCTAATCAAATGATTTGCATTTTAGGAGTTTTTGTGTATGTTTTTTTTTGTTCATTTTGATTATAGTGACAAAACACTAGTGTAATAAGTGTATATGACTTATTTTAGAACAACATGTGTACAAAATGTGAGCACATTCTTATGGTACAAGTTTGCCCATCTCGATAAATCCTAATAGAATCTCTTATTCTTAAAAGCAAAAGTCAAAATTTCTGTTTCCAAAATAAAGACATTGAATGCTAATCTAACTTGTCAACATTTATTGAACTTTAAAATAACATTCTTAAAATTGAACCAAAAGGACAGTATAATTTGAGTTTTTTCTGACTTAACTCAATTTTTTCTATTGTCGAGAAAATGACACAAAAGGATTTTGTCTCATTTTAATAATACATTTTTTTTTCTAGATCCTAGCTTCTAAGGAGGTAAAATATCCCTGACTGTGTTGCTTTAGAGAAAAGCTTAGAAATGTGTAAATGTTATGTCCCTTTTCAGGGAGGAGGGAGAAAATGTGTAACATAAAGAAAATTAAGATAACCAGGCGGGGTTAAAGTTGGCCACACAGCCGTTTATGAAGGAGAAGTTAAAACAACTTGTAACCTGGTGCAAAAAATCTTAAATGTATAACAGCAAAGGTTTTAAATCTTTACAAGTATCAAATAGTTTGCAGTGCAGGATTTCCTATTTAACAGCTTCTCCCATAAATGTGAGGAATAACTGCTACATCTTAACAACTCATAACTAGAGTGCACTGTTGAGTATTAGGAAAGGGGTGACAGGAAATCAGTGTGATCCATCAGCATCATCCTGCTAAGTTCCAGACAGATTCAATTAAGGAAAAAAAATATTAGCTTTACCAAAAATATGCCTGGGACAGTACTTCTGTGACTCTAAAGTCAAAACTATTCAATACTTCTAGTCTGGGATATATGAAAGAGAAAAAAAAATCACTTCTATTATTTGTTTTTGTTCTGCATTTAATTCTAAAATTGCTGTGGTGGGGTGCAGCATGGTGATTGAAATTTCACAGTTGAAAATCTAAGGCATGGCTCCCACCACCGGAAACAAAGGCTTCTCTCTGGGCTTGTTAGCACAAAAAATGTCTTCGTCAACCCAAACTCACGTCGAATCCTAATAAGTTTCAAATGAACACTGCTTAGTTGTCCAAATACTTGTGATGACTTTTATGCAGGCAGAGCCAGCTGCACAAATACGAACAATTTACCCACAGGGAGTATGGCTTTCTTTGTGTGCTATAGAGCCTTGTGTCTGTCATTGACAGACAAGTAACTGCTGTCTGAGTTCAAGTCCTAGAAATGTAACACAAAGAAAGGACACAGATATGTCATGAAGAGCAACATTTACTGCCAGGAGGAGCATCAACCACAGACATGGAACCAGTCAAAAGCAACTTCTCTAATCTTTTCCAGAAGTGGCTCCATGTGATTTTTCCGATTTAAAGTTCAGAGATGTGGTAACGATTTTCTCAAGATTTTGAAATAATTCTTAAACTTGATGTTTTGTGACATGCCCTGAGGACTGGATGAGAGCAAACTTTTAAAATAGGATTTTTAAATCTAAGGAAACATCAAAGTGTGACTAGATTTGTTCAAAAAACACATAGACCCGGTGCAAAACTTTCACGACAATTGCTCAGCTGCATGTCTATACTTACTAACTATATAATTGTAACTACTCCTTAATGTTAAATTACTCATTTATTTCATATTATATCTTTTTAAAGTGGCAATTACAGTTGCATAGAAAACATATTTTTGCTTGTTACTCTAGCTTGAATCCTTTTACATTTGATTTTGTCAGGTTAGTTTATATAGACAATGTTTAAGTCCTAATGTATAGTTGCCCAATCGGATATTTCAAGTCCAATACCCCCTACATATGAATAAATACACAACAATTTTTTATTTTTTATTTTAGGAAATTAAAAACTTTTATGATCTCGTGGGCCACATAAAATGACATGGCGGGCCACATTTGGCCCCCGGGCCTTGAGTTTGACACATGTGACATAGACAAACCCTAAGACAAATTTTAGCATTCAAATTTCATAATATATAATATAATCTATATAGTATAATCTAAACAGGTCTACAAATCCTAAAACTGAACATTTAACCACCCACTTGAAATACCTTAAATGAAATGGAAAAATTAAAAGGACCAAATAGGTAGAAAGCAGCAAAAGATGCAATAATATTAATATCTTTCGCACTAAAAAAACTGCAAGACTACCAACAAAAAAGAAGGAGTAGCACTTTTACCGTTGTCACATTCATGTAAAAAAAGATTAAGTGAAGTTCATGTCTGGACGGTCTGATTTAGGTTTGTGTTGTAACAGTTTTCTTTCACCAGAATAAAGATTTTTTTTTTTTTTCTTAAGAGAAAATACTCTTTCTTTTTTCACTTTAAAGAAAACAAGAGTATTTTTCTTTTTTTTAATGCTGTTGTTTCAATTATATTTGATTGTTCAGATGATGATCCAATCCAAATGTTTCAGAGTGCTTTAGAGTCAAATAGTTGTGATTCAGATGCAAAAAAAAATGAAAAATGATTAAATTAATCACAGATTGTCTTTTTTTAACCACCTTCTCAGTCTGGAAACATTGTTCAATAGCTGTAATGATAGCTGGGAAAAGGTCTTGTTAAATTATTAATTTATTCGTCTTCTACGCTATTCCTGTTAGGGGCCCCTGGGATGCCAGAGCCCACTGCTACTGTGTGGTGAACACAGGGTACGCCCTGCACTGCTTGCCATTTCATTGCAAGGCCACGTGAAAATTAGTTGAAAGTACATTTAACTCTGGCACACTTGGATCTAGTCCTTCCCTGTCATTGCTGGTCTGCAGCAAAACAACATCTTGCTGCTGAACACAACCTGCTCATTTGTAGAAAAGCTTTCCAAAACTACAAAAAAATGTTTTAAGAAAACTTGGACAATTGATGCTCTATTTCTGACTTCTATGGTGTCAAATAGGAGTCTAAAATGTAAAGTCTCACTGTTTTAGTGAATCCTATAAGGCTAAGGTGTAAGGTTTACTCTTCTGCATTCACAATCAGTTGTTAGGACAAGATGACCAAAAAACGTGTATGTTGAGTAATGGCAAAATGTCACCAGATGTGTATATACAATTCAATCATCCTATTCCTTATCATTCAAATTAAACTAGAAATGTTATTCTTTGTTGATACTCTCAGAGACGGGGGCTCTCTGAGATGCAAATAGCTGTAAAGTTCTTTTATTGGCCATAAAAAATAGCTGAAACACATTCTTGGGTTTACAGCGGTACTGTCGTCTGTCTTTTGATGCTGATGGTGAAAATTACCTTTTAAATAACTACTGTTGTGCTGTCTCTGTTCCGTTAGTCTAATGAAACTAAAGTTTTGACTTTCTGTTTTAGACTATCAGAGGGAAAATGACAGTGAAACAGGTTTTATCTCCTTTTTTATCAAATTATAGTTTTTATGCTAGTAAAATATAAAGCCGTCTATTGCCCCTATACTTCTGGTTTTTCCTTGCTGGTTATCAACTTTTATTAGGTTCAAGATAGTGAATTAGGGCTCTCAGGCTTCCCTTAACCCCCCTGTGGATTTCAGAGTCTGACCAGGCCAGCAATCAGCAGGCTGCCAGTAAAGGGTCACACAGAGCTGGCCTCCAGGGGACAGACAACTCTTATCAAAATCACAGTGTGACACATACCTGCTAAGCAGCTTCACTGATAACAGTTTGATTTAGAGCAGGGGGAGGAAGCGATGTAGATTGAAAGGATCCATAAAAAATGAAGAAGAAGAGGAGCATCAAAGAGTGAGGTCGATGCAGAGGGTTTTATCCAGATGATAACCCACATTTTTCAAAGGAGTCAATGACTGGAGCCTCGTTCCTGACACTACAGCTACTCCAGTCAAATGTAATTAACACTCCTGTGCTCATTCCTCAATATATTTAATATATCACTGGGTGTTTTGATGGCAAATGGTGTCTGCATGTTCTCCACAGTTTTTTTTTTCTGTAAAAGCTTCACAACCTGAATTGGTCAAACCATTAAAGACCCACTCCAAAGAATTGCTTTTTTTTTTAGTTTTTAACATGTTCTTCATTGAAAATGTTCATGATGGAGGGCATATTTAAAATAAATTCCGCTTAAAATTGCATTTCGGAGTATTTCTTTATTCAAATCGTTGTGAATCAGGAGCAGACATGCAGAAATGCCACTGGGAAAAGCTTGTAGGTGTGACATGGAATCTACTATGGCAAGCTACCTGCTTCACTCCATTCTGAACATTTAGCAGCAAATCCTTGTACGTCTTCATTTCCTCGTCTCAGCTGGCATCTGGCTCAAAGCTGTATAGTTGGATGGCTCTTATACTGCTCACCTTTATTGTTACACTGGTAATGATAAGTTGTTGCAGGGGAGAGTGTAAACAAAGGAATGATGGGAAATGAGGGAAGACTCACTCCATGCCAAAAGTCCCAACCACAACTCAGAGACGAATTTCTGATAAACTCCTGCTGCTCTGCAGGGTTTTTTTATTTTAGCTAAAAAAAAAAAAACAGCATAATCATAATTAATAGACCACTCAGAATGCTTTTAAAATAGAACAAAAGTTGATAGGAGTGGGATTCTAATCCAACGTACCATTTAATCCAGGACTCCACTTAATTTAGCATCACCCACATTTATGAGACTCAAAAATATGGTGACTTTCTCCAGTGTTTGAGAACCAGCACATAGTAAAGACAAAGGTGTTTAGGGGCCTTTACTGTTATTTCTGTTGCCAAAAAGAAGCCATAGTGAGGGGGCATTCTAAAAAGGACTCAGGTTGAAGGACCACAGAGGCTTTCTCCTCTGACAGAACGCTGTACTTTCAGTCTACGAGTTCTCTTTAATTTGATTCAAGTGAAAGCCAAAGTTGCTGAATAGATGCCACAGCAGCCCAGAGAAAGTGGTACAGTGGCAGCCAGCTCACATTTCAACAGCCAGCAAACATCTCAACAGCAGGTTGTCACAGCTTCTCTACCATTATACACCTCCTGAATGTTGCTCGGCCCTCGTTAAAGGCAGCAGTGCATTTGTAAAACGAACAAGTGGAGGGCATAGCTGGGAGAGAAAGGAAAGAAAGAAAGCAGAGAACCTTATTTCCCATTCACCTCCCAAAAAAAACCCTTTCACTCCACATACAGCTCTCAGACACAAAGCTGCTTTTGTGTGGAGAGTTTGGGGTTGACACAGTCCCATTAGGGTGCTGAGACAAGGCTGCTGGGAAAATTCAGCTCTTCTTACATGTCCTGATACTGAGATAAAGAAATAAATACAAAATATTTTCTTTGTCTACATTTGTCTTTTATGTATTTAATTTACAAGAAAATATAGATTAACCACAGATAACAAATAGCCACAAAACATTTTTGGACTTTGCCTTTGGTCAGTTTTGGTTGCAAATGTATTTTGTTGTTCATGCTTTCTATATCTTTACTGTAAATCATACACTTTGACACATACATTTTTAGGATAACATGTTTCAGGAAGCACAACAATCCACCACATAGAAACTGAAAGGAGAACAGGAGCATAAGAGATGGATTTCTTTCCACCATTTTTAGACCACTATGGTTATGGTGGTCATGTTTATTTTCCTAGCTAGATTAAAACAGAAGAAATAACAGCGGTCCAGACCCAGGCTGTCATTTTATTCCAATTTTTTTTTAACAACCAGCTGTGCTGTTTATTTGCATTTTCCTTCCAGTGTGGCACCTAATCCCCTTAAGTGCACATTTAATCCCGTTCTGCAACATAAACAAATTACCTTCCAATGAAAATTTGATAGCATCTGTTCCACTTCATCACTTTGTTGGACAACACCTGCCCTTCCACGCCATTTCTTTAAAGCAGGTGTGTGACATGCATTCACTTTATGACCTTTAAAGCATAAAACACACCGATTGGGCATGTTCGAGTGTTCAGGCCACATGTGGAGAATGCAAAAAAAGGGGGCCCTGCAGCGGTCAATGTGGCCACTTCAAAGACCACCCGTAATTGGACGACATGCTTGTAGCTCTTTGACATGTTCAAACTCAGCATTTTAAAGCACATCTTCAATTAAAGCACTCAACATTTATGTAGATTTCTTTTTCTTTTTGACACATGTTTGGTTTCCTCACCATGTAAAATGATTACTTTTAAAGATTCAGTAAAAGTAGCATTGTGTTTTTCTTGCCACTTTAATGACTTGGCTTAGAGGACGTAAACACTCGTGATCATTTATGTGTGTTATCACTGGTGCTGCTGAAACGGGTTTATCATTCTGTTTTATTATAGTCTTTCCTTTTCTCCTGAGATATTTAAACTAATCCCAAATTGTCCCTAATGGTTTTGTTTTATGGTTGAGTGGTCTACAGAAACATAGGAGGATGAAGATTACTGGAACTGTCAACCACTTTGATTAAGAAGCCAGCACACTTTGGCAACGCTTTTGATTCCTCTTGGAAGATCACTTTATTCCAACAAACATATTTTCTCAGGTAAAAGACCATGAATCCCCCAGGTGGAGGCTCCAATCAGATCAGAAGCTACATTTGAATTATGATAACCTCAGTTTTAAGGTGGGGCATGGAGAGCATGCATTCTGACTTGCTGTCTAACCTCCCTGAAAGAGTCTGCTCCTTCACTCCTACCCCTCCACGCTGGGGTGACTTAATGAGGAACAGAGCATGGTTACAGACTCTAATCAAAGCCAGCTCTGGAAAACAGGCCTCAAGTTGGCTGCTCATTTTTCTCCCTCAACTCTTGTTGCTTTGTCTTCCCTCTGCATCAACAGGACCCCTCCTCTTTTCTCTGTTTACCCTCCATCATTTTTCCCCTTTTCCGTATTTTACTTTGCATCCAGCTTGCTTTTGTCATCGATGATGGTGATGCAGGTAAGATGCTGTCAGCATGCAGACCGCCTCTGCAACCACACAGTTTATTAGAAAAAGCACAGGAGCAGAGGCAAGTGCCTTCAGGCCAAACGACCACCAAGTCAACACTCACTGCACAGGCAATCACAACTCTGCTGGAATGTGTGTAACTCTCTAATCCTGTCTACATCCTGCAGACACACTCACTTTTTTTTTTAATGTTTTCTAAATTATTGTGCTTGTGTCTTTAGGTGTCTGTGCATGTTTTTGTGTATTCAGGCACATTCAAGCAACTTTGTGCGGATGATCACTTTCATTTATGCCCACATGACAAATTACCCTCAACTTCCCAGCTTTACTTCAAAGGCACCACATAGGATAAATTGCATGAAACAATATCTCATATTTGTCCATGTGAAAAAAGACAAGACACTCTGTCTTTGCATGTCTGATGGCACCCTTTTCCTCCCTTTGATAAATAAGTCTTTGATTGCAGCTGCAACCTTGTACACGCATACAAACACACTCAGATCTTCTGACTCACAAAGAGAGCATCTAAAAGTGACAGTGACATTAAGACCTCCACCACTTAGATTGACAGCTGTAGCCACTCTCCTTAGACGCTCTTTAAGTGTTTTATGTTGTTCCCTGGGCTTGCAAACATAGTAAAGAAGCAGCAGCTGAAATGTTACGGCTCAGTGGAGGACTCAGAATAGAAGGACCGTGGGGGGGGGGGGTTGTTCCAAAACAGAGGTGATGAAGAAAGAAGGGGGCACAACGAGGCCAAACTAGAGGAAAGTGCTTTCTTTAAAAATATGCAGTGATTCCATGATAATGGATTAGTTTTGGAAACTTGATACCTTCGGTGCACTCTGCAGTTCAGTGCATTGGAGACTGGGGGCTATGTTCATTGGTCTGTGTGTAATTGTTCTTAATCTGGACAACCTGCAGATTAAAGTGATGTAAAGAAAGAAGTATGGTTTCTTTTTTGCACAGTTTTGCTCAGTTATTGCAGTTTTTCTAATTATCTTTCCAGTTTAGGTTTTAAATCGCAAACACATTTATTGGAAAGTTTTAGAATCACTGCTAAAATAATTATAGATTTAGACAAATGAAGTTCAGGATTTTGAGAAGATTTATTGAAAACCATAAAACACAAAGTTTGATTTAAGTGTGTTAACAGGGGTGTAACTAATCAAAAGTTTTATATGTTAGTTGTTGTGTTACCCTGACCAAAACTCACTTTAAATACACGTAAATGTGCTAGTCGAACTAAAATCTTACTGAATCAACAGACACTCCATGATCGTTTGTAGTCTGAGATTGGATTGGGGGACTTTTTCCTCAGTTCCTCTTCTGGATTTAAACCTAAAAATAAAAGTGCCCAAAAAATGAAGAAAGAAGATTTTATTTAATTGTGTGTGTGTTCCTGGGTGGCCTTGTGCTGTTTATGACTCTTACCCACGATGTTTCAGTTCCTCTGAGTCTTACATTCCACTTTGATGAGTGGGATAATTGGTGTGGCGCATTAAATTTCATCCTCATAAGGCACACGAATGGGTCAATGAATATCCCAGTGCCTCTTAAATGCTCTATTGCTGGACAAATGTATAAAACTCAATAAAAAATGAATTGGTGGAGTGTTCACTGATAAAACAGTAAAAAAATAAAATTGTGGAAAAGTATTGTGTGTCACTGCTTTTGTCAGGACCTAAACATGCGGCTAGGGCTAAAGCACAGAGCATATTGTTTGTGTTGCGGTTTTCAGTTTCAGTGACAAAATAAACTGCAGCAGCTTTTGCTTTCAAGAAAAAAATGTGTCTGAATATGTGTATCTGTCTCCGTCTCTAATGAGTGTTTATGTAGTATTTTAAGACAAATACTTCTGTATACAAGTGTCAAAGGTGGACTGGAATGTGTGCAATTGTGCTGATCCTTAGTGTTTCTTTTTGGTGTTGAGTGGTTTTGTATGTTGTGTTGTTTTAACTTTTGCATGCGGTTTAATTTTATTGGATCATGGACCTGATTGCACACACCTGGACCTCATTGGGCAGAACTCCTCACCACTGCATAAATGGAACTCTGAACAGTTGCCGGAGGGTCAAGCACCTGAGGCAGACGCGCGCAGCGCAGCGCAGCTGAAGCTCGCCGCAAGGAATGAAGCTCCGGGTGAGAGCCAAAGGAAGGCGGACCAGCTGATCGCCAGGTCGACGCCGACATTGAAGACGTAGCGGGAGCCGTGTGACGAGACGGGGGCGTCGACCGTGTGGAGGAACGCTGAGGCTGACCGAGAAGTTCCGTGTGGGACCTGAAGGCCTGACAATCGGTGCATAAAGGAAAGTCTGCTCTCCCGACCTGCCTGGATGCGTGTGGCTGATGTTGGTGTAACGCCCTGAAGTTTCCCCTTTTTTTGTGTGTTCGTTGCAGCCGCACGGACGCTGGTCTTTTTCCCCTCCACGGCCGGTTCCAACGGTGGACTTCGGGGGGCGCGGATTTGGGACTGGACTCTTTTAGCTGGGACTTTTAATCAACTTTTTGTCTTTTATTTTTTTACCAAATTTACAGCTGTTGTTAGATTACTATTTATTAAATGTCTTTTTACATTTTTAATTGTTTTTAGTCATTTTTACACAGTATTTTATTGAGCTGATTCAATCCCCAGTGTGACACCTGCAAATTTTTGGCGTTGTCGGCAGGATCGGCTCTACTGTGTAAAAATGACTTCAGAAGCCCATGAGGATTCTAGTCCCATGATGGCACAGTTTACATTTCCATGGTTTATGGGTGCCGCATATGTTCCAAGGTTTGGTGGTGACAGGTCAACATTTGCAGAATGGAGGGTTCAGGTGGAAGCCATGCTGCGTGCACAAGGACTGGGGCCCCAGCAGCAAGCAGACTTTATCATGAGTGCCCTAGAAGGGGAAGCCAAGCGTGAATTACTGCTGGTAGCACCTGATGAGAGGAATACTGGGGAGAAAGTGCTCGAGTTACTGAAGTGTGAATTCGCTAAACCTGCTTCTAAAGCCCAGTTAAGAGCTGCATTTTTTAACTGTCGTCAAAAATCTGATGAGTCTGTTCACCTTTTCATTTTAAGATTAAGGGAACTGTTCTCTAGATGGCGCCAACATGACCAAGATGTTGCTGGGGACACAGATGACTTGCTTCTGGACCAGTTGTTGGTGGGGCTTCGTCCAGGCGCGGTGAAGCAAGAACTTAATCGACAGATTCGTCGCAACAGAGACACAACTTTTCCAGAAGCCTGTCAAGAGGCCAGAGCATTGGAAAAAGAGCTAGAAGAGGAGGGGGAAGTTGGAACAGTCCAAAGAGTTGCAACTCAGAGACTCGCTTCACAGTCTGACCTGGACCAGCTCAAGGCTGAACTTCGTAATGAGTTGCAGCAAGAACTGAAAGATATGAAGGAACTCCTTTCAGAAATAAAAGCTTTAGCTGGTTCTAAAGGATCTGAAGTTGTGCATCCTCCTCCCCGTCTTCCATCAGAAGCAAAGGTTGAGCTGCCAGGAAGCTCAGCCCTCCAGCCACTTCCACCAGGACCTTTCAGAGTCGCCAGCCCCCGAACACTTGGACATCAATGGGATGCGTATGGCAGGCCCATCTGTGGACGTTGTGGGGTGGCGGGTCACATGCAGCGGAGGTGTCCCCAGAGGTCTCGCCGCAATCAGGATTTTTAGAACCCCCTACAGCTGAGAGCCGGGCCGTGGGGGCATCAAAGAGTGACGCAAAGTCGGCTCTAGTCGGTGAGTGCCCAACTGTCACGATTATTCTGAATAACCGTCCTGTTCCTTTTGTGATCGACACAGGATCCCAAGTCACTATGCTCAGCCAAAGTCTATTCAGAAAGTGCCTGGGGGACTGTGAAGCCCAGGTTGAAGAAGCGCCCTGGTTGACTCTGCGTGCTGCAAATGGCTTGGAGATCCCCTATGTGGGTTATGCGCTGCTGGACTGCATGGTTGGTGGTATTCGGGTATCGGGCAAGGGCATTGTGATAGTCGAAGATAAGTGTGTAGGTACTGAAAAAGGAATTCTCGGGATGAATGTTATTGAGGCTGTGTGGTCTGCCCTCACACAGGGAAACCATCCTGGTGTACCAGCATTCAAGGCTGTTCTTCAACCACAGGAAGGAAAGGCCTGGACACAAGCCTTTGCAGACTGTCAGTTGGCCTACACTCGCCAGCTGAAACCACTGTTCCATGCTACTGCAAAATTAAAGCGGCAGTTGCCTGTTGTGATCCCTCCACAATCGGAGATGGTGCTTTGGATACAAGTAGCAGAGGGGGACCCTAAGGACACTAGGGTTGTGATGGTAGAAGAACTAACCAATAATGACACTGAGTGGCAAGTGGGGCGTACTCTGACTTTGTTGAGAGGAAACTGTTTGCCATGTAGAGTCTGTAACCCGAATCCATATCCAGTTGAGGTTCCACAGCGCCAGCCAGTTGCCCAAGTAACAGAAATTGACCCGGCAGACATCCAAGGTGAACATGAGCTGAGCCTTCAGTGGGTCGACACAGAAGTGCTGGAGGTGGCAGTAAGGCGCATTGGAGCTTCAGAAGAAACGAGCAGTTCAGAAGCACATCCAGTTCTGGCCTTAAGGGGGGATGGTCTCACAGTTTGTCAACAGGAGCAGATGACCAAACTTCTACAACGTTGGACCAAGGTGTTTTCGTGCCACGAGGAGGATTTTGGCTGCACTGGAGTTGTCAAGCATCAGATTCCTACTGGTTCAGCTCCTCCGAGCAGAGAACGATACCGACCGGTTCCACCAAGCTTGTATGCAGAACTGCGCTCTCTCCTCAAAAACATGTTGGACAAAGGGGTGGTAAGGGAGAGTTCAAGTCCATGGGCAGCTCCTATTGTCTTGGTCAAAAAGAAGAATGGAGACTGGCGTTTCTGTGTTGACTATCGGAAGCTAAACGCTTTAACACATAAGGACGCCTTCCCATTGCCTCGGATTGAAGAGTCACTAACCTGTCTGAAGGCTGCAAAATGGTATTCTACACTTGACCTTGCCAGTGGTTACTGGCAGGTTGAGGTAGACCCGGCAGATAGGGAAAAGACTGCTTTTGCCACGCCTATTGGCTTATATGAGTTCGATCGAATGCCCTTTGGACTTTGTAATGCCCCAGCCACTTTTCAGCGACTAATGCAGCGCTGTCTGGGGGGAATGGTAAATGACTCGTTGCTGATATACCTTGATGACATAATTGTCTTTTCATCTGACTTCCAGAGTCATTTGCAGCATCTGGAAGAGGTATTCCAACAACTTTACATCCACGGGTTGAAGCTACAACCAAGGAAGTGTCTTCTGTTCCAGAAGGAGGTGACGTACCTTGGGCACATCATCAGTGAGCAGGGTGTCTCGACAGACCCGACTAAGACCGCGGTTGTGAGGGACTGGCCTGTCCCCCAAACTGTGAAACAGGTTCGGTCCTTCCTGGGTTTCGCGGGGTATTACCGCAGGTTCATCTCTGGGTTTTCCAAGATTGCCCTGCCACTAAACGCCCTTACCCATGGGTCGGCCACAGCAAAGAATTCACCTGTTTCCTGGTCTCCTACATGTCAGCGAGCTTTTAACCAGCTGAAAGAGGCTTTGCTGAGTGCCCCTATCCTGGCATATGCTGATTTTACCAAACCATTCAGACTGTATACCGATGCCAGCTTTGAAGGTTTGGGAGCTATTCTTGCCCAAGTGCAAGATGGGAAAGAGCGGGTCATAGCATATGCCAGCCGCAGCTTGCACCCAACAGAGCGGAATGACCAAAACTACAGCTCTTTCAAGTTGGAGTTGTTGGCTTTGAAATGGGCGGTCACTGAAAAATTTAAAGACTACCTGTATGGGGCTGAGTTTACCGTGTACACGGACAATAACCCCCTGGTGCACTTGGACTCGGCACGGTTGGGGGCTGTGGAGCAACGTTGGGTGGCACAGTTGGCAAACTACAAGTACTCCATCAGCTATAGGCCAGGGAAGCAAAACAAAAATGCAGATGCCCTGTCACGGCTGTCTTCACAGGAAGAGGCCACTTGCCACAATGTGACCAGCATGGAGACTACAGTGAAGGGCTGGGAGAGCAGGCAGCACGAAGACCCTGACCTCCAACAGCTACGTCAGTGGAAGCTGCAACATGTGGATCAACCTGAGGTACGTGAGGCTGCCTCTGCAGATCTAAAACTGCTTCTCGGACAGTGGGACAAGATCGAGCTCCGTAATGGGGTGTTGGGGAGGTGTTTTTTGGAGGCCAGTTCGGGGCAAGAGGTTTTTCAAGTCCTTATACCCAGAAGTGGGGCCAAAGACCTGTGGGCTGCCTACCACCAGGAGATGGGTCATCCAAGCAGTGACAGGACACTATCAATTCTGCGTCAACGCTGCTACTGGCCACAAATGGCTAGAGATGTAACCGACTGGACCAGCGCCTGCCTTCAGTGTGTCTGTGCAAAACGCGGCCCGGAGGTGAGGGCACCACTGATGTCCATCACAACTTCATACCCTTTTGAGGTGGTGGGGTTGGACTATTTGTCCCTGGGTCGGCCTGAGGATAGGTGGCCTTGTATCCTGGTCATGACCGACCTCTTTTCTAAATATGCCCAAGCTGTTCCTACTAAAGATCAGTCGGCAGCAACCACTGCCCGGACTGTGTACAATAACTGGATTCAGAAGTTTGGTTGCCCAGAACGGATTCTGACAGATCGAGGCGCTGCCTTCGAATCCTCACTATTCAAAGAGCTGTGTCTCATCTATGGCTGCAAGAAAAGTCGGACCACAGCGTATTGGCCTCAAGGTAATGGGGGTTGTGAACGTGTTAACCAGACATTGTTGGGTCTATTGAATTCACTTTCAGAGACTGAACATGGACAGTGGGCCGACCGTTTACCAGCCCTGGTGCAGGCCTATAACAACACCGTACACAGCACTACTGGCTTCACCCCCCACTACGTAGTGTTTGGAAGACACGCTCGACTACCAGTAGACTGGTCGACAGGACTGGGACCTGAGGAGCAACCACGGACATTACAAGGTTGGGTGAACTCTCATCATAAAGCACTACAGAATGCTTATGAAACTGTGAGGCAACAAACGCAGAAGCGACAGGTGCTGGATCAGAGACGTTACAACAAGCGTACCCACCAAACGCCCCTATTGCCTGGAGAGCGGGTACTGGTGCGTAATTTTCGCAGAAGGGCGAAGGGGAAGCTGGGTGTGAGATGGTCTCCTGAACCTTTTGTGGTGGTCTCTCAGCTCTCTGAAGGTAGCCCAGTGTATATCCTGCGGCCGGAGGGTAAGGAGGCACCAACCCGCACTGTGCACCGAAATAACCTGCGAACATGTCCCCTTGTGCTGACAGAGGATGCTCCACCACTGAACCCCAATGGACAATCAGCTGACCTGGAGCCCAAACTTCCTCCTCCAACATTGTGGTTGCCAAGACTGATAATGGGATGCAACCCGCAACCAGCTAGAGGCCCTGAAAGATGGCCACCAGCCGCTCCACCTGACCCTCCAGAAGCATTCGAGGGCCTTGAACCTCCGCGTCGGTCTGAAAGGTCAAACTTTGGGAGACCTCCGGTGAGATATGAACCAGAATAATGTTCGGGACGACCATTGTTAAAAGGGGGGGGAAATGTCAAAGGTGGACTGGAATGTGTGCAATTGTGCTGATCCTTAGTGTTTCTTTTTGGTGTTGAGTGGTTTTGTATGTTGTGTTGTTTTAACTTTTGCATGCGGTTTAATTTTATTGGATCATGGACCTGATTGCACACACCTGGACCTCATTGGGCAGAACTCCTCACCACTGCATAAATGGAACTCTGAACAGTTGCCGGAGGGTCAAGCACCTGAGGCAGACGCGCGCAGCGCAGCGCAGCTGAAGCTCGCCGCAAGGAATGAAGCTCCGGGTGAGAGCCAAAGGAAGGCGGACCAGCTGATCGCCAGGTCGACGCCGACATTGAAGACGTAGCGGGAGCCGTGTGACGAGACGGGGGCGTCGACCGTGTGGAGGAACGCTGAGGCTGACCGAGAAGTTCCGTGTGGGACCTGAAGGCCTGACAATCGGTGCATAAAGGAAAGTCTGCTCTCCCGACCTGCCTGGATGCGTGTGGCTGATGTTGGTGTAACGCCCTGAAGTTTCCCCTTTTTTTGTGTGTTCGTTGCAGCCGCACGGACGCTGGTCTTTTTCCCCTCCACGGCCGGTTCCAACGGTGGACTTCGGGGGGCGCGGATTTGGGACTGGACTCTTTTAGCTGGGACTTTTAATCAACTTTTTGTCTTTTATTTTTTTACCAAATTTACAGCTGTTGTTAGATTACTATTTATTAAATGTCTTTTTACATTTTTAATTGTTTTTAGTCATTTTTACACAGTATTTTATTGAGCTGATTCAATCCCCAGTGTGACACAAGAACTTGGTTTACTGATGAGAACTTGGGAAATCCTCACCATTTCCAGCACTTTGCATAAACTCCAATCCTCTGTTTTATGAATCATAATTTTTTACTTGTTAGGAGAGAAGATCACATATATTTTTGAAATCTGAAAAGCATTAAGAACAGATCAGGCTGATAGACCAAAGTTTCAAACATTCCTGGGATTTTCAAAAAGGAAAAAAAAAAAAACCAGAATTGAGCTACAACAATCTATCTTCTTGCTTGACTTCAAACAGTCAATTTAGTCGTGTTGCTCTGACAGTGTTTCACGGCACCGCCTGGGCACCATCCGTGAAGCAGCTGAGAGGGTTTTGTTCCCGTGCTCCGACTGCACCAGGTGTCAAACTCAATGGGTTGACCATCAAGCAGCAAACCAAGCAGCTGTAGTTCTGTGGCATCAGCTCACAGGTGAAATCGTAAACGCTATCATGGATGACATGTGCTTTAAATCTGACTTTATGGTGTCATGTAATGTGAGCCCTTTCTGCCTGGATTCAAAGAACACATTTTGCTGTTATTTCCTAACATTTCTGTCTGTTTGTGGGGTAAAAATGAGCTAGTTTGAAAAAGACAAAGAATGGTCTGAAAACAAATTTAAACGTTTCTTTCTTTTAGAAAAAGACTGTATTCCCCTCTCTTTAACTTATGTTTATCAGTCTTTTGAAAATGTAATGCCTTCTATTTCATCTGACAATTAATGATTGCTATTGTAGTGAAGGGCTGAGACTAATAAGGTGTGTTGCTCACTTTTAATCAACACATTTTTCATAACTTCTTTGAGCTTTAGGTATTTATTTATCTTTGCCGGGTATGATACTTTGTTTCCTAACATTCAAGAAAAGGGTTATGAAAATATGTACATAAATAAATTGTGTATTCTTAAACCTGTAAGTGCATTGTCCTGGACCCTTTTGCCTCATCCATCCATGGCTGAAGACTTTGTTGACGACAGGCCACTGAGGTGGTCCATGTGGTGACACAGAGGTTGGAGACTCTCTAAAGGAAACCAGACAAAGGCTGAGTCAGCAGGCCCTCAGCTTCTCAGAGCTTCAATGGAGCGTTGGCTGGTTCCCTACTGGGACCAGTTGCCTGTACACTCTCGGGCTAAACTCTGATCTATGGAAATGAACAGCTCCTCCTTAATAAGTTCAGCCATCCATTCTCCAGCTCCCCCGGCCTGCACGGTTCTTTTTCCTTTATCGGTGAAAACCACTTATGGAATGTTTAATAATCCACTGCAAAGTGACAGATTTGTTTCTTTCCACTTCATCAGCAACAGCACACAGAATTGTTTAGGAGCAGCAGGATGTAATGCAATCTATTTAAACATTGGGACTGGAACATCATTTAAAGCAGCTGCGTGGAAGTGTTGCAGTGGTTAGATGCTTTTGTTGTGTGCAGGTTAGGAATTCGGATGTGTGACGGAATCAAGAAATGTGGCAGAGTGAGAGTGTAAGTTGTTTGTGCGAGCAAATATGTAGAAATGTTTTCAGTGGAAGCTACAAAAGTGACTAGAGCCCAAAATTTTTTTTTTTTTTGCGATCTTTTGAGCTGTTGTAAAAGCGTTTCCAGTGGTCTTTTATCATGATCATGCTGTTGAGTTGTGGGCAGGACCTTCCCCTACTTCCCATCATCCACCTGTTTACAAGCTCACACACTAGCTTACAACCCCTAACCTTACATTACTGGTACAACAAAATGGCGAGCAATATGGAAGCTATCCAGCCGTAGATTTTTGAGCCAGGCACCAGCTCAGATGAGGAAAACAGACGTACATGGATCTATTTGTCGACAAGTGGATGCATCAGAATGGAGCAGGAAACGTGCCCTGCCATGTCACCAACCCCACTGCTACAAGCGTTCTCCAACAGCATTTTCATGTTTGCTCCCGACTCACAATGATAAATAAAGCCTAATTTTCTTTGTTTATTTCATTGAAGTGGGTCTTTAAGGTTGCAACCACATATTTTTAGAGTTGTGAACCAGATTTAGCTGTAAAGACACACATCTCATTGGACTGTGTTGGATTAAATTATACTTAAAAAATCAGTTAAAAAAAACTTGACCTAAAATGTAAAAAGTGGCTTAAAGTTAAAGTAAATGTCTGTATTGCATAACTTTAGTGATCATTTTATGCTTTACCATGGCGTGTGTGTGTGTGGGGGGGCATTGAATGGGTGTAATATAAGATATTTGTGTAATGTCTTGCTTTTTGTTTTTTAAATTGTATTATGTTTTTATGTAAAGCATTTTGAGTAACACAAGTTGGAAAAGGGCTATACAAGGAAAGTTGGATTTAAATAAAGTAGGCCAAAAACCTTCCATTAAAGTTATATAAATTAGCTTTTAGTCTGACTCTCTTGCTTGTACTTCTGTTGTACAACAATTGGTATTTTTTCTTTCATCTAACGTTTTTTAATTCTTTTTAACAGAAAACATGACAGTGAATGAAACAGAACAATAACAAAGTGTTCATCAGAAACGTTCAAGACATCTGCCTTTCTTCTGAGATCCAGAAAAATACCTGCCATGTGATTCTTGTTAGCATTCTATACAGCTCTTTGAACGTTCAATATAGAGATGTGTCATGCAGAGAGCAGGGGAAGGACCCCCAGAAAGGGCTGTTCCTAATAAGACAGGTGCACAGATGGGCAACAGAACATTTTGCAGCAACTCATACAAACAGTGTGAATAACACGTGACAGATACTGTTTCCTGAACTGACATATTCAGTGTTATCACAGTGACTTTACACAGCATTGAAAAATCTTTTGCTTTCGATTTAAAAGGAGCTTTTTAACAATTCATGTAAATGAACCCCTTTTCCCAGAAAATGACTGTTTTATTTCAGGAAGATGTGTGCAGCAAATGTCTTAAACCTTAAGGAGAGGATTTTGTGCCAAAATAGTTTATGTAACAGCAGCTTATTCACTTCAGCAGAAGAGACTAAATCTTTCTTTGCATGACAGAAATGTTGAAATACTTGGACATGCTCTATTTTCCCTTCACTGACATGTTACAGGTCGGTCCCCGTTTAGAGCACTCAAGTACACGCATGTGTGTGCGGAAGAGTAATCGCTTCCATTTGCATAGGCGCTCACACAAATCCTACATCATGCTTTTCGTGTAGGATCACGAGTTTCTTGTCGTGAGGGAGAAGAGAAAAGGAGGTAATGTTGATATTATGATGAAGTTAGACATCCTGCTTGATATTAAGTTGGCTAATGAGCCGTGATGGCTGGAACACTTTGATCTGAAACCTTCAGAAGTAAACTTCACTCCCAGCTAAGAAAACCCGAAACAGTTATTCTGAAATCTGTATTCCGTCAGTCTTACTTTTTTTGTCTATATCATTTTAGCAGATGCAGGAGGATCCTTTTTTTCGTCTTCTTTTGCCTGTGAGAGAAGTCAACAAGTTCTTTCAAATGACAGCTGATTTTACTTTGAGTGTCTTCTCTGGTTAGTCTGGTCTCCATGGCTTTATCTTGTCAGGTCCAAACACAGACAGTTTACACAGATGACAAGTGAACCCTCTGAGATTTTCATAAAAACCTTCCATTGCGCTTCAACCTAAAGATCTCACTTTGCTCTATGAAGTTAAACGTCTATGAAAAAGGTTTTATGCTTATAAGAGAGGGATGGGCACTTTACTCAAAGACCCAGTCCAATGAAAATTGTGTTTTTGGTGTTTTTCACATGTTGCTGGGAGCATTTTTGTCATGATGGAGGATAAAGAGAATAGAGCTTAAAAAAGCAGTTTGAAAAATAGAAGTGACATATGGTTCTACAGTCCAACAACTCTGCCCACAACTCAGAGGTGAAGTTCTAATGAAATTAGAAAGGTTAACACTTTTACAACAGATCAAAAGATGATCGGAGTGGAACGTAAAATACACTGCTGTCACCAGCGTAAGTCAGTTATTTGCCTTGAACCACCCTTGTCTATTCCCCACATATGTTGCTACTGTCAGCAGGTGGTTTGCTTTCCCAGAGCCAAGTGATGAAAGGAGAGCTCTCCCATAACCGAAAATATAAATTTAAAAAAGAAAAGCCAAACAATCAGTTTGTTCACGGAGCACTGAGATTCAGACAGAAATCTAGCAAGACACATCTGTGTAAATACGGGCTTTTGTGATCCACTGAGTGAAGGCTTACAGATTATTTTTACATTAGGGAATTCAATTCACTTGTGTATATTTCATTAAAAAATTGTCAAATTGTTAATTAGAAATCCGTGATCTCCTCTGCACCTTTGGAAATTTGCATAATTAGAAATAACAAATGCAGGTGAGTTTAACTAACAGAAAGAAAGCCACACGTCTAAAGACAAACTTACATCTGTATTCTGATAAGGCTCCAAATCCTTGAAACAAGAAATTGAGGGTATGGATGCGCGCACACACACACACACACTGGATGTTTTTAGAAGATTTCTCAATGATTTCCGCTTATATAAACTGTTTTCATTCCAGGTCTAAAAGCACATGAAAGCTCAGAACAAGCTCCTTTTTTATCATCTCAACTAGAACTTGGACGAAATATAGGGGAAGTTTTGGGTATTAAATTTTTTATAACACTGTCAAATTCTGAGACCTTGAACAATTGGTCTCTGTAATTATTAAGCTTCTAAAATGATTGTAATTTATAATCCTTTGATCTATTGTAAAAGCATTCTGTCTTTGTGAATATTCATGATTGTGCCCAAAATCACAAAACCTGTGTTATTTTACTATAGTTTCCTTTAGAGCGGGATGATTTTGTGAGGAATTCACCTCTGAGTTGCGGGCGGGACATGGGACATGGTGTAAGCTTCCCTCTTTTCCCATCATCCATCTCCAGCTAACTTACAGCCCCTCGCACCCCCAACCTTATAGTGGTGCAAGAAAAAATGGTGAACAATTGGAGCAGTCCAACCCTACAGTTTTGAGCCAGATCCCAGCTTAGATGAGAAAAACAAAGACATACATGGATCTAGTCATCTTCAAGTGGATGCATCAGAATGGAACGGAGCAGGGAGCTTGTGACCTGCTGATTGTAGCACCTACGTCACAGCTACAAGCTTTTTCTAACTGCATTTTTTCACTTGTTCATGATTCACAACAATATGAATAAAGAAATACTCAGAAATGAAATTTTGATCTAAATTTTTTTCAAAAATGTTCTCCATCTTCTGAAAAATGCTGCAAGCACATTAAAAACACATGTTTGACATTCATTTTTGGAAGGAATTTATTATTTCAATTCTTGTCTTCTTACATTTATTGACAAAAATAAAAGTTTGGAAACTTCAAAATTAGCTTCTAAATGTCTAAAGAAAAAGAGTTTGGGCTCACTTGAATGATGACTGGAAAAGGTAACACAATTCCTTTGCGTAAAAAAAGGAAGCATGTGATTTTAACACAATAAAAGCATGAGGAGAGATAAAGCTTAGAAGCTTATTTTTAAGGATGCCACACAATAAGTGACACTGTCATAATTCATTTCAAGTTTTTTTTTTTTAAATCTGGTGTATTTTAATACAAAATTCTAAAACATCGATAGCTTTTATTTTGTGTAACCGGAAGTCTTCTCCAGGTTTTACCGTAGCTTGATTGTGGTGCGTAATTTAACACCCCAGCAGCAGCATCTCTTCTGTCACAGCTTCTCTGGACTTCAATCTGAACGGGATCAAATCACTGAGACTTTAATGCAACATGGATGTGAAGCTCTTTGCGCTCACGGCCGCTCTGATGATGGCGATTTATGCGCCTCAAACTCACGGTAAGTCTTTAAAATGCGCTTTACTTGCTTTGTTAAGAACATTTGTGCATGTTTCAGATTCAGATTCAGATTCAGATTCAGATTCACTTTATTTGCCAAGTACAGCGCATGTACAAGGAATTTGACTTCGGTTGCTTGTGCTCTCGTGCAAACTAGCAATTTCTATCCATTTGTCAGCTCTTTTTGTCTCTTTCTGTTTTTTGCCACTGAAATTGAAAAAACAAACATATGTAACGCTTCGAAAAAGTACTTTAAACGGTTTGTTTTCAGGAATTATACAGTTTACAAAGGACAGATAAACAAAAAGATAAATAAATGAAAACTGATTAGAAAAAAAAATCCCTCTCAATATTTCCATGTATTATAGGTTATGTTCTTATCAGCGTTTACGTTTAATTCACTTATATTGTGCTTTAATTAAAATACATTAGACCTAGATTCATTTAATGTAAAGCATTATTTCGTCAAACTGTTTGTTAAAAGTAATGAATTAGACTATTCTCACAATATTTTTCTATGAGTTTAGTTTAAAACGGGGACAAACTCTTGTCGTGCGCAAAGCGCCATCAGTCTCCACATGTGGTTCTGGATGTGGAAGCACCCCCATCACACGCGCGCGTTTGCCGTGCCTCTTGTTTTCTTTCAATTACGCAAGTTGCGCATTTGAGATAGCCGACGTGGCGACGCCAAACTGTGGAATCTTTTATCATGTTAATAGGATCAGGTGTCAAAAATAATTTGCATGGAGTTTAATCTGCAAAAGCACATCTCCACATCTGTTGAGTGACGCAGGCTGCAAATCAATTGTTTACTGAAGATTTTCGGTTATCTTTTAAAAAAATCTCTAGTTTCTGCCAGCAGAAATTCTACTTCTTCCATCTGTTTTTTCGTCTGCATTTTTTTGTGCATTTTTGCTGCACTCTTTTTTTTCTATTTGTTTTTTTTTCCTTCACATTTATCACCCGTGAACATCTCTGTATACAAACCCAAAAGCTGAGTATTAGTGGAAAGTATTCACACCCACAATGAATCAGATTAATAAGATTACACAGATTTTTACACAAAACAGCAGGAATTTCTACATAAGCTTCGATTACATTTTTCTCTGTGTGTGTTCTGTGGGGATTCAAATAGAAATTTATAGACAAAGAGAGAAATCGAGTGTTTGTGAAACAGTTTGATGAAGGAAACAAACACAGATGATGGATGGGTGTCAAAATGAGCAGCAAATCCCAACAAAACTCTGCAGGGGTTGTTGATTTTTCTGCTCATTTGGACAGTCTTGCTTCAACTTGTTGATGTGTCAGAGAATTTTTAAACAAGTGGGTTTATTGGGCTTTATAGCTTAATAGGTTTTTAATCTTTTATACAGTTGAATAATAATTTCAGAATTTCAGAGGGATCATTTGTTTTATCTGCTATCAGTGAAATGCTGCTTTGCTTGATTGCTATTCATCTTTCCTTTGCAGCAAAGCCCATCAGTCTGGTTGAACGATGCAATTGCCGTTCAACTGTCAACAACGTCCCACGAAGTTACATCCGAGAGCTGAAGTTCATTCACTCACCTAACTGCCCCTTCCAAGTGATGTGAGTCTTGATGCTTTTTTTTTCCATCCCAATTCCAAAGTTTGAGACACTTTCCTCTTTGTTGGACATTTCTCACCATCAATCTCCAGGAGGTGACAACCAGATAAAGGAAATGCATATGTACACACACACCCCTCTGTCACTCGCTCACATACACAACTTGTTTCTGCAACATGTCCACTGAGGCATCTACAGGAAACGACCCATTTGAGGATGAGTGGATCTGAAAAGGAGGAAACTGAAGTCAGCTTTAGGGAAAACAAAGGAATGACAAAATTAGGTTTTAGATTTGTGATTCCTGGTTTTTAGGTTTGACTGTATTCATTGTTAAAGGATGTGTAGTGCAAAGTTACAGATCACAAGGCATGTTATCTATAGCTCAAAGTTCAGCTTTGTCTCCCAAAAAATCAGCCTTTTGTCATACAAAATGAGTTCTATGGATGCTCTCTGTCCTGCTAAGAATGATTGGGATCAATTTCAACCAGATCCTTGATCTTGTTGTTGTGTTTTGATTTACTTACAACAAATAGGTTCATTCCTGGAAAAGAAATATGAAACTTGAATTACAACTTGCTATAAAGACATGATTGATTACTGTTAAATGTTTATAAAAGATTTTTTGTCAGTTAAACTAACACATCTGTGCTAATTCAGTTTTCTTTAGTAGCAAAATGATCATTTCCAAGAAAAAAAAAAGCTTCTTTAAACTGTAGCTCAGGATCATTTGTAATCTGATTGTCCTTCTTTTAAGTGCTAAACTGAAGACAAACAGGGAGCTGTGCATCAATCCAGAGGCGCGGTGGATTCAGCAGTACCTGAAGAATGCTCTGAATAAGTAAGTTTCTTTGTCACTTGTTTTTTTAACCTTCTTGGATCCTTTTAAAATCACTTCAGCACCACTTCCACTTGGAAATGAAGAAGTCATGAATGCCAAAGCCCAAATGCACATTTGATCCTGTTCCAGCAGACTGCTGTGGGAGAGATAGCTCTAAATTGCCCAATCCATGCTGGAGCCCTAACTCAAAACATGCGGCTACACGACCGAGTGGGAGTAGCGAGTGATTCCACTTTAAAACAAATTGTGGGTGGGATGAAGCGTTAACCTTCACTAACTTCTGTTTCAATCTAAAAACCTCTGCAGGACCTACATCTGAACCCTTAACCGAATAAAATGTTTAGTGTTCTTTAAAGGCTATGTTGAGGTTTTGATGGAAACTTAATTAAAAGAGATTTCAGTTGACCAAATATAATTAAAAGGATGATGTAAGTTTGTATTCTCTTCATTATTTTTAAACAGTTAATTTAAGGCTAAAATATTATTTCGGGCATTTACTAATAGTTCATTGCCAACATCAACTGTCTCCTGTCTGTTATGAGGATGGGAAACCCTGTCCTAAAAGTTCTGACAACATGTTTCTAAAAAGATCATGTTGCTATCTCTATGATCAAGTTTCTTGATGCATATTTAGTAAAATTTTAAAAAGCCACACTCTATGGTGGTGACAGATTTTCTGATAAAAGCAGAAGGTGGAAAAGTAAAATTTGATCAAAATCAAAATTTAGAGGGCAAACGGTTCTGACCTTCACCCTGTTTTGATGCTGGGACACCAGTGGAGGTTCTTGGAGGCTATAATGTCATGTTTTGCATAAGAAAACATCCAGCATAGTGAAAGTAAATTGTTCTTTTGCACCTGATCAAGATATTTTATGCTGCCAATGACACATTTGGCCAAAGATAAGGAAAAAAAAGTGTAGAAAGGCAAAAAATGTCATTTGAATTGTGTTTTTCTCCAATTTTAAAACCAAAATGACAATTTCCATTTGTGGCAGAGTACTGTTCTGCAGTCAATCTTTGTGTTTGTGCTGTTCACAAAACCTTTCAAGTCTGCCAAATAAGTCTATTTAAAAAAAAAAAGAATAATTAAGCATACAAATAATACAATCTGAAAGCAGAAGATAAGTGAAAGCCCTATAATACATCATGTGTATTTATTGCAGATAAAAAAAAAAGTACTTAAGTACACACATCATTTTGTTTTTCATTTCATTTGTTCTTTTGTGTGTCAAGGATGAAGAAAGCCAAGCAGATCATCTGAAAGGCCTTAGAGATGCTCCTTAGCTGGGGGCATCTGGAGCATCGCCATGGATATGTAACGTGAGATCGTCTGGCGTGTTACACAGCACTTATCCCAGCTGCCGTCCTCCAGCCTCGTGCACGGACTGAACTGCAACTCCTCACCATGAACACCCGTCCACCAAACTCCTGCCGTCTGCACCATCACCACTACCACTACTTATATAAAAAAATATTATTGAAAAGTGGCATTATACCTGTGAGTGTATGTTTTCTAACCATTCTGTACATACTTTTTTTTAGTAGTTGTTGATAGATTTTAACAGCATTTTTGAAGGCAGAGTCATTCTGGCAGGCCTGTATATCAATTAAACAAATGTATACACATTTTGCTTAAATTTCCTCAAAGGGATGATATGAGTCAAAGCATTCTGCTCTGCTCAATGTTTTTGAAAACTAAACATGAAATCTGCTCATATTAATTTTCTTGATTTGTAATTATACAAAATGAACTATAAGTGGTCTGTTTTGCAAAGAAACAGGATTATTTCTAATTTACTGGCATCAAAGAAGTTCACGGAGTGCCAGTTCCCCACATGTGCTAATAAAAGTCGCCTTTTTATTTTGAAACAGTGTGCCAAAAGAGGGTTAGCATTTCCTGACCTGCATTTTTGGCTGTCGTACAACTCAAAGTAACTCGGTTTGGCTTTTTTTTTTTACCAAAAACATCTACATCTGGTTTCAGAACCCTTTTAAATTTACTGGAATTGTTAAATTCAAGAAGTTAACTACAAGAGAGAATAATTACATTGACAAGTATGAGCTGGCAGCCTTTGTTTCAGTAGTTATTTTCTGAATACAACTTTAATGACAAGTGGTCTTTAGTGGTTGGGACAAAATGTATGAGTCAGCTGCAGAAACAGAAGTGCCGTCACACAGAACAGACACATCTGGATACCTACAACTATCATGCAAAAAGTAATGCACTTTATGTCCCATGTTTTCACGCAAAAAATCTATTTGGTAGCTCTGTTTGTGTTTTGTGTTTCACTTTTATTATCTTTTTTTTAAGCTTTTCTTATGGTTCCTCTTGCATTTGTAGCTGGCAAGAATCTGAGACAGCTATACATCTATTGTTCAAATTGTCAAAATCTAAAATGAATGTTATGCAAATGTTTTATTTTTGTACTCCTAAGCATTTATATATTGGGTGCAAGCATTTATATGAAGGAACTGTATACTTTCACAACTGAGCCATCCTGCTTTTTTTTTGTAAACCTGTATCACAGCTGCTGAGTAAAAACAAGATATTTTTAAAAGTCAAGCTTTAATGTGTGTTTTCCTGTGCATATCATAGGCCATAATAATCGAATATAGTCAATTATTTAATCTACTTAGAAAAAACGTTTCCTTATATTTTCATTTTACAAGACAAATAGGTCTGAAAGAACCAATGCTCAACTGCTAAATCTTACAGTACCACCAGGTCAAAGAGTAAATGGTAGACTTTGATGTGAGAACATGTGCTGGGGTTTACTCACAAGGACAAATTAAAGGCAAGGACAATGATCCTGTCTGCTATTTAACTATTAACTCAACAAGCAGCCATTAGGAAATCATTAGAGCTAAAAGGGATGAACTTTTAACTTTTCTCCAAAGGCAATGTGAGGCGGGGATGATTGAGACATAAGAAAGCTACGAAAAAACGTTTGAAATCCAGTTTGTGGCGCACCCAGTGTGACAGTAGCCTGTTTTTACAGACTGGAATGGGAATGAAGTCAGACATAACAAGACTATTGAGTGTGCTCAACGGGTTTCAATCCGTGAGGAAAAACATGGCAGATTTAAGCAGCTTGTCAAGGTTCAAATAAAAATATGCATCCTTTCAAAAGTCTTTCCATAAAAGCAGCAGTTTTGTACGGTTCATCTGTACTTCGATCAGTTTGCCGTTTTCTTACATAACTGTATTTTTTTCTGCTCCATAGCAGAAACTACACCACAACACGAGTAAACAACTGTTTAGTCAGTACTTTTTTATTCCTTTATTAAAGTTGTGCATTATTATTGTGATGCCCAGTGCTTTGAGCAATGCCATTAGGCCTCATTATTTGTTGCGTGTCTGTGAGATAATTGATATTTCAAGGTCACATTCCATACACCTACCAATGCACCAAAAAAAGGAAGAAAATGAGTCTCATAACATCAAAAAATGTAAGGTTGACTCCTTCAAATGTATTTTACTGTTGCAGAAACAATGAAGGAACCATAAAGACGTTTCTGCAGCAAAGCCGTTAACAAAGCAGAGGCTATAGAGAGCAAATGAGATGTGTTAGAGCACTAATGCTTCTGCTCATTGGGCTCAGTGGAGCAGAGCAGGACAACATGATTATTTAAAGAATTGGGAGATCAGCATGGCTGAGCCTTCGCAATGCCATGTTAGTACTTGAGTTGGGCACCAAGCCTAAACAAACAGATCTGTACACCCAGTGTGTTGCACTTATTCATCACCAAACGTGAGAAACAAGAACTATAGATGCAATCAGCAGTGACTTGCTACTGCTTTATAGAAAGTCCCCAAAAGAGCAGAATACAGGACAAAGTCTGAGGGAAAATTAAGAGTCATCTATTCATTTTTTTAGGGTTTTAATGATGGCAGCTTGCTGTTTTTTATGAGTGGAAGAAAAGAAAAATAGTCACTAAAGCAGTCCCAAAACTATGGTTATTTGTTCACAATAATGTTTTTGCACTTAAATCCACCAAAATATATTTGTATTGTCTTATTGTATGCTTTATGTAACACCAAAACTTTTACAAATCTGAAACCCCTGAAGGCTAAATGTTTTTTAAAAAGAAAATAAAACTGTTGCTTTAATTTGACAACAGATCCCTGGTTCATCCAGCAACCAAGAAATTATGAATTTACTAATTTTTTCAAGAAGACATAAAATCTAAACTCCATGTTTCACTTCTTTTAGGGTTAGAGTTCCCTCAGGATTTCAGACAAAACAGATGAAAAAAATATCTGTCATATGATATGCACAGAATGACACAGACTGAGGAGAAGTGTTGAGTGCTTTTCTTCTTCTGAGTTGAGATGCATGTTCTCTCCATTTTTTTAGCTGTAAGGGCTCCCAGATGTGCAGTGGGTGAAATTTTTCTTTGGGGTGATTTATCATGAACATGAAGAAAGGATATATAAAATATCAGTTTTTCTATATGTGACTGCATGGGAGAGAGGACTAACAGAGAGACTTGAAACCCATTATTCCCAATTCTAAAAATAGGAATAGTCAAAGTTATGTTGGATCAGTTGTAACGTCTATTTTTGAGCTTATACTGTATTTCGGATCAGTGTACATAAATGAGTAGGCATGCCACTGCATAAATTACTTTTCAGAAATAGAAACAATAATACATTTTGTTTAAAATGTGTCAATAACTCAATCTACTAGAATGAATGTCTAGACATTTGCCAATCTTTGGTTGGTTCCAGTCTGCTTCAGATCAGATTTCTTTACTTATACTTCAAAAACGTAATGCTTTTACATTTCTTAACCTCTTTTTAACCACATAAAATACTCATTTCAAGTATAAAAATAGCAAAGTGCAGACATTGTCATTCTGGTGGATTTTAGAAAACGATATACTTGAAATATATATATATATATATATACACTATATACATATAGGCCTATATATCTAAATAAGTTAGCAAACATTCCTGAAGCAAAAAAAGTTTTCTCCCAAGGGGAAAACTTGGCATTTTTGGTTTTGCCCTTTCTCCAATTTGCCTCAAGCATAAGGTCAGCTTTTCATGGGTTGACATTTGCCTGTCATGTGGAACTGATCATCATTTTTAAATGAATTTCCTGGTACCCCAGTTTAAACTCTGTGCTGTACTGCAAAAAAACAAATCTTTCAATTAATTGGTGCAATTTACCTACAAAACATGCATTGCTCTTTTTATATCAACACATGATTTTATATGCATTTGAAGATGATTGACACTTTAGGTTTTTATCAGACTGGAGTAATACATTTATGTTGTTGTTTTTCACCTTAGAATATTGTCAGGGTAAACGTCAACTTTAGTGTAAAATCTAAATGTCTTGATGTTCCCATTGTTTCTCGTTAGGTTCTTTAATTATTTCTACGACACAAAAGAAATCAATTTTAGGGGGTCTTGTAACTTCGCCTTTAGACTGAGCTATTTGGTCTTCACCAATTCATTTCCTCCGATAGTTCTCTTTGTTGGACAAGCGTAAAAACTCATTTCAAATCTGGAGACAAGAGACCTGACATCTTGCTTTATTTGAGCTTCTTTTGTTTACTTGGAATTGAACCATGCTAAGCTTTACTTGAACTGTGAGCAAAGTGGGAAAAAAGACGGCATATAGTGAAAATATAAAAAATATGAGCACATAAAATAAAAGATCTACTCGCAGCACACTACTTGTTCCTCACTAAAGTTTAGTTGAGCTCAAGGTTTTGTTTTCAAGCACAGAAAAACCTAGGTGCTCCAAAGCAAGCATTAACTGGACGCCTAACTCTTGTTAGGTTTTGAGCACAAAAAAGAATAGATGTAAATTGCCAGTTCTCTCAGTCATACATTGAAAAAAAGGACAAAATGAGACCATTTGGATTGTGATACCTTTTAAAGGGATCTATCTGATGTGGAACTGAAGACGATTTTTATGCTCGAAATTTGGGCAGACAGAACGATCCTAAGCTTTCAAACAACCTTGGAAGATGAACTCTAATTCTTGGAGCTTTAAGGAGACAATAGAGTGATGTTGCAAAGTAAAAACTTGGTCTTGGTGAAGTAAACAAGCTGTGATGCATTTCACAGCTGACAGGAGGAGTAAACATCATCACTGTACCACTGATCAGAGGTCTGAAGGCGGTGAAAGCAGTTTCTGAGTGGAGCCAGGGATGGTGAGCGATCCACATTGTCTGTTTGGTACAAAACAAATGGTGTCCTGTCATAAGGGTCTTCATGCATGATGGTTAAAAGACTAGCAGCACTTGCCAAGCTTAAATTCAATTTCAGGCAATACGATTTGAGAAATTATAGTTTGATTCACAAAATGTGACAGCAATTAAAACTGGGTTTGAATTTTTTTGACGTCCCCATCTCACTCATATCAGGTCTAGAGTTAACAATCCTTGAATTGGTTGCAGTATTTATCTTGAGTGGCTGTGGTTGCTTTCCCTGTCCAAGAAAAAGCATGCAGAGAAAATAATAAAACAATTATGCTAACCATCTTGTAGCTGCTTGATGTTTCACCAGTAACAAGTTAACAAAGTCTTTCTTAGTCTTCTGACATTCTGTAGAAAAGCTTCCAACCTTTTCTTTAAAGTCCCACTCTGATCATCTTTTGATCTATTTTCAAAGCGTTCCCAGTGGTTTTTCACTATGATTGTGCTGTTTTTGGCCAGAACGAAAAAAATCTGTGTTTTTTAGGACATACTTTCTGCAGAGTGACAGTAGTTCATTAGAAAGTCACCTCTGTCTTGTGGGTGGGACTGTTGGCATGGAGAAATCCCACCCCTACTTCCCATAATCCATCTGTTTACTCTCTCTCTCCCATTATCTTGCAGCCCCTTACAACCTCAACTTAAATAGTTAGCAATATCTGAGTTATCCAGTCATACAGTTTAGAGCCAGATGCCAGGTCAGAAGAAGAAAAGCAAAAGACATACACGGATCTAGCCGTCTACAAGCATATGGATCCGAATGGAGCACAGCAGGGACCTTGTGACCCACCGACTACAGCCTTATGTTACTGCTAAAGGTTTTTTCCTAAGGCATTTTTTCGTCTGCTCATGACTCACCAGAATTTGAATAAAGAAATACTCCGAAATACAATTTTTAGCTTAATTTTCTCAATTTGATGTCCTCCATCGTTAGAAAAACGCCACAAGAACATGTTAAAAACATAATTTTCCAAGTGGGTCTCTAATGAGAGGTGTTGCGAAAAACGACCTCAGACTTTGACTCATTTTGAAGGAATTTTTTGCTTTTTTGAAATCTGAATGCTTTGAAAGAATGTTGTCTGTTTCTGGTAAAAATATGACTACAGCTCTCTCAACCTCCTGCTCGCTAACTTCTGTTGTTATTTACCCTTTTGGCCCCAACCCAGCCAAAGTCCTTGGGCACAGTGTTCACCAAACTCAAACCCAGAGGGAAACATCAGAAGAGCTGTTGCTGTTCTAGCATCAGATGATTTGTAACATGTTTCCATAACCGGAGTAGTGATTTGTAAATGACTTCTTGATTGTGTGAAGGGGGGCATGAGTGTTGTGAAACGCATTAACACTCCCAGTGACCCTGCAGAGCATTAATCATCATTATGACAAAATTACTCAGCCCAACCTCATCGAGGACTGACCAACTGTGGCGGATGTTGAAAGTGACCAACATGCGGCGAGCAACAGCGGCGACATGTGTGTGTCTGTTTGTGAATGAAAGGGGGGTGAGTAGAGAGGCCCATATGAGGGGCTAAAAGCCCCCCTATAGTCTCTTTAACTTTCATGTGCTAATATAACCAAGGTCATGAGTAACAACGCCATCCATCTATCCACAGATGTTTGATTGAACATGGGGTCTTTCCGACCACATAAGACCACCGACTACAGACGGAGCTCTTTTGCTGTGGGTCTGTGTTCAAGTCCAGAAGTAACAGCAAATTCCGGAGGTTAGGTGTGGATCAGTCACAAAGGAGTCACACACCCAGGGAGGCTCTGGGAGGCCTCTGTCCGTGGGGCCCACAGAAGCTGAAGCCCCACCAACTTTAAAGTTAACCCACATATCACACACTGGGCTTCTCTTCTTTGCCATTCCTTTCAGGATTACCGCCCACATCATCAGTGGGGCAATAATCACTTGAATGGTGTTTTGAGCGTTCGTCAGTGTGGGGCACTGGGCGCCATGTGACACTGAAAGGGGGTGAAAGTAAAAAACCATGAGAGAAGTGAACAATCTTAAGAACATTAACAATAATGCAATTATACTGTGATGAAACCCTTAATATACAGTTCCTGCCTCATCTCTATTGCTGCAAATATTTTTAGTGGGGAGGATTGCTATAGAGGCCCTTCTGTTGGCCCTGTAGCATGACTCAGTGTCTGTGTATGCCGCCCATATGTGACAGACAAGGAGGTCCGAGGCTAATACCGTCCATCAACGCTTTTCTCTCTCAGACGATGTCTTTTTTCAACAAAGTGAACAAATATCATTTTCACCCACAACACAGCTGAATGAAGTAACTGACGCTCCACAGATATTTTGAATTGTTCTTGTTAGCCTTGTTGGTCTGAGCTGCCTCAGGATTTCAACTTACTTAAACTTTCAAACAGCAGATTTTCCAAAAACATATTATTAGCCCCTAACCACATGAATCAGTAGTGGGCATATTAACTTTGAGCTCACATGCTCATTCCTCTAGAGAACATTCTACTTTTGGTCACCACATGTAACTTTTCATTTATCAGACAACTTGGTTCTGAATCAAATGTACACTTAACTTAAAGAATGCACCTTGAGTTTCAAGCTCCTCCGGTTTTTTGGTTGGACAATGACATTTTTTTTTAAGTTTTTCTGATGGAAATGTCTTTTTATGTAAAGACACTTCAAGCAGTCTTTACAGTCTTTTAACCACAAGAAAACATTACATTGACTTAAAAAAAAAGCAAAAATGAATTAGCTTTGTATATATACTTTCATCAGTGTCTTTAGTGCTGCCAATCCTTTTCTGATGACGTGCCAGAAAAGGAAATCATGGCCAAGAAAACACGACCTCACAACACACAGGTTTCAACTTCGTCTTCATCTCTCATCCTTCACATTTTTGCCCTTGAGTGCAATAAACTGTTCTTGCACAAAAACCACAGGAAGCACACCAAGCTGCAGGCCGCAAAAATGAAGGAATACTGCAGAAGTTTGCAGTCTGCTTGTGGAGTTTGTTTGCATTTGTCTGGCCGACCTAAGGTTTTCATGGAAACATATTTAAAAAAAAAACCCAACCTGACAACCAAACTAGAGTTTTTCAAGCTTACTTCAAGCATATAACAGATCCTAGAAAAAATATGGTTATACTTTTGGTTTATGAACTCTATTATTGCGGTATCAAATGTTTAATTTATAAAGGAGATCCATTTGGTCAGGTGTTTCTTATCTAAAGAGGAATAAAGGTTAACCATTTAACTACTAAGTATAAAATTTTACATAGAAAAGAGAAAAAAAAAGATTTTGGCACTCTAAATATCAGTGTTTTTTTTTACATAACCAGGTTTAATAAAGTAGTGTTCTGGTTGAGCTAAAAAAAAAAAAAAGCCTTGAGCCCAAGAACCCTACTATTCAAGCCATGACAAAAGCAGATCTGGTAAAGATCTTTTTCGGAATATGAGAGTAATTTTTTTTTCAATTTTTGGAAAGCGTGCAAATCAATTTTATCAAGATAACCCTTAATTTCATAAATCATGAAGCAATTTACAATTTCCCTGCACACAGGGAAGCATGATATTTACATATCATGCTTCCCTGTGTGCAGTCCTGTTTGGTTCTGGTCACTGAAGCTTAATCGTACCTCAGCTTCATCCATTCACCTGAGCAGACCTCTTTTTCCCACTCTGAGCCCACCAGTTTGTTGTAATAATCTACATTTCTCAGCGTTACTAGCATTCAATTTAATGTTCCTGACCTTTTTTTTTTTGCATTGAATCATGAGTATTGGATTGTCCCTCAGGTTTATCAGTTCTTGTCCTGTGATGATAAGGCCAGAGAAAGTTCTTCTCTGCCCATTGATATGCCTGTCTCCTGCTGCTCTTGTTGGAGAAACTGCTTACCTTCAGTCACTGTCCTTCTCACTGACCTGGAGAGCCACTCATGATCCTCAAACAGTGACTGTAAAAACAATTGACAGCTCAAGTATTGCTTCCTGATGGGCGGCGCCATGTTGAAACCAGTGGACAGTGATTGGTCCCAATAATCGTATCTATGGCAACTACTGTTGCCATTGCCATAGATACGATGACTCAGAGCGACTCGGACAAATCACTGTCGACTGGCTTCAACATGGCGATGCCCCCATCAGGAAGCAACAGTGAGGGATCATTTTGCAAGAGCTGGAGGTGAGGCATTTTCTATGGGTGATGTCACACCCGGATTCGTCTAATTTGCTTTGTCAACAAAACAGTTTTTTGATCTTCTAATCGGATAACTCATTTGGCAGAGCCTGAAATGTTTTCTTGTAGTTACATGGAAATCTTTCACCACAAAGAAACTCTCAAAAAAGTTTGTTTTAAAAGTTATTTATGATGTCTAAATAAGTCTAAATACTAAAATATTTGGAAATTCTCATCTTATCTTAATATGGTTTTAATCAGCTTGTTTTGTTTGGGTAGAAGGAAACTATTTAAACCATTTATTGTTCATGCCTGCCTAACAATGCATTCAATATATTTCAAAATAAAACCGAATTTTGGCACCTCACCACCAAATTTTGGTACACTGAAAAACCTCAAAAGTCTCGGTTCACTTGCAAATGAAGCCTGGTAAAGCTAACTGCAAGGTGAAAGCAAATAGGTGTTACAGCCAATCAAAGAGAAGAAGTAAATGTGCATAATGAGGTGACATAACTACGGTCACACTGCAGGCTGAAACGACCCAATTCCAATTTTTTTGCCCCTATTCAACCTGTATCTGATCTTTTCATGACAGTCTGAACGACACAGATCCAATCTTTTCAAATGTGACCCAGGCCACTTGGGTATGTGGTCCTGAATCTGATACGGATCCGATCTTTTGATTTTTTTTTTTTCTAACTTGTTCTGTCCAGCATCTGAGCAAACAGATGAGAGCTGAAAGCCTTTTGTGTTGGACATATTTTACTTTTACAACAGGGGTTGTGAATCTTATGATACACCAGATGTATATTTAAATAAACCCCTTTTGTAGTTTCAGCTAAACTTTATTCATATTAATTATATTTTAAATATTTTTTGTTGGACCAGAAGGAAAAGAAAAAGAGGAAAGAAGACAGAGGGATGACAGATAAGGGGGGGGGGGTAGAGGGGTGATTATTGTAGCGAAGATCATGAAGCGTCAGCAAGCAAGAAGTTGCTGGAGCTTTGTTATCACAACTGACAGGTTAAGATACATGACAAATCTAAAATGGGCGGGGCCTGTCCACACACACACACTCAAATGTTACAAACACACCTTTTGGCTCCAAAAGTGTTCACACACAAACAAGTCTACATGGACATACTACCACTAACATTCAAACATGCCTACTTATGCATTCACACTAACACATGTGAAACATTTCATTAAGTCACGCAAACTGTTTGTACAAAGGTGAGATAGAACCTGTGCTCAAGTGATTGTTTATGCTCTTCTGGGGTGGATGATGGAATGTAAAAAGAGGGAGCGAACCGATCTTTTCAAATGCGACCTCCGTCTGAACGGCCAGGCCACATGTATCCGACCCGTACGTCATTGATATGCTACAAACGTCATAATTCTGCGTTGAAGTAGGCGGGAACAAGAACATAAACATCAACCATGGCGGATGATGCTGCTGAAACCAGTCAGTGGAAGGGAAACGAGGTCACCGATTTGATTGACAGCTTTATTGAGGCCAAACTCAAGGGCTCTTATCGCAACCAGGCGGTATTTTGAAGAAATAGCTGCAGAGATATATTTATAAGTGTGAATTTTCCAAATCTTTTTCTTAGACTTCCTTTTTTCCGCTGTCACTCTAAACTGCACCAAGAAAGCAACTTTATCCAAATAAAGGTCTAAAACTCATACAAAAGACAATTTTGTGTTCTTTTTCTGAGCTAATAGTGACAAGAGTAGTTAAATAATCACTAAAATTACCCAAAAATAAATGAATTATCCGTTTAAGTCCCTGGGATCAAAAGCCGAATTGATGTTTCTCTTCAAACGGCCCTTCCCATTTAAAGGAGTTGCGCTGTCATTTTTTGAGTTTCCCCCTAAAAACCACAATCAGACAAGTCGGAGTGTTGAGTGTACTTTTCCAAGACAGAAGCACATGCAGTACTTGGTCATGGAGATAACATCAGGAACCTTTTTTATAATGAAAGTCTTACTAAACCCAAAAACAGTTTGGAAAAAGTGAAATGCTCTGTCTTTATCAGCATTAAAACTTGGGAGAATCTACATTGGGTTGCACTTTCAAGTTAATTCATTCACATATTTGTGTTTATTAGTTTGTTTAGTTGTTTTTTGTTTGCATTGGCTGTAGAAAACACTGCAAAAAAGAGAGGAGGCTGCAGGGTTTGTTTTTCCAGGATTTTCACATGAAGCTTTAAAAATAGAATCATAGGTTTCACACATCAAGACATTATAGGAAACATCTGTTCCCTAAACTAGAGGAAAAAATAACCTCAGATGAACAGCTACACATCAAATCCAGCGCTGTGTCGCAATGTATTGATCACAATTTAGGCCAAAAGGAAGACAACACTTTGTGAAATAATATACAACCCATGATTCTTAAGTTTGCAGAGCTCCCTGATGCTGTTATGAGTGGAGAACTCCTTGTTGGTTTCAGCTTCTTCACATCATTGTAGAGGAATTTTAAATGCCTTCCTAAAGCATTCGTGGGGGTGTCTTGCCTTTTCTCAATAAGTTTTTATATTTTATGCACTTTAAGAAAGTTTGTAGCTGCTACCCTGTGTTTTCTGTGAGACCCTCTGAGGGTATATATATGCCTGTGCTGCTGTCATGGCGGGTTTCAGCTAAGCCCCTGGAAGTTGAACTACTTTAAACTATAAAGTGCTGGCTTAAGAAGAAATATGTTGAAGATTTTGCAGAGAAAACTAAAGTATGCAGCGAATGCACAAGCAATTGTAGGTAAAAGAACAAAAAAGTATAAAGTCTTAGGTGACTTCATGCACTGGAGTATTTCCCATCTTTTAAAAGACAGTTTTCAGCTTGAAGGTGGCCATTTTGGTCAGATGTGATTTACTCAAACTTCAGCATTTCTCTAAATGAATACAAAAGGATAAAAATCAAGCCTGACAGTTGTTGGAACATGCGAAGTCAGACTGATCCAGTGGTGAGTTTTTGACAGTTATCTGTTGTTTAAAAGACCACAGTCAACTTTTAAAGCAGTTTTGATCTAGGTTATGAAATAAAATGATAGGTACAGATTTTATTTGATTTTATTGTAAAAAAACAAAAAATAACCCTAAAGGCTTTAGACAAAAACCAGGCATGGGTACAGACTAAAGCCAACAATGAGCCTGAATTTAATCAAATGAAACAAAAAGTTAAACTTTGCTCAGTAAAATAAATCAAGTCTAATTTGAATAATTTAGAATTCGAAAAGTTAAACAGGAAAAAATTTACATTTACATTTGGTGCATTCTAATTACAGATTTGTTTCCATTTTCAGGAAGTAAGATTGGACCACATGATGTTGTTTCTGTCATTTTTGATAGAGGCAACGTGTCACTATGTGTGTTTTTACATTCAAAACCCACTCCGATGAAAATCGTGCTTTGGGTGTTTTTAACACTGTTGCATTTTACTGGTGATGGATGACATTTACAGAAAAATATCAAGCTCAAAACTGCATTTCTGAATTTTTTCTTTATCAAAATTGTTGTGAATCAGGAGCAGACGAAAAAATACCATTTGAAAAAGGTCGTATTTATTAGAAAATACACAGAGCAGACCACAAACTCCCTGTTCAGCTCTATTCCGATGCATCCGCTGGTAGATGACTAGATCTATGTACGTCTTTGTACATCCAGCTCAGAACTGTACAGCTGGATAGCTCTCATACTGCTCTCAATTTGCGATGCAGAAGAGTGTGTAAACAGAGGGCTGATGGGAAAGGGGGGCAGGCTTACTTCATGCCAACAGTCTCGCCCACAACTCAGAAGCGAATTTCCAAGGAACTCCTGAAACTCTTCTCTTTAGAATACTTTCAGATTTGGTGAATCACGTCAGAGTTTGTCTGGAGAATTAGATTAAAAGGATCACATTTGCTGGACTGAATAATTTTTGTTAACACCGCAACTACAAATTAAACAAAAGACGAATGCAGAATCTGATAAACGTTAAAAAGCAAACTGAACAATGCAGACACCACTACAATAAATGAGTTAATGGGTCAGAGCCGACACACTATATCACTGCATTAAATTATATTTGCACAGCAGTGGGTAAATCAGGGTATTGTAATAATTTTGGCGTCAATCTCCATTAAAAAGTTGTCAAAAGCCAAACACTAGTATTTCTGGCTGCAAATCTGAACCAGCTTGGTCTTTTTTCAGGTGGAGGGAATCAAAAAGCCTTTTCTCTAAATGATTAATCTCTCCTCCAATGCCAGTAGCCTGTCATGTCCATCATTTACAAACCTTCTGCCAGCTTTTCAAGGCCATACTTGCTGAAACAATTATCTTGACATCGGCAAGTGCTTTCCCCGATATAAACAAACACCCCCACAGGCATGCTAAAAGTTCCCCTCCCTCTTTTGAAAAGGCCTGTAATTTTCACAGTTGCCTACAAATCTCTGCTTTCTCTTGGTTGGAGGAGTTCAATTCAGTCTAGTGAAAGGAGGTGCTGTGGCTTTCATTATTGACTTGCTTTTGATTTGATGGTACGCTCAACACATCTCAGTGGAGCCCCCACTGAGTTTTTATGGCTTGCATCTAACCACCAAAGAGACCGTTGAGAAAATGACTTAAGTTCACACGCCAGAAAGGAAATTTCAGACAAAATAACTGATACAAATAAAAAAGCTTTGATGGATATTTCACAAAACAAGTCTTATAAAAAGTCGCTCAAAACGTTCTGTTTTTTTCATAGACAGATTTTATAGCTAGTTTTATATTTATCAATGTTTTGTGACAAATGAATGTTCAAACATTTCAACATGCTTACAAGAACGAAAAGATATAAAAACAAATCTATAATTTTAAGACAATAAGTTATCGGTTGAAGACAAGTCAAGTTCCCATGTTTGCTTTTGTTTACTTTGTGGGGCAAAACGTCTGTATCCACGAGCACATGTTTTATGTAACTGCTAGAATAATGTGCCATATACCTGTCATTATTGTTGATGGGGTCAGACAGTTCAGTACACTCCAGCTGCCAAAGCAGCTGATCTTATTAAGCTAAAAGCATGATACAGATTGAAAGAAAAACATTATTTCAAGGATTCTAAGTTGATTATAATGAGAAAGAAACATCAGGGACACAAGCTAGACTAAGAAAGGAAGATTTTGGATTCTTTAATAAGCTACACAGGTGATTTGAGTCGTTTGACTAAAACTGTTTGTTATCTTAACAATGTATGATCTGATGATTATCAGCAGTCTTGATGCTACAGAATGTTATACATGCTCCTCTCACGTCTTTTGCAATGAATACACTTAATATTTAGTATTTAAACATTGACTGGTTACTTTCTTTCTTTCTTTATTTGGTTGTAAATCAACATACACATTTAGGAAAAAACTATTTGATATATAGAGTTAAAAATTAGATTTATATGTCAGAATAAAACAACAGAACCAGAGATTTTTTTTTAATCGGATTGATTGCATCTATGTTTAGGTTACATCTATGAAATAAAATAAAAGATCGTATTCTAAAGAAGGGAAAGGACACACTTTGGATGTACTTAGTTTAGTTTTAATATTTCTCAAAAAATCTCTATGTTTAAAAAGCAAAGAAGCTTCTCTGCAGTCTTTTATTACTGGCACAAAGATTGCATTAAAACAATACAACAGCGGCAGTAAGAAAAAATCCTTCAAAAGATATACAAGACAGACAAAAATCTGTCAGAAAACTGCCCCTATTTTAGAAATTGTCATTGCTAATATGTGGAAATTATATGGTGCATATATATCCAGAAAATATTCAGATTTAGAAGGTATAAAGTCAAACATTTTAATTCAACTTGGATTAATGGGATGGATACTCAGGGGGCCGTGTGGACAGTAGCAGCAGCTGTAAATGACAACACAAGGCTGTTCTCTATGGTGAGTTCAGGATATTTGTTTTACTGAAAATCTCCGTATTTGATACAAAGCTTGAACTGACCAGCGTTAGATTGACTGCTGGAATACGCAGCATCTGTGTGTCCTGAAAGTGGCGAAAGCCGGCACAAGCACGACCACAAGGATGATGATCATAACATTTTCTTTCAGACATATACGTACTTTAAAAGGAAAGATGATGAAAAAAAACATAATGTTAGGAAAGTGTGGAAGTGTTGGTGGGAATCACTTGAAATAAACACTTCTCTTGCAAAGTGTGGTGAATATCTGGAGAGTGAGTAAGTTAGGGACATCCAAAATCCTTGAGATGATCCAGACCTGATAACGGAATCCAACGAAGCAAAAAATCCACAGATCGCGTTCCAAGAACGCGATCTGTGAAGGAATCAAGCTTTGCTAACTTAAACGAAGCAAAGACGCCAGAGACATAGATCAGGTTGAAAGATAAAAACAGGGCAATGATCTACTAGGACCTGGTAGTGTGGTGGAACCAGACAGAACCTTAAAAAATAGTAGACACAGGTGAAAGCGTGGGCATTAGAATTTTACAGGAAGGTAGAAGGGATGGACAATAAGTTAGGTAACCATAGGAGGGACCAGAAATCTGAAAAATGGAATCAACTGCCAGTATACTTCCTTGTCATAGAGATGCTTTGCAAAAAAGGGAGCATAGTTTCTTTGTTGTCTTTTCCCATCTTCGCATTTGTTTTCACATAGCAAGGAATGGAGGGTTTTTGCCACTCTGTAGAAAACATATAATTTTGTTGTATGTGAAATGTTATCAGAGAAGATTCTTTTGATGTAAGAAGTCAGGATTCTGAAACATGTGGACCATACATATCTGTGTTTGATCACTGAATATTAAAAAAATGTTAATACATTTAATCAAAAACTTGAAGGCTGATGTAGAGCAAATGTCAGACCACTAAAGCTTAAGTTTATTCTAATAGGCACTGCTGGCCTTGCATCAAGTATTAGTATGTTTTAGATTTGATTAAAAGAATCAGATTTTTTCGCCTTGAGAAATATGTCAGGGTTATTGACCTTCAAAGTGTCCATTATCAGAAATGAATGCACTTTGTGGAAGCAACCATCTGACACGAAGCACACTTCAAAGGTTATTAACTTACTTTTACCAGGGTCACTTAGAAAATAAATAAATATTCAATCAGATTTAGCACTTTTTTTTTTTTCAGGTTCGGATCACTTTTGTCACAAAAGGCGGACTATTTGTTATGTGTTGTGGCGCTTTGTGACGCTTAGCTGGCTGAGCCGACCCCGACTCCAGCGGCACAGGTAAGCTATATATATGCTGATTGTCACGATGGGTTAAATAAGGCATTAGTTCAGAGAGAAAGTTCACCTCTTACCGCTTGTTTTTGTCCAGATGATGAAGCAAAGGTTTGTTTTAAAGAAGCCAGTGCAGTGATATGGAACGTTTAAGCTATGTGATCAGTACTTCTTTTTTAGGTGTGCATTATCACTTTTTAATCCACACCCAGCAGCCAATCAGAATCAAGTATTTATCTGGACTATTGTATAAACAGGATTAACTTTATAGGTTCAACCCAAAAAAAAGTTTAAGTTTTATTTTTTTTATGCTTTTACCACAGAACACAAAAGTGCATTTAAATATTTACAGAAGCATGTGTTAGAAGAATACAACATAATATGCTATTGTGAAAAAATATAAATGTTTATGTAAAATGAATTTTTTTGTTTTGAGAAGAATCTCTTGCTAAATAACTGTTCCTGCTTTTCATCTGTTTATGGGCACCTATCCACTCACTCCATCAGCTCTGGGTTTAAAGCTTTTGTCTTTCTAACCGCAGCCCCTGAGATCTGGAGACAGCTCCTAGGTCTCGTTGCTTCACTGATTTTTTTTTTTTTTTAAGAAATGTCAGCCACAGGTGGTGAGAATTAAACTCAACTGAAGAAATTAGACTGGTTTTCTTTTATAGAAAAAAAAAAAAAACTTGTGCTCTTTATTAAAAAAAAAAAAAAAAAAATAAAAAAAGAATTCTTGATAATAGAACTGGGTTGTAGAGACTGATTTCAACAGTAATGGCCCTTTGTTTAGGTTACTGGTGTTCTAAGAACATATGACCAAGCTTCTTCTTCTTTCCAGTCTATGTCTTCTCAAGCAAACATTGTGGCAAATGTTTGTAAAACATGTCAGTTTATCCGCTAAACAGTTTTAACTAAACTGTGTACTGAATTATCAATCAAAGATCATATTACCTGAACACATCCGTAAAGAATTTCAGTGTTAGGATTTATGCTCGCTTGTTTTCATGATCAGTCATGTTCCACATACATTAAGGTGCTGCTTTCTCAAAAGAACCATGCGGCAGACTTGTCGAAAGTGGGCAGGGAATTCAAAGAAACGTCTCACCTTCATCAGGTTTTGTTTGCTTTGACAGCGGGAAGATTAAACTTCCTGGAAATGTCTCACATTTTCAACACCTGCTGGTCTGGTCTGCTGTAATAGCCTTAAACAGAAAAAAGTAGAACAAAACAGCAAATTCTATCAGTCCTTTGGCTGATTAATAAGGATCCCTATTTCTTCACTTCACATACTTAATAGCTTTAATATTTCTTCTCATGTACATACCGTGGGCTGTACTTTTATATATTTTGTACTCTGATTACCTATGTGCTTTCACACTGTAATGAACTGCACCAGAGTTCACTTGCAACTGTACTGGGACTGCCATTTTCAAATGAAGCAGTGAGTTTGTTTTGATCTAAAACACCCATCAAAAAGTTGACTTTGTGAAAGATTAAACTGGTGTTCACCAATTCAGTGTGAACGAACTTTAAAAAAAGACTTTATCCTAACAAAGTTAGCACCTAAATAATCTTGATGTTGGATAATAAAAAAGTGCAATTTACAAAAAAATATTATCAATCAACGTGGTTTGTTTAAAAATAACCCAAATCTACATTTGTAAAAGACTGGGGTTGAAATTGATTGAATAGAGGGGAAAATAAACACTATTGTTGTATTACTTTTAGTGCCCACTTAAAGACCAACTCCTATGAAAATCCTGTTTCTGGTGAACATATCCTTGTTGCATTTTTCTCAATTTTGAGGACCTATGAAAATTACGATTGTAACTGAGTATTTCTTTGTTCAAATTGTGGTGAATCAAGAGCAGACCCAAAAATGCAGTTAGAAAAAGCTTATAGGCGTGACATAGATCTACCACGCAAGCCACAAACTTTGTGCTTTATTCTATTCTGATGCATCCACTTATAGACGATCCATGTACGTCTTTGTTTTCCTCGTCCGAGCAGGCATCTCGCTCAAAACTGTATGACTGGATCGCTACGATATTGCTTCCCACTGTTATTACACTGTGTGTAGAGAGTGTGTCAACAGAGGGATAATGGGAATTGGGGGTGGGCTTACTCCGTGCCAACAGGACTCAGAGGCGAATTTCTAATGAACTCCTGCTGCTCTGCAGAAACTATGTCCTAGAAAATGACACATTTCATTTTTTTCTATCTTGACTATAAACGGCATAATCATAATTAAAAGACCACTGGTAACACTTTTACAATAGATAAAAAAATAATCAGAATGGGAGTATAAATAAAGAATCAAAACATATTAGGCTAATAGTTAAGGAACTGGTACTTTATATAAATGTACTTAAAAGCTAAATATCCATGTGTGTCATATTGCCTTCACCCCACATCTCCTTCTCATCAGCACAGGACCGGGTTCTCTCCTGCACCAGAAGAATGAGCTCTCCAGGGAGGCCTATCTGTAAAAACAGATATTGAGTTTGTTGTCTCAGCTCCAGGAGGGAGAGAAGATCCGTTTTCAGATGAATCCGTGGGGGTGCTGAAACGGATGTTTATTTATTTTTCATTCAGAAAGACCATCAGTAAAGCTTGAGTCTAGGAATTAGCAACAGTCCTTAACCTACAGATCATCCTAATCCAATAAAGTTAGTGGTCACTGCCGCTGGCTAATACTGGTATAACAAACCATGATGACGTGAAGACTTCTAAGCAAGAATCTGTGTTGAGAGATAAGCAGCACGTCTATTTTTTTCAAAAAAAGACACACAGCATAAAAAGGATTTGTGGAGAATTGTGTTAAAACTACTTAACAGCTTGTTAAAATATTCACAAACAAACCTTTAAACTTTCAGAGTAACACAAGGTATCTGCGTTAGACAGGAAGTTTTGATGTTTTGTCTCAGGAGCCCAAAAACCCTTGTGGGGGGAATTGCCATCAGGGGACTGCAAACCCCCGCTGACCTCTGACCTCTCAGATGGGACGCCTATAACATGAAGGACACTAAAGGGTTTTAACATAAGCATTTAAGTCAATGTATAAAGTGAAGATGAGATGTTGGGTAGCTGGAAGGTATAGGAGAGGGAGACGGGGAGAAGTGCAGGAGGGCAGAGTGCGGCCCCCCAATAAGTGTTAAAGATAATAAAAAGAAAAAGGGCTTAGGAAGTTTCAGAGACTGTTGGTGAAAAACCGCAGGACAAATGAGAGGTTCTGTCTTCCAGAAGCTCTTGACTGGCAACAGCTGAGTCAACAACAGGTCACGAGAAAACAAGTGTGAAGAATCCTCCTGATCACAGATAACAGAGAACCTATGACTGTTTGATGCTGCCTCACACATGTCCTGGACCCCTAGAGAAAGGGAATGTAGCGTTCATCATCTAAAGATCATTCTTAGCATACATCGTAATGTTAAGAAATACAAGGAGAAGCATTTTAAAAAGTAAATGAATATTTTTTAATATGGAATGTACATTTACTTTATTGTGTACTGTCTTAATAAATAAAACACACAATACACACATGTAATGTGTGATTGCAGCTAGACTAAAAGCAAAACAAACACATCTATAGCACAAATGTGTATAAAATTAGTACATTTTGAGTTTAAAAGCATCTTTTCATTTAACTAAAAGTTTTTTTTAGCTCATCATAAACAAGAATGCATCAAAAATCACAGTTTGATCTTAAAAACACCAGAAGACAGACTCATGATTATTTAAATCTCTAATTTACACTTTTGTGCTCAAAACCTTTCTTTCCAAGTGCAATTAGCAACTTATTCCATGTATTTTCTTGACACTTCTATGCATCAGCTAGATTTCTTAATGATGCTACAGTAAAGATTTAAAGGGAAAATGAGAATGAGTGGCTTTTAGGTTGTCAGTATAAATGTGCTTCACTTGGAAGACATCTTAAACTTTGTTTGCCAACATCATGAAGCAAAGAAAACATGACTGTGCCAAAATTCACAAAAAGATTTCAAATAATTGCTGAAAAGTTAGAAACAGTACAAGAAAAATAAATTTTATCACAGGGAAGTAAGGAACTGTCAGTGTCTCATTTCCTAAAGAGTAAAACAAATTTAAACTTTATGAGAAATGTGTTGCATCAAAAAGCACATGTAAGCAATGAAACGTCAGCTGTTTGTTGGGGATTAGTTGTTACGCTTTATTTTGTGTTAAAGACATTTCAATGTGATGCAAAGAATGAAAGCTGATAGGCAGGTGAGACCTCACACAGCTTTGTTGATGTAGGACAATGGGAAGTACAACCAACTGAGTAAAAACAACAAATACTTTTATTTTGTCTGCAAGCACAGGCTTTCTAAAATCATCACCCTTTTTTTCTCTTTCTCTGTGGCTGCTCATCTGTTTGATTAGTTTTCTAATTTCCAATTGTTTTGAAGATCGGGTATGGCCTACTTTGCAAATAAAGACAAAGGACAGACTGCGATCTATTTTGAAACCTTCAAAGGTCTTTAAGGTTTCAATATTGGATCCAGAACACAAAGAAAAAAAAATATTTATGTTCCAAAATATATTTTTTTCACAACTTTTCAACCTTTGGTGTTTATTTTTAGTTTTAACTCATAACTTTCTTCATCATACCTAAAAACACACACACCCTACAGCCAGGAAAAAGCATTCATGTTATTACATCAAGAAAGTAAAAAATGTTGCACAATTAATAGAAATAAAATTAAATATGAAAATTGTAGAAATGTATTGATTAGAAAATGAAAAGCCTGGCTCAATATATGGACAAATATGAAATTATTCTATGTTTAATATGTAAAAATGTACGTACAAAATATCATAAGATTGGGAGTGGGAATTAATCCGATTTTGACTCAACTGATTTCTTTTTTGAACATTTATTACTTACTGTTTATCATATGCATTTAACTATTTTATTCTGTGTTTAGAAAAAAAAGAAATTAAATCAAATAGGCACACAACAGGCATGCCATTAAAATCTGCAAACCTGCATTTTTTTATATTTTATGAAACCCAAGCAATAATCAAACTGTTAACCTGAGCTTGAGGCTTCAGGACGGTGACAACATGCAGCAAATGCCACATTAAAAGACTGTTTTTTCATGATTCCCATTTCATTAAGCTGCCTTCCTTCAGTGGAAGTTTCTTAGCTCTCATTTTCAACCACCTGCAATGTCAGGGGAGCATTTAAAAAAGACGTAAAACCATTTATTTCAGACAAATTATGCTGACTCTGCTGTAAATGCTATGGACATTTCCTTTTCCAATTATCCTCAGGGCTGCAGTTTTTCAAAGTATATTTTCACAGTATGCAATGGATACACTTTATGCCCAGTTTCCATTACATCAGTGTGGGTTCATTCCATTGACAAAATTACACAAATTCTTACTCTGCAATGTGTTTTCAATAAATTATTTTTGTTATCATTGTGTTATATTTGTTCAAATTTTATTTAGTTTCTAAAGAAAGTATAGTTTACCTTAAAAAGCCTTCCAAGAAATGTTTTGTTTATGCTGCAGAAAGATTGTCCAACTTTTCCTGTTTTTCTTTCTTTTTTTGTCTTCAGCAGTCAGTTTCCCTGCACATCGACTTAAAACTCACTCCAGGTCATAATAAATATGCAAGGAGATAACAGGACTTCCAACAGCGAAAGCCATGGCTGCCAAAAGGATGTATAAAAAGATTTGTTCTGGAAAATGAAGAGATGTCCCAAATGTGGAAACAATGGTATGTTCTGAAAAGGCACAATCAAAGTGGCATGACCTTAAACTCTTTCTTCCAAACATACAAGCAGATGGTGAATGCATGAAAAAGTCATGAGGTCTCCCATGAGGAAGTTCAGTAATCTCAAAACTAAGATAATAAAGCCATAAAACAGCAAACCTGTGATTTTCTAACCATCTCATTTTCTTTTGTCTGATGGCAGATCAGTAAGATGAAGTGTCAGGGGTAAGGGTTATAACCTTCTGGGGTTCAAACTCTATTCTTGGATAAAGTTGATTGTAAGAAGGTGGTAGAAACACTGACAATGACATTTTATGGTTTCTGAGCATTTTGGACAGAAACAAAGGTGGATAATCAATAACATGGACATTTACAGAAACGTTTTTTTTGTTCCTTGAGTGTAGAAAAACATTTTATCAAAAAAGTAAGATAAATTAACCAGATTTTTGCAAAAATGATTGACCCCCACCCCCACCCCACTGTTTTCCAGTTTGTCAATTTGCACAATAGGATGAGAAAAGGCAGCAGAGGTGAAAAGAGTCAAAAAGGAAGGAAAGATCTTGGTAACGAAAGGAAAGGGACATGGTTGGCAGCAGCCAGGAACTGAATTTTCCATGTTTGGATCCCCTGATTATATTAAACTTTAGACATAGAATTTGCAGGAAATGGTCGAGGACAAACAGAGACATTACAAAATAGAAAGGAAAAGCGCTCATTTTTCATTTTCTTTGTCTGCTCTTTACTCTTTCTTGATTTCTCAGCAGAGTTAACGTCTCCCTGCTGACCTGCAGCCACAAATGTTCATTATTCATTACTTACTGACTCTTCTGCTCGGTATCAGATTAGGTTGCATAGGAGCTAACACTATCTTGGCTGTCAGGCTCACCAATTTATCTTTTCCTGAGTTTGACTTTCAGTTTTTCAGCAGCGCTCTTCATTTGTCTGGATAATCTCTCATATGCATACATAATCTGTCAGACCTGTACAGTCCTTGCAAGGTGTGTGGAGTCGTAGTCCGAGGTCATATTCTGACCACAAACCTCAGATTGTCTTATAGCCTTGACTTTATACTTTTTCATGGATCCAACTTATTTTAGCGTATGTTTTATGGGAAGACAGGACACATAATACATTTGTAATTTGCGCCTGATTTTTGGTCAACTTGCCAAAATGCTGAAAGCTTAGAAGCCAGAATGTAATGGGGAGAAAAGATAAATAAAAAGACAAAGACGGAAAGTGGTTATTATGACCCCACATAGGTGACCTTTGACCTGAAATTTGATGGTCTGTATAAATGATTAAGTGCTGAACTTTATGTTCTTGTTATCTAAAAATGTGTTTCACAAGAAAGAGCATGAGCTCCCACACAGTGGTGTGTTTCTAAACTGTGGAGGCTCATCCCAGTGCAGAAATCAGTGGAATCTGATTGATATAAGGGTACAATTGGGGGGCACTGTTGCCACTATTTTTTGTTGTTTTAAAGATGGAATTTGATGGGATTAAACCTAAACTGGATATTGGGTGATATAGTAAAACAAAGGAAATATTTTTTTTCTTATTTTGTGAAATTTTACTAGACCAAATCAGGATAAATGATTGAAATAGCAAATAAAGGTGTAAGAGAAGCATGACTAAACTTTAAAGAAATAGTTAACAAATAAAAAGTATTTTTTAAGATGAGAATCTTACTTTGACTGTCAGAAAGGTGAGAGAAATAAAACAAAGACTTACCTTATTTCCCCAGTGCAAAAAAAAGGTTTTTAACACCAGTGTTGCAATGAATTCATTAATTTATATATACGTTTTTTTTCCAACTGTGACAGTTGTCTGGACTTTTTCCATCCAAAACTTTCCTATCCTTTGCAAGCTAAAATCATTTTGCATTTCCCCTATTCTTTCCCCATCTCAAACATTCAGATCATCAAGTTGCCAAGTGTCAGGCCCCATTTAAGATTCGAGAATTAAGTTAGGTCCAGAAATAATATTATGTATTGCTTTATTTCATGTACTTGGCATTATTTACATGTTTAAACCCACAAAGATAGATTTGCTGTGAAATGTGATTTATTCAAGATAACTTTAAATAACTTCTAATGTTTTTTCAGCTTTTACTTTTTTTTCTTCATTTTTTGTGTGGTAGGTTGCCTCATATTATCCCATTTATTTATGGATTTTTGCTGTTCATCCATCTGTTCACCAACTGAAAGACAGAAATGTAAAGTATTCTTCAGCTGGCAAAAGGCAATCACAGTGCTAATAAAGGCTATTCTCCAAGATAGAGATGAAAACAGATGAAGAAATAGACAGTGGGTGATAGAAAAAATAATAGGTATGAAGAATGAAAATTAATGAAAAGGCAAAAATTGTCAAAGAAAGAAGTCAACATAGACTACATTGAAATAAACTTGTGATGAGGATGTTGTAGGGAGAAGGCTTGCTTATTGGCAAGATGCTGGCCTGTGATCTAAAGCAATGCTGATGATTAACCATTAAATGGTTAATCATCGACTAATTAATAAGGTACCTGTTTTCTTTGGGACTCTTGCTTCCTCCATATACAAATTGACAGAAAGAGCATGCATCGATTTTGAATCACTTAAACCTTGACTGCTTAAAAATATGTCCCGCTTGGTCAAACTATAGCCCGTTTTCTACTGTCTTGACACAACTTTTTGGAAAACCAAGATAGGAGAGCTTTGAAAATGGATTAAACACAGAGCTGGTTGCTGCTTGGATTAAAGATTTGAAATACCAGGTCTACTAATGTCGTTCTTATTTTTACTTGACAAAGTTTCTTGACAAGGAAGCAAAGATTCTTCTACAACCAGCTTACTCTTATCAGCTGTCGATGCTCTGAGACCAAAGCGACCACACATTGATTGATTGATTGATTGATTGATTGATTGATTGATTGATTGATTGATTGATTGATTGATTGATTGATTGATTGATTGATTGATTGATTGATTGATTGATTGATTGATTGATTGGTTGATTGGTTGGTTGGTTGGTTGGTTGATTTCAAGCATTGTAGTCAAAGTAATAAAGAATGTACACAGATTTATCAAACTCATTACAGAAATTATGAAATGCATAAATAAAAAAAAACAGAAAATAAAACAAGCAAAAAAGACACTTAAATCCCATTTGCTTCATTGAATTCAACAACTTTCTTGATTAGCATTGTATTGATAAAAGTCTTTTGGTTTTTCCTACTTGGAAAATCTGTATAAACCACAAATTTATGTTAGTAATGCATTTTAATTGTATTTTATCAAGAATGTCAATGTTGTTTCTGTGGATTAAGGCATGAATGGGCCATAGCCTCTTTCCTCCTGTCTTGAGATTAAAGGCTTTTTAGAAAATACTCAGTGTAACAGTGCTGGACATGCACATGTTAACTACGCATAACATTCCAATATCATTAGATTTTTTGTCAGTGCATTTGTTAGGAGGCTCTCCAAAGACAGATTTAACATATATTTTAACAACAAAAATTGCATGTTCTTTTAAAATTTTCAACGAAAAAAAGCTAATACATTAACCCCACAATTGACCATTAAACTATTGTGAGCACATGCAGAAATCAAAGTGCTGTTTTGCCAAGCATGATAAGATTTGGAGTTTTTCCATGTTCTTGGACACTTTGTTGCTGCACCGACTTCATACTGTGCAGCTCAGTGGGACCATAGACTCTTGATGGGGCATGTTTCCAATCATGCTGAGTGGGGACAGAGGCCAACTTATAAGGGATAAAGGGCAAGTGTGTCAGATAGAAAGGAGCAGAGCAGTGAGTGTCTCACAAAGCCTTTGACTAATTTATGACTTCCAAAGCAGATGGGTGCTTGATCCGAACACCTCGCCTAAGAGTGATCCCTGTGTTCGATATGATCCATGGGTCAAACCTGAAGTAAATCAAACATTCTAATTTTCCCAGATCTTTGCGAGACTTTATCATCCCTCAAATAAGCCCTGTTGTTGATTAGACAGACTCCGCACAGACCCTGAGGTCTCCTCTCGTTGCTCAATTTTAGTTGATAATTTCTGGACATACACAAAGAATACTTGTTATTCATTAAAGAGATCTACAGAATACATTATAATTAATGTAGCTCTTTGAACTAAGAAGTTTATCATTCATTCAAAGCTGCAGGAATTTTTATTATGTTGTATTGAGAAATGTTTTTTCTTTTCTTCTCTCAGTTTGTGAAGTAATTTTCCGGAATCTGTTGCAGAATAAACAGAAATGAACCAAAACCTAAATCGTCTTTGAATTTGAGCATCATATGAGTTATTGTTGTAATCAGTAAAATTTATGATTTGTATCTTCTTGCATCCAGTCTCATTTCTGCTTGCAACATTTCAGCTATTTCTTGTCCTTCTGCCATGAGGCACTCCTCCAGGTTTAACTTGTTTTTCTTTAATGGACATCATCTATTGAGCTTTACATTTTTTGCCAAGTTAGAGTCATGTTTTGTGGCCTCCTGAATCTTTACATTATTTCATGTCCCACCAAAGCTGAATACATGAGAGCATAAAATGTCAAATAATTCTCAAAACATATGAGATTCATTATGATCTAAAATAGTTGAAGTAGCCAATTTTTAAAGTACAGCCTGCTTGACAAATTATAGCTCATGCCAATGGTTCATCTCATAAAAAACACAGCATTGCAAGAAGTGTTGAGTTGCTTCCTGTTCCCAGAACATCTAGATTATGTGTCAATAAAGTGACAGGAAGAGGGGGTTTTGAACTTGGAGCGTGGCCTGATCCTTGTTACCCGGTTTGGTCTTTTCCAGATCTTGTCTTGGTCTTTTTCTTTTTATCAACCATGATTCAGAGCAAATGTTGTTATTTTAAGCTTGGAGGCACACACTCTTAAATGAAACAATAACTCCCCTGCATTAGTTTCGGTGCCCTGCTGAACTTTTGTGGGATTTCCTAAGCAGTGTACGTTTCAGTTTGGTTTATCTCTGTGGGTCACTCCTGTGTTGTTGGACTTCAGTTGTCTGAAAATTTGCTGTGCTGGTTGTACATTTTCCAGTAAGTTGTGCTGTTAGTTTGCAGAGGTCTGCAGTCATAGATATGGGTTTTTAGCAAATCATCATTATCATGAAATCTGACATGTTTCGCTTTGCATCAAGAGAGATGTAAACAACAGAGACGTACAAATGCTAAAAGATGCATCCCATGTAGTAACAATAAGGTGTTTGTGACACCACAAGATTAAAGACCTTCTTCAATGAAAATTGTGTTGTTGTTTTTTTTAACATGTTCTTGTGGTATTTTTCTGATGGTGTGATGTCATTTATTCCTTTTTTAAACCCATTTTTTGCTCGTCACGGAGCTGCAGGAGCCTATCCTGGCCACTCATGGATGAAGGCAGGGTACACTTCGGACAGGTCGTGGGGCCGCAATCACACACCCATACACACCTAGGGACAATTTAGAGTAACCAATTAGCCCATGAAGCATGTTTTGTGACAGTGGGAGGAAGCCGGAGTCCCCAGAGAAAACTCATGCATAAACGGGGGAGAACATGCAAACCCCCATTGGTGATTCTGTTCCAGGTCCAGGACTTGACTCTGGGCCTTCTTGCTGTAAGGCATAAGCGCCAACCACTGGGCCACTGTACTGCCAGGTGTAGGTCATATATAAAAATTATATCTAAAGATTAAGATTAATATTGCATTTCTGAGTATTTCTTCATTCACATGGGCTCAGGTGGTTAAGCAGGTCATCCAATAATCAAAGGGTCGGCGGTTCGATTCCCGTTCCCCCCAGTCAACTGTCGTTGTGTCCTTGGGCAAGACACTTAACCCTCCTTGCCTCCATTATCGCTCCACTGGTGTGTGATTGTGCATGAATGTCCCGGTGATGGTCACCTACGGCCCGTAGGTGCCTACTGGCAGCCACGCCTCCATCTATCTGCCCCAGGGCAGCTGTGACTACATCAGTAGTTCCCATCTCCAAGAATGAATATGGAGTGAATGAATAATGGGCACATTGTGAGTGCGTTTAGCGTCTGGAAAAGCACAGATAAATCCAATCCATTATTATTATTATAAATTAAAATATTAAACAAAAAATTAACACAATACATAATACACCCTCTTCCATGTGGAAACCAGGTAGTAAAAATGTGTCTTCAAACAATGTTTTAAACATCTCAGCTGAGAATTGTTCTTATGTGCAGGACTTTTCTCCGATTTTGTTGTAGTCATGTCATTTGTGTAATTAAGAAGAAAAAAAACTATGGTATTGACAATATATGAGATCACTTGGTAACATAAAAGAGGCCAGCAAAGAAGTTGGGAATAAAAAAATATGGGTATGCGCCTTCAACGTCAGAATTATGTGAATTCTTCATGAACTTTTGAGCAAACAAAACGATTTACCCGTCATCAAGCTGTTAAAAAAATATTGGCAGACCTATTTTTTTCTTCTCCATGGAAAGCAAATGCATCCTACTTCTATAACAGAATTTAAAGCACAAGAAAAAAAAGAAAACATTCGTAGGAGTTTTCTGCAGTGACTTTTGTTGAACATCAACTCTTCGTTTTTCTCTGTCACATCCAAAGCCTGAAATTTAAGCTGTAGCTTGATGAGTGTGACAGCTTGATGACTGTGAACCCATGTTTTAATAAACTGTGGGTTTAAACTTTGAAAAAGCCCAATAAAAAATAAATTATGCCTTAGTTTAGGAATCACCAATTCAGCCTTTTTCTTAAGTGCTGCGCTGAAATCCCTCAGCTTGTGTTTCAGCTTGTGCTTTGCCAGGTTCCCACTGCCACTGTGTGTGAGTAAAATAGTCTCAGCTGCATTGCTTTGACCACAGATGTGTCTGCTTGGAGCCACATAAGACAGAAGATGGCATCATTGGAGAGCAGGCTCGCACACAGACTCGAACACAAAGAGACACCCACATGTGTACGCGCAGAGGGGTTTCGTGTGACATGTCGCTGCAACATGTAGTTTCATCCTGCCTCCTCTTAGTGTGGTTTGCTCCAGCTGTGTTTGAAGTCTACTTAATGCACATTTCTGTGTGAACTCCCGCTAATCAGTTGACACAACCCGACCAGGAAGAGATAGACAGGCAGGGCATTATCCAGGACCAGCCCGCACACAGCTGTGTGCACTGAAAAGACCAGTTTAAGGATTTTACAGAGGATACACACGTCTGCAGCTGAACCCTCAGTACAGTTTTGTTCACACATAAAAGTACACCTGCTACTGAGTAAAAATCACTGACTGATAATGTGTGGTGCAGCACAGCAGAGGCCTGACGGATCCGAATGAGAAGCATACTCACCCCCTGTAATTACTGTCAAGATATGTTTAACTCAGACAGGAGAGCACACGGGAGACATTAGCGCACAGCCAAACACAATGTGGTTTAAATTTACATTACTGACAATCGAGGTTTGCTCGGTTCATTTCATTATTACCTAATTTGTGGTCTCATCTCTTCTAATCTTCTTCCCCATTCATTTTTTTTTAGCAGAGCCTCAAAGTTGTCTTTGCATTTTTCAATCACACTTTCCCTAATTCTCTCTCCACAATCCCTCTAATCTTTTCTGTCACAGTCCAGCTCTCATGCTAATTGGAGCATTTACGTTGCTCATTCCTTTTTTTTAAATAATTTTTCATGCAGCGTTTTGTGTTTTTGCCCTCTTTATCTTTGTCTCATCTTCCATCAACTTTCGTTACACCTTGCATGCTTCACATCCTTTTAGTTAACTTCTTTCTCTGATTGCTCTCTACTAATTCCATCATCAACTCGTCTTATCTTCAGCTTCCTTGCAGAAGGGACAAGTACTTTCTTGTCTGTCTTTTTGTTCCCTTTGCCTCAAGTTTCTGCGAGAGGAAGCCCTCCTCAACAACTCTTCCTCTGATTGCTCTTTCTGCAGCTAAATTTTGGGGTTGCTGTTTGTTTGTTTTTTTTCTTTCAAGAAATACCCCACACAGAATGGGGTCTTACCAAAGTTCTGATGTGTCACCCTTTGATGTAGGCTCCAACCGATTTGGGGTAGCAGAAAAAATATAAACTAAAAGCCAGACAAGAGGAAAAGCTTCATATAATTGATTAAAGTGGTGTTTTGAAATTTTCTTGTTTTTTTTCCCCCTTTATATGATATTGTCTTTACATCACGCTTAATATGGAATGACACTCATACCGAGCATCAGACTTTGTCTGTGATTTGTTCAGCCTCTGAACTGGTATAAACTCCCCAGTCATCGTGGTTCTTGGTGGAGACGTGACTGTATGGCTTCATGAATGAGGAAGACTATTGTGCAAGTTTGTGGATTTTGTGAAACTATTTAGGAAAGAGATGAAAAATGAGAGTTGAATCTGGTGGTCTAATACTACAAGCAGAAAGTATTTACATTCTCATGGCTGACTGTTGACAGATCTTGAAAAATTTTAACTCAGACTGCCGTCGGTCAAGCCACAGGATCATATTAGAAGCTAATTAGGACATTTTTATTGATCAGCATGACCGGCACAGGCTCCAAGAAAATACAGCAGTTTGACATTTCTGAAACCACAAGAGCACTTTCCTAAGCCAAAGGATCCCAGAGTATATTTAACACTAAGACATGTTGTTTGAGCCAATCTTGAATGAGGGTTTTTTTTCTAACCACCCTAAAAGTGGTTTTGGTGCTTGTGCTAACCAGGGAAAAGTTTGAGGAAAAGCTGAAAAATATCCTTGCCCTACCACAAAGTGAAAAGTGTGTCATATGTAAAGACATACGCAAAGACACACATATGCATGTGTATATACTTATATGTGTGTGTGTGTTAACACAAGAATTACACTGTTTGAGTTAGACTTGGGTTTGTCGGGTTAACACAGCGTCTCTAACTGTTTCAATTGAGGATGTTACCCCTTTATGTCATATTCAACTCTATCAGAACATTAAATAGATGGCTTTCAACATTAAACAGATGGGTTTATACTTTTTGTACCTACAAATCTGCAACTATATACTCTGACCCCCAGCCCATCAATAGGAGTGTGTCATACAGCTCTCGATTTAAAACATTAGTCCTAAACTTCAGCAGGGCAAACAGAAAACTTGTGAAGAGGAAATGTATGCAAACTGGTGGTTTACCTGTAAATTGCAGACCTCTAAATGGTATAGTATTTTTTGTTTGTTTATTTGTCCTACATTACAAGAAAAATTAATAACTGAATTACTTCAGCTTTTTAATTTGCTTAAAAAAGCATAGATCTGGACTTTTTTTAAGTAACTTGCACCCTTACCTTTTTTTTATGATGACTTTGTTAATTGTGTTAAAGTAATAGCCCCATGCATAAAAGTAACTGGCCCCATTTGCAGCATTGTGGATCAAACCAAATCGGCCAAGTTTCAACTTCCTTTAAACGGGGCAACACACAAAAAATATTCTAAAAACAATACATCATTCTCAATGCCTTTGTGAAAGGATTGAAAATTATTTTTAAAATTTCCTTTTCAGAAGTGTTGCTTAATTTTTTCAAAGCCCTGACCTTTACTTTTATTGCCCATCTCCCCTAAGGTGACAAGACAAGTTAGCAACTTCTGCAAACTTCAAAGGGAAGCTTACCAAATGAAATGGTGACACATCTTTTTAACAGCTGTTAAAAAACCTTTCTTTGAAGAAAAGATGCCAAACTTGCAGTTAGTATAAACCGTGCTATCTTTTTTTTAATTTTTTATTTTTTTAAAACTTTCTGTAGTTGTTGTTAAATTTCTGCTGTGTCCAAACAACAGCCACCACATAAACCATACACACTCTGCAAATCTGAAAATTAAGGATGGGTGATATAAAGATAATACAAAATTAAGTTAAGGGAAATTTTCTTTTTTGTCAGGATTGTGCCCTTTAGTTTTCTTTCTGCTATGTGTTTTTGGTTCTTGAAAATTTCAGTTTTCAGGCTTGTTTTTTCTGTCACAGTCTTACCTGGTTTCATTGGCTAATGTTCTACAGCTATTTTCATTAAAGTTAATTTTCCCCAATGCATTTTAGTGTCTGGGTTTTCAGTGTAGCCTGGTTGTGTTGTCTTTGTCAGAGTGTTTGAGGTTTTCCTTTGTTTCTGAGTTTGTTTATTAATCCTTTAAGTATGTGCCATAATTCTGGTGTCCTGCATTTTGAGTCCCAAACCACTGGTTGATGACACTGTTCTCCTGCTTCACCAGAGTCTTTATAAAATGTTTTTATCCTTCAGGAATCTGCATGGTCCCTGTCAGCTTATGAAGGCCATCCAAACTAAAAATATAAAACTGGGAGGGCTGGGTGCTGGCGATAACAGATGAAACACCCCATAGGCATTACAGAGAGAAGATAGAAGATGTATTACCTGTACACAGATTGTATAAACTGACTTACCCCACTTTTATAAAGAAAAATAAACGTAGGGATGCATATGTGTGTGCCGTAATGACAGAAAACCTTAAAAAAAAAAAAACATAGCCATACCCTTCACATCTCAAACAACCTCTTTAAATCTTCCTGTGTTTGTTATTCTACTGTCACAATGAAAAGGAGCACATAACAGCAGAATTAACAGAATCTACTGCACCCTCTGGGATTTGCACCATAGCCTCCTACACACTATAAATCTAAAAACCCCTTCTATTCAAAAAAAAGGCAGCAATTGTTAACATCCATTTGAGATGAACAACTTTGCCTTCCACCAAATCCTTTGAGCTTGGTGTGGCCTGTCAAACTATTTAGCCAGCTGAACTTCACCTGAATTATTATGTTAAGAAAACAACCACAGTACAAAAACATGTCGTCTAAAAATCCAACAAAAAGCTGCCAAGTATTGGTTAAATGCACAAAGAAGAGAGGCTTGCATGTATTCCACTTTGCAACTCAGCCTTACAATTATGACACAATAAAATAATAATGTATTTATTCTGATTATAGGCAATTTATTAAAATCTTAAAAGCTCAGCCTTCTCTGATGCTTTTCTGTGGTCGTCTGTATTCAGCATTCAGAAGAAGATCACAGCCCTTTACACTTCTTGTCTTCTATTGTTTAAACCACCTAAAGTATCATGTTGGCACACCTATGAGCTTTTGAAAAAAATAATTTTACATTTTTAAATAGTTTATTTCCTATTTTTGTATAGAACCACAAAGAAAACTAACACAAGGGAAGCACCCCTCCATCCTCCTTCATGACCATTGGATGACAGCAATATCTATTCCAAAATAGAAATGTTTGCTTACACAGAAAATACAGTTTGAAAAGAACACTTTCCTCTCCAAAGGATTCATCAACAGTGAAAGGCAGGGAGAATATTTCAATTAAGTTGTTATCACAAGGCACGAGAAATAAACTTCCTCTAGATGCAGATACTTAGCAATATTTACATTGTAGACATGCATGTACAGGTTGATCTTCTCAACATTGAAAGAAAGTATGCTTTTCAAGAAAATAATGTTTTATTTCTTCAAACACAACTTATTTTCTGCTGCAGTTACATTTAATGTGCCCAGACTAGCACAGTGCAACTGGAACTGAGAAATGCACTGCGCAACATGAGAGAATTAATCTGTTCAAATAAATATGAGTTGTTCACTCAGGTTTTTGTAAAGTAATCATATAGTGCCATCTAGAGGTCATTTGTTTTTGGGGTTGTATATTTTTTTCCATCACACATACAAATTACAGAACAAAAAATTTCAGATGAATAAATAAATAAATAGATACATAAATAAATAAATGAATGAATAAATACATAAAAAATAATAAATGAATAAAACACAAGTATCAATAAAATCAAATGACAAGATACGGCTTTAACATAAGAAGGCCAAACATGATTTCGTCTCACAGATCAAGTTTCAAAACCAAGTGCATATTCTTTGTCATCAGTTAAATAAGTCTTGATCTGAGGCTGTAAATAAAAAGGATATGCTGAAAGGAAAATATATGATAACTATAATAATAATACTAATAATACTAATTTCGTTTTCATTTGTGCTTTTAAAAAACTTGAGTGACGTTACAATTGCAAACCTACAGGGGGCGCTCCATGTCCCTCTTGTCGCGTGCCCGTCGGCACCGGAAACAAAGAAGCAGTCCGGGCAGAAACATGACATAATTCAAGCTAGTGCTGTTGTGTAACTACACACGCTGTGAGTGACTTCTGTCATTGTCGCTTCAATTTTTGTCGGTTTTAATGTGTAATATTTAATACTAACAATTCAGATATCACATTTATTATATTTTGTTAACTCAAACATGCTAGTTTAATAGAAGCCGAAACGGTTCCCGAGTCCAAATAGTGTTAGCTTAGCTAGTTTAGTTAACGGAGCGACGTAAACAATAGACATCTGATCTGCGGAGAAAACATAAAATCAAAGTTAGACTTGGCTAACGGCTAGTTGACTTGTTATCTTTATTATCAATTGTTTTAACACCAGGTTAATTTATAATTTTTCGGTTCGGGTCACGGGTGTGATTTTTCCAAACTGTGATACAGTTTTGAGCCATTGAAAATCCTCTAAACTTTATGGCTGTTAAGACTTGACTTAACTTAACTTAAGTCAGTGAAGTTTGTGTTATCATACACTGCTTCGCCAACACTGTCTTAATATTTTTATATTTTTTTTACCTCGTTACAGACTGCTCATTTACAATTGGCTCGATGCTGGATTGAAACCAAACAATTCGGTCGGCAGCTGCATCAATATGCCTGCCGAAGGCACCGAGGAGCAGGCGTCCCTGTCCAGCCCTGCCAGTGCTGCCCTCACTTTAGGATGGTCAGAGGATGAAGGAGCTGCACGGGGCTTTGCCCCCGAGAACACCCAGGGTTCCGAGGCAGCTGCAGCCTATCCCACATGTGCTGGGCCCGGGGACAACAACAACAGTAAGTCGTTTAAAGAGGAGCTTTATTCAATGTGTGAATTATATGAGCCAATGAAAAAACTGCCTTTGGAAAGTCTGTAGCAGTGATGTAGATGCTACAGTTCGAGGGCCACAAGCTCCCTGCTTCACTCCATTCAGATGCATCCACCTGCTGACAAATAGATCCATGTACGTCTTTGTTTTCCTCGTCCAAGCTGGCATTTGAATCAAAACTGTACGGCTGAATGGCTTTTATATTGCACCAGTAATGTTAGTGGGAGAGCATGTAAACAAAGACATGATGGGAAATGAGGACTGGTTTACACAGACTAATTTCTGATTAACTCCTGCAGCTATGTCCTAGAAAACAACAAAAGTTTTTTTTAGATTGCCTAAAAATGGAATAATCATAATTAAAGTCCACTGGGAATGATTTTAGAATAGATCAAAAGTTTTTGGAGTGGGCATTTAATGTGATACTGAAGTAAAAGCGCAAAAAGAAACAACTTAAGGGTGTTGTGACTGGTTGCTTAGATGGAAACATTTGACGGTTATTATTAAAAGATTGCAATACTTAAGTATAACTTTATTTAACTATTTCAAATGTTTTTTATTTGGCAGATTTGCTCACAATAAATTTTTATTTGCTTCTCTTAGGTGGCAAAAGGTCAGGAGCTATATTGCACATTGACCGACAACGCATCCAGGAAGCCTCTGCCAGTTCTGGAGCTGATGAACTCCAGGGTCTTGGTGTGGCTGTTTATGACCAGGATGTACTTGAGCAAGGTGTCCTGCGGCAAGTGGATGAAGCGATCCAGGAGTCCAGTCAGGCTGCTGCTAAAGCTGAGGCTGAGAAGGAGTACCAGTCTGTGCTGGATGATGTGAGGTAAAGGACGATGCTTAAAAAGCATTGTTAATACACCGCTATTAGTCATTTTTCGGTTAACTTGAAGTGGTTTTAAGGAAAAGGTCATTAATTTAGTTTTACGAACAAAACACTTTCTGTGAAACTGTGGATGCACCAAAATATTTAGACTCAGATGGTGAGGATGATCTTAAAATTGTTAGCCCTATGGGTTAACCTTTTTTATTCTCTAGTGGAAATTATATTAATTTCATTTTAAAGTCATAACCTAATAGGAGTGTGAAAAAACAAAAGTCTTGTCTTTTGTGTTTCAGATCTGTTACGGTCTCTCTGAAGCACATCAACAAGATAATTGAGCAACTTTCTCCATATGCACAATCCAGCAAAGATATTAGTCGAAAGATTGAATCTGTCAAAAGGCAAAAGGAAAATAAGGTAAAATATATATATAAAGGTATTCCTTAAGGGTAGTATACTGTTTATTGTTAATATCTAAAAACAGACTGTGGAATTGATGCTTTTTATCCAGGAAAAACAGCTGAAAAAAATCAGGGCGAAACAGAAGCGGCTTCAGTCCATTCTGGGAGGAGAGGACTCTCAGCGAGTGGAAGCGGAACTTTTGGCTGAAGATGATGAAGAAGAAGGTAAAGGCTCCTCCCTGTGAATCCTTTGATTCCTCTACTGTATCACCAGTCTTCTTATCCAATCACTAATGAAAAAACACTTGCTGTGTCTTAATTTTCATGACATGCTGCTTCTCTCCTCAGCGGGATCTGTTGCAGTGTGAAGGGCATTTCTCAATTTCTGTCATACTAAGTGTGATTAACACAGACACTTAACCAAACATTTGTTATGGTAGCAGCTCAGTCATTTAGTCATTTGGACATGGTGATGGGATCCTGCTAATGTTTACACCCAAAATATGAATGGGGAAATTTATAATGCCTTTGATCAGACTGACCCGTGCTTTTGTGTGGTTGACATTCAATTCTGACTTCAGTTGAAATTTAGCAGCAAAAAAACACCTTGTTCAAATTTGGCGAGCGTCTGCAAGTTATGGACTGAATCCCCTGACTTGATTAACATTGTGGTCTTCTAAAGGCCAAACATTCATAACTGTAATGGGGAAAAGGTGACTGTAGCAAGTGGATATTTGATCTTTTCAGTCATCTTGAACCTATCTGGGCATTCTAATGTTTGAGCAGACATGATTGCCCACAGAACTGCTGCTATAGAGACGCCTACGATCTTTTTGGGAGAGGGGATTCCCACCGATCATCAAATTTTGAAATAATGAGACCATCTTTATTTGATCTAACATCCACACAATGTATCCGGTCATTCAAATAATCCTTTTCTTTCCGGTCTTGTACATTGAACCTCAGCAGACCAGCAAGACTTTATGGCAGTGCTCAAGTAGACTTAACTCTTTTCATGTGACTCTCTGATGAGATATTCAAGTCCAATTTTAGTGGAGCTTTGTATATTTTATACTTTTTCTCTGGTGGTGGATAACTATTTGTTATTTATGCCAAAAATTCATAAAAAATAACTTGTGTTTTCCTCTACAAATTCGCACAATCTTCTTTTGAAATTTTTGTCCGCATTGTCTTAATCTGATGGTTTTTGACTGACTAATTTTAGATATAACATTGGATTTATGTCTTTTACCAGAACCTGGACCGTCCACTCTGGGCAGCATGCTCATGCCAGCTCAGGAGACTGAATGGGAGGAGCTTATTCGTAAAGGTCACATGACCCCTTTTGGAACCAGAATACAACAGAAAGAGGCAAAGAAAGAACCTCGGAAGCTGATGTTGGCTGAGAACTCAGCGTTTGACGAGTACTTGGCAGATCAGGCCAAGATGGCAACGGAGAGGAAAAAAGTGCCACTTCTAAGGAAGAAGAAGAAAAGCGCATCTTTCAGCTCAACTGAGGGGACAAGTAGTAAAATTCCAAAAACAGTTTTCTCGTCTAAGGACAAGAAACTGAAGAAGCGCATGCGAAAGCTGCAGATAACTGCTTTGAAGGCACATCCCAAAGCTCGACCCAAAGCTGAGCCCCAGCCGCCCAAACGGAAGAGGAAGAGACACATGGAGGGAGAGGAAACGGACAGTGAGGGATCAGAGTACCTGCCCAGTGAGGAATGTCTGGATCTTGACCAAGAAGAGAGAGAAGCTATGCTTGAGGGTTTTGGGGAGGATGACGATGATAATGAGTATGAACTTAAACCTTATAAGAGAAAACCAGAGCATTGGAGGAAGAAGAAAGCAAACGATGATGAGGAATACCACCCTGAGAGTTCAGATGAAGAGGAAGATGGCAGTGGTAAAATGAAGAGATATAAAGACGATGGAGATGTGGAGTACTACAGGCAACGAATAAGGTATTACAGTGTATTTCATGTGATACAATTATTTGTTAAATCGCAGGAAATGTTTTATAATTCTTTCAATTGTGTCTGGACCCCAAGTCCAGACACAAGTGGTTCCCTCACACTGGTGAATTTATTTAAAATTGGCAAACACAGTAAAACGGAAGAAAAAAAGCCAATTAACTCTTGTCAAAATAAAAGACAAATCTCTGTAGTAAACATTTGTAAAATAGACTTATTTTAATGGCTGTGTCCTACCAAAGGAGCTAGACTTCTTTCTTCTTTCAACTCCTTTGCTTGAAGAGTACAAGGTTTGCTTAAATGATGCTGATCTTACCGCATCAAGTTTTATGACTTTTTCTCCTTTAGACCTAACGACAGCGTCATCTGAAGGTAGAATCGACACATGACAAAACAAGCCTTAATAGCCATTAACAGACTCATGATCATAAAATAAAATATGCAGTTGCAGCTTTTATTGTATTTGTTTGTTTTTGATGACTTTACAAAGGTGAAAAAAGTGTTAAAAGGAATATTTCTATGATTTATAGTAATGTCAGATGGGCCTTTTATGTCTTTTTTATGTCTTTCAAAAACAAATCAGTTTTTAAAGAATGAAGTTTTGATTTCATCATTGTGTTTTTGAGGTCATTCATTGTAAATCTTGTTTGTGAAGCTTTTAACTCACAGCAGTAAATCTGAATCTGAAATAACTTCACGAAACAGTTTCATTCATAACCAACATTGAAAAGATCAAATCTGTGAAGGACAAGTGACGTTGCAATTGTGGAAATGATTCGGCAGAAAGACAGAAAGTTTTATCACAAATTTGCTCCAAACAGAATAAATAAAAGTGAAAGTGTCAAAGTAAAGAAGTGATCTACATTTTTAGTTCCCTGCCTTAGTGTTCATAGGGAGAAAAGTTAGCGTAGATGTAGATCCCTGTAAATCATCGTCACAGAACAAATTGAGCATCACATTTGTTATGGCAGTGGTACAAATGGTCTATTGTTGTTGTTTTCTTTACCTAAGGAGAAAGCAGTTTGTTTTCGCTGGCTCCATGCTGCAAAAAAGCGAGTTAATCCCAGATGAGATTGGCAGCTGTTTCTTGACTTAGCAAATTCACTCGGTACTCTCCTTCTCTCTCTGGTCTTGCTCTGGCCTAATTATCTTCCCGCACATGGCTTTACATGCTCACTCATTCTAATGCTCAAATTAATGGAAGAGCAGCCCTAATGAGATTTCATATTTATAGCCGTCAAATAAATTGTGTTGGCATGTGTCCTTTTTCTACTCTAAAGTGACTGAATGTCAATTCGACAGCATTGACACGGCATGGATGGTGAGGCTGGCTAATGCGGAGAATGATATTATTAGTGTAGGCGGTATTTCTAGTTGGGTTTAGGGATAGAGTGGGGGCAGAAAAGTGTAATTAACTGAACCAATGCTTAGTCTTGACTTAATTAGAGAGTGTGGTCTCCCAGGCCCAGCTAAAGGACCGGGTTCGTAGCAGGGTGACAGGACCAGGCCCAAATGAAGATGGATTCTTATCTTCTGCCCCTCACACCTTTCTGGGGAACGCGCACTACTAATTGTCTGTATCAATCTTCATTTGCAGCACAACGACTCTGCTTCGAACTGCCCTCTTCCCTACACTATTAAAAGTGTTCTCTTTACATTTACCTTTTTCTTGAGATGGTCCACCATACAGGAGAAACAAAACAAACAAACAAACAAAAAACTGCGTAGTGGATGAGATACAAATTTCAAATATTGCACAGTTTGTCCTACATTTAATGACCATTAGATCCGTGTAAAGAAAAGTGAGGTGCTTTTAATGGGTTTGTTGACAGTGAAGTGATAGAACAGCCGACTGACAGGTGATAGAGAAGTTACCAACAACCGCTTCCTTCTCACAAATTGACCCAACTAAGCTTGAGCATAATGCCCGCTTCATCCCTCCTTTTTTCCTACTTTGATTATCTTTTGATCTATTGTAAAAGTTTTCCCATTGCCCTTTTAATTAAGGTTATGCCATTTTTAGCCAAAATTAAAAAAAAAAAAACTGTCGTTTTTTAGGACATAGTTTCTGCAGAGCAGCAGAAGTTCATTAGAAATTCACCTCTGAGTTGTGGGCGGGAGCGTTGGTGCGGAGTTATCCATTATCCATTTGTTTTTGTGTTTTCCCACTAGCTTACAGCCCTACACACCCTCAACCTAACATCACAGGTGCAACAAAAATGATGAGCAATATTGAAGCTATCCAGCTGTACAGTGTTGAGCCGGACGGCAGCTTAAAGCATCATTTTCATCAAAGTGGATCTTTAACATTTAAAGACTAGGAGTCGTACAGTTGCAAGTCTCTTTTATCACCTTAAATGAACTTCTTTATTGAAATAAATTCCTGCCCACAAGTTTTAAGTCAGAAAAAATGAAATAATACGAAAATGTTTGCAGACCTCAACTTTCTGTGTTGTTTTGATACGTGATTGACATGCCATTGCTGTCAAAGCGGACAAACATGTCATCCATATGAACTTGTTTTCTCACTAGGCGATGGAAACGAACTCGCCTTCGAGAAAAGGAAGAGAAGAGAGAAAGAGGTGAAGACATGTCAGATGACAGCGATGCAGAGTTTGACGAAGGCTTCAAAGTTCCAGGTTTCCTCTGGAAAAAACTTTACAAGTGAGTTCAGTATAAAGCTTTAATATGTGATAAGACTGAGCACTGTACCCTGTACTGTTCCACACCCATTACTACTGAAACTGTTGCTCTTGAATTAGGATTAGCTGATAAATATTTTTGTTTGAACTTTAAAGTTCTTGTAAAACCTTTTGAAGTGATTGGGGACTAAAATATTTCAAGAAAAAGACTGAAACCTGAAAGTTTTTCATAGCTGACCGAAAAGTTAATTTTTTTTTTCTTTTTTAATGGTTTATTTCAAGCAATTAAATAGAAATAATACACAACAGCAATACAATCATCAGTTATGCATTCATACAGTAACGAATTAAACTTAGGATAATTATACATATGAATAAATATTGCTTGAAAGGGAGTGGAAGGAAACGAATTTATATAATTCCCACCCCGTTAAAATTCAAGGCAGATCTTTTGAAAGTGTCTCTGCAAGATTAGATATGAGCAAATTTGTTGTGTTGTCAGGTACCAGCAGACAGGTGTGCGCTGGATGTGGGAACTTCATTGTCAGCAGGCCGGCGGCATCTTGGGAGACGAGATGGGATTGGGCAAAACCATCCAGGTCATCAGCTTCCTGGCTGGGCTGAGCTACAGCAAACTGAGGACTAGAGGGTCCAACTACAGGTACACTGAGAACAAGCAGCGTCCAGAGCCCGTGTGTCTGTATGGTATGAATATTTGATCAGGGGGAATTCTGCTTGAGAGTGTTCATCTGAATTATTAAACATGTTTCAATTATCAGACTCTTCACTTTCTTACTGCAGACATCAGAGAAATACTGGCCCTCTGTTTGAGAGAGACTGTTTTCAAAAAACTTTAGACGTGAAGCGGTATAAGGTTTAAAACAGGCACCAGGAAAAAAACTGAGGCAATTTGGTTAAAACCTGTTTTTAATTCAGAAGTGACAGTCATGCAGTCAGCTTGTGGAGCTTCCCTGTTGGTCAATACTCTGTCTACTATAGACGCCCACAAATTGATTGCTTACAAACTCAATTATGGCTCAGTATCAATAGCTTCCACCAGGCAGAGCTTCATACCGGCCCATTAGCGCATCATTGTGTGCTTATGTATTTTTGACAACGTTCTTGTAGATATTTTCATGCACTTTCTTATTTTAGAAACAAATTTAGGTGTAAAGTACAGACTCATTTTTGTTTACTCGATACATTTGTTCAGTTTTCCCTTTTTTCTAAATTAATTTGTTTTTGCTTTAGTCCAGAAAACATTTACTAAAGTCTTTGTTTTCTTTTTTGTGTGTTTTCTCAGATATGCTGGTCTGGGTCCAACAGTTATTGTGTGTCCAGCTACAGTCATGCACCAGTGGGTGAAAGAGTTTCACACCTGGTGGCCACCATTCAGAGTTGCCGTTCTCCATGAAACCGGCTCCTTCACCAGCAAAAAGGTAAAGGGTTTTTGTTTATATATCTCAAAAATAATGTACTTTTTGAATCACTAAATAAAGAAGAATTCTACAGTATCCCTTTTAATCTTTTGTACGTGTCCTATTTAATGTTCTTGTGGCGTTTTTTTATGACGGAGGTCATAGATATAAAGAAAATTAGGCTCAAAACAGCTTTTCTGAGTATTTCTGTATTTGAATCATTGCGAGTCAGGAGCAGAAGAATAAAATTCCGTTTGAAAAAGAGGTTATTTGTGACGTAGAAAATATACTGGGCTCGCCACAAGTGTCAAGTATACAGACAATTCAAATGTTTCTGTTCTTTTTTCATGTTTTGTAGGAAAAACTGATTCCAGAAATAGCCTCGTGTCATGGGATCCTCATTACCTCATATTCAGCTGTACGAAATTTGCAGGACATCCTAATACGTTATGACTGGCACTATATCATTCTGGACGAGGGTCACAAGATCAGGAATCCAAATGCTGCAGTCACTGCTGCTTGCAAACAGGTGCGTTTGCTCCGTGGTTCCTTTGGAATAGAGGGGGGGTTATCACTTCCAAGATACTTAATTACATTCTCTGTTGGATTTTATTAATTCTTATAAATATGAATTTATTTACCAGTTTCATACTAAACCAATTTTGTTTGGTGATGTAAAACTGTTTTCACATAACTTTTTGTTTTCTGGGTAAAACGAGGAATTCTTACAATTAAAAGCTAACTACAGGTTTATCTCTATCCAGCACTATTTCTTTTGCTGTAAAGTGTTTCTGACTTTCTTGGTTTCTGCAGTTTCACACTCCTCACAGGTTCATACTGTCCGGATCACCGATGCAGAACAATTTGAAGGAGCTGTGGTCTCTGTTCGACTTTGTCTTCCCTGGTAAACTCGGGACGCTGCCTGTCTTCATGGAGCAATTCTCTGTGCCGATTACCATGGGAGGATACAGCAACGCCTCACCTGTGCAGGTACGTGAACAGGCACAGTCAGAGAGCTCCTACAACAGCTTTGAAGTGCTGAAATATTTTAAAGCCAACGATCACACACTCGCAGTTTAGAAGAGGTAAAAGGAAGCAGCTTAGAGGAAGAGACGGTGGACCAACAGAGCCATTAAAAGGAGCGCTGGATAATGTAGGCTCATATATGAAGGAACTTCAGTTCCTCCTTAATGTGTGAGAGAGAAAGAGGCTAAAGTAAAGAGGCATCTAAATTGTAGCCCTTTGTCATTAGTGTTCAATCGTTATTAACCCACTGACTGTACAGATTTAATTATTTAGGCTGGCTATTGATGCTTTTTCCGCTGTCGATAATAAAAACCTTTACTAATTATTAATGTTATTAAATGGTCAGAGAGGGCAAAGCTTTGCTGCTTTATACTGAAATCCTCAGAGCAGCAGAGCGGGCCTCTCAGTTGATACATAAAGAGAATGTATGTGCAAATATCTGTTTGGGAAAATGTATAGCTAAGGGGTGGGGCCTGATGAGCATGTGGATATTGGATCCATTACTGAAATGTGCATTTGTGTGCCCCCCCCCCTGCATTCAATGGGAATCCACTCAGCAGCTTGTGCTGAGATCGCTTGATCCTCTTCGGCTGCTTTCCAATCTCGCCTCCATTTAGCCCCTGGATCTCTCCCCCTGCCGATTTTATTGTCCCCTCCAGCACTGCCAACAGTGTCTTTGATCCCCCCGTGGACTCCCAGAGAGTTAATGTTTAAAGAGCAAACTGGCTTTTAGCACAGAGTCTGGATAAAGTGGAGCAGACCCTTTAGCGTGGTGCGGGGGGTTTCTTAACTCCTACCAGCCCCCTTCTTTAAATGAAGATGTTCAGCAATTGTGATGAAAGAAAAAGCGTTTTGACCCCAGGGGCCAAAAAAGTACTGATTAATGTTTAATGGCTTACAACATCGAGTGGGACGGCAGGACGAGTGTCAAAGCTCAGAAACCGTGAAGATAGGAGTCTGTCTGCCCTCTAAGGTCTAACTGTTCTCAATACACAGGTCCAGACGGCATATAAGTGTGCGTGCGTGCTGAGGGACACCATAAACCCTTACCTGCTCAGAAGAATGAAGGCAGACGTCAAGGCCAACCTCTCCTTACCCGACAAGAACGAGCAGGTACTCCCAACCATGTAAAGACAGAGATGTTTGTGTGTTTTGATGAGACTACCTGGTCTCGATCTGCGAAGTGCTTGATTAATGTGTGTTAAATGAATTTGTATAGATAGCCCTTGTCAGGTAAAACCAGCTAATAAAGTCCTAGTAAAGTAAAATAAGCTGGTATTCATTAAGGTGGCTGGTCTCCAGTCTGTCCTCCTGCCTGATGCTGGTTGACTTTTTTGCCCACTCCTCCTCATTAAGATCAATCCCTCAGGACCGTGTTTGCTTTAAAAACCACAATGCTTCCCAATCATTTCTGTTCTCACTCAGCTCACTTCATCAAGTGGCTTTAAAGTGGATTCTCACTGTCCATTTCAGACTTATGCTACGCACACGCAGGCCTTGATGAAGCGGTGCAAATCTTGTGACTCTTGCTCCAGGCTTTATTCCATAGCTCTATTCTGATAGATGCAAGACTTTGTGTCATATAATTCCAACCAGGCACAAACTGCAATTATTAATTTCTTCTTTGTGATCACTTCTCTTCTGTGTTTTAAATAGGAAGCTACCCATACGTCACTACCAAAGCTGAGTCTCTGAATGGTCAGCTGGTTTAACTTTTGACGCGCATTCAGTGGTTGCGTTTCTTTTTGCACATAGAGCCTGAAAACTGACTTAAAAGAGTTTTGAAGCCTGAAATATGCATATACAAGCGTTTACATAGAGTTTTCATCAAAAACGATTGTTTGAGCCTCCTTTTCTGAGCCTGGTGTGAACGTAGCATTAGACTCACCTTAGTGTGTGTTTGCTTCCTTCTGTAGGTGCTGTTCTGCAGACTAACAGAGGAACAACGGCAGGTCTATCAGAGCTTCTTAGATTCTAAAGAAGTCTACCAAATACTGAATGGTGACATGCAGGTGAGTTTTCTAAAGTGTTTTGTTTTTTTGTGTGGATTGTTGTAATTTTTTTTTTCCATGTTTGCTCACAAGGAAATCTGCTCCTTTCCCTTCTTCAATCCTGCACTTATAAATTCTGCTTTGTCGATTTTTTTCAGACAGGTTTGTGTGTATTTTTTTTTAAAGAAATGTTGGATAGTTGTTGCTCCCTTAAAGAACAGTGTCCAGTTGTTCCTCTCACATTAGCTGGACTCTAGAGAGACAAACTACCATTTATCACCACTGACCAAATAGGCGTGGAGGAAGCGATGGGGCTGACCAGATTGTGCTTGCACACACTCTCATAGATATATTCAGTGGTCACTCTCAGTCCATTAACCACCATTACTAATGCAGTGGCCGCTGGGCCCTCATCAAGAAACACAGCCTTTATCGTCCCTAAATAAATTATGTAATTCATTCCTGTAGACTAAAGTAAATGTGTGTATTTGTTTAAAGGTACAGCATTGCAAAATGCACTAAATTTGATCTATGTGTTGTCACTAGCTCTTTCCCCATAAAGATAATGGTTTATCTTAATTTATTTCCTCTTTTTGCTCAGGTGTTCTCAGGTTTGATAGCACTGCGCAAGATTTGTAACCACCCGGACCTGTTCTCGGGTGGCCCCCGGATGCTGAAGGGAATCCCCGAGGACCAGCTAACCGAGGAGGAACACTTTGGCTTTTGGAGACGCTCAGGGAAACTGATAGTGGTGGAGTCTCTACTTCGGCTCTGGTTCAAACAAGGCCACAGGGTTCTTCTCTTCTCTCAGTCTAGACAGGTGGGCGACACAAAGTTTATATTTTGAAAAGTGTTTGGAAAATGAGGCATAAACCAATCTGTTGTGTCTTTATGATGATTTAAATATGTTATCTTAGAGAACTAGAGATAGCAATATTGTGTTTTTGCTGCTTCTCGGTCTAAAATGTTGCATGTGTTGCTGTGATTATGTGAGAGGCAGAGTGTGTGTATAATAGAGGTCCCAGCTGTTCCAGTCAATACCAATGAGATTATACCTCAGAGGGAACCTGAGACCATCCCTGTTGGCATCTCTGTCCATGTAATATTAATCTGCATCTAATCCTTTTAGAGCTAATCCAAGCCTCACTCCCCGTTTCCTCTTCTCTGCCTCCCTTTCCTGTCCTCTTTTTCTGTGTGTCGTTGTCGCTATGATCTTCTTGTGTTCCAGATGCTGGATATCTTGGAAGTATTTGTAAGAGAGAACAACTACTCGTACGTGAAAATGGATGGAACAACCACGATAGCTTCTCGACAGCCATTGATTGCTCGCTACAACCAGGTAAGGATCATCCTTCCCCAAAGGCTCGGAGAAATACCCATGGAAATCCCATCACTGAGCTCTAACTGATGCTGATCTGGAATCAAGCGAAACTTGATTCTGCATTATGTGATAACAACTCCACTGTAAAAGTTTGCAAGTACGAATGGCTAATTCTGGTTTATCTTTTTACAGGACAAATCCATCTTCATTTTCTTGTTGACCACTAAAGTTGGAGGTCTGGGAGTCAATCTGACTGGAGCCAACAGAGTCATCATCTATGATCCAGACTGGAACCCCAGTACAGACACACAGGTTAGACACTCACTGGAAATCTCCATCAGAAGCATCTTTAAGTGACACAAATCTGCAAAGCATTTTGCAAGATGAGATGACATCAAACTTTAATCAAATCAAACTTTATTAAATAGGAGCTTTTCATGCTTTACAGTTAAAAAAAAAAAGGGTTGTCACAAAAATGTTAACTATAACCAACAACGCAATTGCCGCCGCCTCCGTTAACACAAATACCACATGACCCCACACACAAATATGAAAACAGGACTGTAAAAAAAATAAATAAATAACTTATGGCTTGGCTCTGCTGTGAGGAAGCAGTTCATTGGGAACCTATTTATATCAGGAGCTATCTCAGCCACATGAACACGGCCACAGCGCCTACCCAGATCCGGACAGGATATGTTTCTTGCCTTTCACCTTTTTTGTTTGTTTTGTTTTTTAAAAAGTTAAAATGCTTTCTAAAAGTGTTAAAAATGAAACTGATCATTCCTGATTTTTGTGGTTCTCCACTTTTATTTTTTGTGCCAAAAGGCCAGAGAGCGAGCTTGGAGAATCGGTCAAACGATGCAAGTAACGATCTACAGACTGTTGACTGCTGGCACCATCGAAGAGAAAATCTACCACAGGTAACACATGCAAGAATTACACAAGTGTATCTGAATACTTGAATGTCGACTTTCCCCACAAAAAATTGTCCTTTGAATGACTTTCCACTTTTAAAACATTAAAATTGACTATTCTTTTTACATCAGCTCCTCTTATATATTTCATCTACTGACATTTTTTTAAGTCTAAATTCTATCTCAGCTTTGGAGACTAGACCAGAAGGGATCACTGTAATATATAGTAACATACATTTTGTATTTCTTTAAAAAAATCCAGGCAAATCTTTAAACAGTTTCTGACCAATCGTGTTCTGAAGGATCCCAAACAAAGACGGTTTTTCAAGTCTAATGACATCTATGAACTCTTCACTCTGGCTGACCCAGATGGATCTCAGGGAACAGAAACCAGTGCTATATTTGCAGGTGTGTTCTCATCACACATCCATTACTCAGTTAAAGAAAATGTCATAAAATTGCTCTTCATGAGGTTATTTTTGGTTTAAAACAGGCACCGGCTCTGACGTTAAAGTGCCCAAGAAACCAGCGAGGCCGAAGCCCACGAACAACCATTCACAGTCCTCAGCAAACCAAAGAGAAGCTGCTCCAACCAGGAAACGCTCCTCCTCAGAAGACACTCCACTCTTCAAAAGTGGTACATCCTTACCTACTCAGGGAAAATCTAGTACATTTACCGACTGCAAAAATATCGACCAAAATGGTTCAGTTGAAGAGACAACTATTCCAGAAAAAAACAACAACAAAGAATGTAATGGTTCAGTCTTACTGAATCATCACCAGCACAAAGACTTTTCTTTAAGCAGTCCTCAGAAACACCGGGAAAAGAGAAAACACTGTGACTCTGCTGAGAAACGTAAGCATAAAAAGGCCAAACGCTCACGAGAGGCTCGATTCGAAGGCCACCGCATCTCTCACCTGGTGAAGAAAAGGACTTTTCAGAAGGAGAAGGAGGAAGAAAACACAGCAGAGGAGCAGAAGAAATCGGATGATTATGTCCTGTCAAAGCTCCTTAAGAAATCAGGTAGGAATCATGAGTGAGTGGTTTTTATGTCACACAAACTTTAAACCCGGTTGTTCAGCTGTCTCACTTCCTGTTGCCTTTGTCAGGGATCCACAGTGTGATGCAGCACGACTCCATCATGGAATCCTCCAACCCGGATTATGTTCTTGTGGAAGCAGAAGCCAACAGAGTAGCTAAAGATGCCCTCAAAGCGCTAAAGAGTTCCCGGCAGCAGTGCAGATTGCCCTATAACAGACCCCCTCCTCCACCTGCAAGGTATCCCATCAGTTCCTGGGGGTGGGATAAAGCTCCTCAGATTTACTTCATTTGATTGTTTTTTTGCGTGATTTACTTTGTGTTTCAGGAAGCGTTTTGGCCAAAAGAAGAATTCCATCTTAGTCGGACGTTCTGTTCAGTCCACCACCACCTCCATCAAATGCAAGGTAACTAATGTTCTCATAAAAACCTAGTACAGATGGTAAATTTTACTGATTTTTCACTCTATTGTGTTTTTTATCTCTTATTTTAGGATAGTTCTATTGTAAAAAAGTCAGCATTGAGGAAACCTGGTGCAGGAGCTCATTTCAGTGGGGAAGGAGCAGAGAGTGACTCAATCTCTGCCCCGCTATCATCAGCTTCCCTTCTGGCCAAAATGAGAGCTCGAAATCACATAAGCAACCTCTCCAGTCGCGGAGACGCCGAAGAAGAGGACGAGGACGACTCTGAAGCTCCAGGAACCAGTTCTCCTCCTGCTCCACCCACAGAGCATGATGAGCTTTTAGTCGATCTGCGCAACTTTGTCGCCTTCCAGGCAAATGTGGACGGACAGGCCACCACGCAGGAAGTGCTGGACTATTTCAAACCGAGACTTACACAGGAACAAGTTCCTGTCTTCAGAGAGCTGCTCAGGAGTATCTGCTTTTTTCACAGAACCTCTGGACAGGAGGGCATCTGGAGATTAAAGGAGCACTTTCGCTGACAGCAGCAGCAGCAGAGGAAACACTGCTGTCTCCAGCTACGTTTTTACGCAGTTATCTTTATTGAGGTGCCAAACTCACACCGGGCAAAAATTAACCACTGTACCATCTTCAGCAACTTCTTGTTGCACAATATTTGTATGGGCAATTTTACAGTTCAAATGGTTGTCAGTTATCTGAAGAAAATGATTTTGTTTAGTGTCTCATTTGTCTGTTTTTGTCCTTCTTTGTTGTTGTTTTTGAGATTGGCACTTGAGGATTCATCCACAGCTGTATCTGCTTCCATGTCTTTTCAGGGGCATTGTCCAATGGTTATACTTGAATGTAGATGTTTTCTTTCTTTTTTTCCTTTAAAAGTGTTTACATGTAAGAGTTACAAGCATTTTTTTCCATAGCAGGTGCTTGAATTGAATTACCTCATATCTGTCATGTTATTTTAGACTTTGAGATGTAACTTCAGATGTAATATATCATTTTATAAACATTACCTCACTGTAAAGTAGGATTTGAAGAGTACAATGTTAAAAATGTGTTGAGACTTCTTTAAAATACATTCAAAATGCCAGCCTTTCAGAATAATTCAAGGAACTGTGATGTGGGCAGTAAAAAATCACGTTTTATATTAAATTAATGTAAAACATTTTGTTGCATACATGTAAAAAAAAATACATCTTTGAAACATATTTTCCTTGTATTTTTTGTGTTTTAAGATAGGTCCCAAATTTTTAAATACATAATACATGTGTATAAATTGTTTGTGTAGATTACATAAAAATAAAACAATTCTCACAGACTTAAATATTAAAATTTAAAATAAACATGTATCAGAAATATAGAAGATAAGTGGAAGAAAACCTAATATCCCATTGAATTGCAAAGGTGGTGCTGACCATGGTCCTGAAAAGGGCTCCTGCTGCTAAAGGCAACTATTAAAAGCCGGATTTACTGTTAATTAGTCACTATTTTTCTACCAACTGAGAGGATTTCTTTGGGCCTGTTTTCAGTCATCAGAAGGTGGATCTGAAAGGCGCTGACAGGAAGCTCTTTAAGGCCTCCACTTCCGCCAGACTTTTCTAGACCAAATATTGGAATGAAGTTATCAACTGTTATTTGATTTCAATTTTCTCCGCGCTTCGCCGAGGTCATAATAACAACTTTATTTTCAGTGGTGCATAAATTAATTACGCGCATTTAATAACTAAAATATCATTATATTCCCCCTTTAATAACATAAACGCTGCACGCCAGGGAAACCCTTAATAGCGCGGGGCCCTGTAACTGGCCATTATCCCCCTGTAATGATATTACAGAACCAATTACGCACCATTAGACGGGATTTTCTGCACTTTATGTGGTTTAGTCCAATCCCGCACTTCTCTTCTAAATTTCAGCTGCTTCTCGAAGCCTCATTTTGCCTCCACCTCGGAGACGCATGGCGTCTGCGCTCAGTCGTCCCAGATGCGCTTTAAAACTAATTGAAAGGGTCCCGCAGCAGATCATTTATCCGAGGAAGCGAAATAAATCGCCGGACCCCTTGCTGTGAACAAAATCAAAAATTTGGCCTTGTGAGTGTTCTGCATGCGCAACCCCTTGTAAAGTGGACCTTCTAACACACCCTGTCGAGCAATTAGTCTGCCCGACAGTCAATCTAAAACCCAAAAGCAGTCATCCTCCTTTTTTAATATATGAAAGAACCAAATAAAAAGTGCTGCGGTTATGTGTGGATGTTTATGATCAGGGAATATGCTCGACTCAAGAATAACATCTCTGTTTCTGGCACCCTAAGCAGAGCTGCCTTTTGCGTGTCTCACTTTTTTTTTTCCCTGGCACGCTCAAAATCACGCGCACACACCAGGGGTTGGGGGGTGACAGAGACAAAGCCGTGATAATCCGATTAGGACCAATTAGGCGTGAGATTCTGCGACAGGAGCTGAAAACCTTAACACTCTGTAGACACTTATGGAGACATCTGGGCTCTCCCGGGGAGGAACCGGGAAGCGCGCGCGTGTGTGTGTGGATGGGTGTGCGTGCGTGAGCATGTGTGAGTGTGAGAGAAAAGAAAGGTGGGAGCACGAGAGATGTGGACACTCCCATACAGACAGTCTGTAGCAGCAGTTTCCCTCCAGAGCTCAGCATCAGCAGCATCTTCTCTGCAGGTAGGACGCTCCCTGAAACAAACTTTGCGCTCTCAGAGGTCCCGCGCGGTTCCACCTTCCCGCTCAGGTTTAATGCCTTGCTTTTGGCTACCCATCGATGGGAGGCTTCAGTCTTAAACTTTTCCTCTGTATTCCAGGTTGGGTTGCAGGACTCGGAGCCGCAACGGGATGTTTTACTTTCACTGTCCGCCTCAGTTAGAGGGCGAATGTTGTCGCTCCAATACGCGTGAGTTTCCTCCTGAATTCTTCAAGTTGTTTATTCTGTAAAGTTTTGTATTTTAATCATAAAGTCCTATTTTGGAATTATTTATTTAATTAGTCCCATAACCATAATTTTAATGCATTAATTTCAACGTGGAATGGGTCAAACTGCGGAGTTTTTGTTTGATAAAATTTCATTTTTTTGTTACATCCGTAAGATCTACACAGTAATTGATTGTTTTGCGTTGTTTTCATTTATTTTGGATGTAAGGGGTTACGTTTTATTCTTCCTCCTCTGCTGGCTGCTGCTGGTGGTTTGGCCCCGGGGCAGAGGGGGCGCGTTGTCCCGGGCACAGATGCTGGGTGTCATGGTTCTCAGTCCGTCATGGCTCCCTTTAGACCCCCAGCATCAATGTTTAATGGCGCTAATGGAAACACAAAATCTGTCCAATCTTTACATATTTGCATCTTCATTTAAAATAATTTGCTTTCTATTTGTCACAAAACCAGATTCTTGCACCAAATGTTGTAATTTTTAATGTTATTTGCCCCTTAAACAATACATTTAAATATCTTGTTTTTTTCCATTAATTCTCAGTAAATTCAAGTGGTTTCGGGAGCCACGCCCCGGCTGATTTCGACGATGGATTTTTACGCAGAAAACAGCGCAGAAACAGAACAACATTTACGTTGCAACAGGTAAATGATGCACTCTGGAAGCCGTTTAATCATGAGAAAGCAGCTATGTGCACTGCATCAAATGGATTGCATCTTTTAACAAAATATCTAGGCGAAAAGTTTTGCTGCAACAGAAATGTAATATTGTTTTTCTTTTTACAAGAAACAAGGAAACAGTCTTTAAATTTTGCAAGTTTTCTGCTTTACTTGAATTGGAGGCCGTTTAATTGAAGGCCAGTATTATATGAAATTAAAAATAATAAATTTCATATAAAAAATAAAAAATAAAATATTATTTTTAAAATTAAAAATAATAAAAGGGCTGCACGGTGGCGCAGTGGTTAGCGCTCTTGCCTCACAGCAAGAAGGCCTCCGGTTCAAGTCCCGGCTGGGGGACATGAAAATCAACATCAATGGGGGACCTTTCTGTGTGGAGTTTGCATGTTCTCCCCGTGTATGCGTGGGTTTTCTCCGGGGTCTCCGGCTTCCTCCCACCGTCCAAAAACATGCTTCATAGGTTAATTGGCAACTCTAAATTGTCCCTAGGTGTGACTGTGAGAGTGAATGGCTGTATGATTGTTGAAATTCTTCCCTGCAACAGACTAGCGACCTGTTCAGGGTGTCCCCTGCCTTCGCTCATGAGTGGCCGGGATAGGCTCCGGCAGCCCCGTGACCCCGAAAGGGAAAAAACGGATAAGAAAATGAATGAATGAATAAAAATAATAAAAATAAACAAGACAATTTCGATTTTGTAAAATTACAATAAAATCTCAATTTTTTTTGACACTGAGGTGTTATAGCTTGTTATGTGCTCTTGCAGCTGGAGGCTTTGGAGGCTGTTTTTGCGCAGACTCACTACCCGGACGTGTTCACGCGGGAGGAGCTGGCCATGAAAATCAACCTGACCGAGGCCAGAGTTCAGGTACGGCTGCGCGCGCAGCTTGACGCGTGCTCCTGACCATGCGAGGAGAGGGGGCTAAATTAAGATGCTCTGTCATTCTGTTGATACACTTTAATAACATCAACATAATGGTGAATATTAGATTAGCTTGATTAATCGGTCATTCATAATTAAGCAGCGATAATGTTCTTCACTAATTTGTCCGTCTCAGTTGCAGGGATACATCATCCACTCAGACCCCCTTTTTCTCCCGTCACTCTCAAAATAGTCAGGAAAATCTGAAAAAAATAAAATAAAATAAGTAAAGAAAAGAAAAGGAAAAGTGTTCCTCACCTGAAAACAACTTCGAATATATATTCCGCTCCTGCCCCGCACATGCGCGCGGCTATAAACTTGGCCAGATGTAATTAAGTTATGTGTCCTGTATGTAATTTCATGCATTCCAGATTTGCTTTTGGGTTTTGTTGTGCACTCAGATCTAATTGTAGGAAATATAATAGTTTTACTTTTGTTCCCCAGGGTCATCTTACTATCGCTTAAACCCAATAGCGGGGTTGATAATGGAATCCGGCGCTGTAAATTAGGGACTGTAAACAAATTATTCCCCTTCTAATCCGATTACAGCATTCCTATTATTAAATCTGAACATGAATCCACCGCAGTATGCAGGGATATTAAACTTACATTATTATTAGAAAATAAATTTCCTTTCCGTTGTAGTGTTGTTGCCCCCCTTTTTGGAAAGTGTCAATGGGCTTCCCCCGCATTAAGAGCGCGCAGCAAATTGAGATTAATGGAGCAATTATAGCCCATTCAGAGAGGGTTGTGTGTGTGGGGGGCGCGCGACTTCTAGCTGGAAGGTGCAGGGGTGAGATAAGTCCATCGGCTGTATTGTTGTCCTGCCATCAAAATGTTGTCCTTTCTTTATGCCGAATGGATGTTTTGTTTGGCTGTTGACATCATTTACACCGGGGGTACAATGGGAGGCACAAAGAGCACATGCGCACCGGCTCTAACCTCCATTCACGCATCATGATTAATGCCTGCTAGAACCAAGTCCTAATCGAATCTGATGTTGTCAAACAATCACTAAATAGGGAAATAAACGACTTCATCATAGCCGCCTCTCTCTTGGGCAGCACAACTGTCAGTGGGAAGTCATTAAAATATGATAATGAAAAATTGCTCAATTAAATGTTGTTATAGGGAGTGACCTTCCTTCGATTAAGATACCACAACTTGGTTCTCAGCTGTGTTGATGTGCAAGTTTTAGGTAAAAAGCAGCGACTCAAACTCTGACAAGAAAGCAAATGTGATTCAGCTTTTTTCTTACCAGCTATGGACAATCTGTGATAAAGAATGCCCAAGAAAATTCAACTTTTCCTAGTTGAATACAATCTATACCTGACAATAAAATTACAAGCATTGCAAATTAACCTCATTCTAAAGTTCTGCTTTGTTCCAGGTTTGGTTCCAGAACCGCAGAGCAAAGTGGAGAAAAACGGAGCGAGGGAGCTCCGACCCTGATGGAGGAAAGGAGCAGATCAGCGAGGGCACTCCTCCGTCTCGGAGCATCAACTCTCAGTCCCCGGTGGATCAGAGCAGGAAGCAGAAAGAACCAATGGAGATGCAGCAAAAGTGAGAAAAACAGACAGATGCAGCAATCTCTATGATCAATCATTAGTACTGTGTTCTTAAAAAAAGGCCTGTTCTCTCCAGCATCAACAGGACGGTGGGTCCTGGGGGTCCGTTCTTTCCATCCTGTATCCCCGGCACACTCCTCAACTCTGCCACCTATGCCCAGGCTCTATCTCAAGTGGCCACCCTCAAAGGTAGGTTCTCATGTCTTAAGGGGGACATTGTGTTTTTAATAGTCACCAACTATTATAGTTTTTTTTTTAGGCAACCCTCTGTGCTCCTGCTGCGTTTCCGACCCAATGGGCTTATCCTTCTTGCCACCCTATGGTTGTCAGGGCAACCGCACAGCCAGTGTGGCTGCCCTGCGCATGAAGGCCCGTGAGCACTCAGAGGCGGTGCTGCAATCTGCAAACCTGCTCAGTGCAACAACCGGGCCTGGCGCCGGAGTGGGAGTTCTTTCTGGGGTCGGTGTGAGCACCGCTGGGGTAGTGAGGCCCACTGTGGGCCCTGCCATGGAGATGCCCTGCGCTGGCATAAGACGGGGAGACAGCTCCAGCCCCATCACACCTGCAAAAGTCCCCGCCCTGAGCGCCAGCCCGGAAAAGCGCCCTCACTGCTCCAAGGAACCAGCAGAGAAGAAGTGAAACGCTGAAAGTGGATATACTGATTATTAACGGATGAACAACTAAGCACAACTACTGGCTGACTTCAGATCCATTCTGGGACCTGTACGGATTCAATCATAAAAGTATTTGATTGTAAATTTTAATTGTGAAATACTCGGGGTGTTTGTTGCCCTCAGTAAAGCACAACTGTGATGTTGGATCTATAAGTGTTTACATGTGCCCTTGGATTTATGTACATGCAAAAAGGCCCATTTGATAATGTGAATTTAGGTAATGCCATCGCCTCTCATTTTTGGTCAGAGGATGGTTGCTTACATTGTGAATGTTAATGCATGAAAACTGTGAGTGTTTGAAATGATGGTTGATGGTTTCTGCAGGACTTTGGCCAACATCACATCAAGTCTCATTCTTTAGTTTTTACAGTGAAAGTGCACTTTGATACTTGTCACTATTTTCATTTTAAATATGTTGGACTGAAGCATCCAGGATCACACAGTTGCAGGTTTTTCCCATCAATTTGTTTGCACATTTGTAGCGCCAGCAGACAGGGGAGGCACCAGTCCTGTCGTTACATGTTCTTTAAAACAATTAAAGGTGTTGTCGCTCATGTTCCTCTCCTGTTACTTCTCGTTCCAACCATCTGTTCCAATACATTATTTATTAGCTGCTCTTCAAGCCAGGAGCAGAGAGCCGTTATGATTCATGTGTTTACTTTTAGGAATGCTTCCTGTTTTCTGATTTCCTAATAAAATCCAATAAATATGACACATATACATTTACATGTTGAAAAGATAATTTCTCAAAAGGCTTAAAATGCCGTGGATTCCCAAATATCTGACTCATATAAAAATCATCTGATCACACAGAGTCCACTGAACCTCCGAACACACAGCCAGCAGATCGACTGATTTAATTTGCATCCTTGAGGATTTTCAGGAAATTACTTTTGATAGTCAATAACGCAATTAAGTAAACTACACACACATTACCATGAATTATTGATAAGAAATTATATATTATCATGAAGTGCTGTTTCAATAATTGATGAGGCGAAACCCTGTTGACATGGAAGAGGGAGATTATATCAGAAGTCATGCCAGGTTGTACATACAGCACTCGCATTTGATCCTTTTTATACCGTTGCAACTATTCTAATAAAGAGATGCTTTTACCAACCAAGGCTTTAAGGTTCCCTAATGGCTCAGTTCAACACGTGTTTTAATAAATATATATTTATCAAAAAAGGACTATTTTTTCACTTTTAATAGCATTACACAAATTATTTCTCGATATCACAAAAATGATTGAAAAGATGAAAATATTTTGTGATAATATATAGATTTTATTTTTAGTAAATGATTAGGTAATGAGTTAAACGACAACAGATCTTTTTTTTTTTTTTTGCACAACACGGTCAATCCTGGCCCCCAACAAGAAAAAAAAAAGCTGCAATAGTATTTGTTAATTGCTACACACAAAAGACGCAAAAAAAAAAAAAAAAAAGCATTCGTTCCCCCCAAAACTGAACACAGCAGATGTGGAATTGAATCATTCACCAAAACAAAGAATGCTGAAGTTATAACGACTCCGATCATCATTAAGTTTTGCCTGCCGCCCATAATTCGCCACTTTAATATTTCATAAGCAAGTCAAGTTGGTGTTGACATTCAGCTGCGCATGTGGCATCATTGATTGTTTTCTGTCACCTAAAAAAAAGTCGGTTTTGTGGAGCATTGTTATATCAAATTAGCTGGAGAGCAGCCAGAAAAGCAGTCAAACATGGTGAATGTGGGGGACAGCAGTTGAACTGTTTTCTTACATTGCAGCTAATGGGCTTCTTTTGTTGCAATAATGAAATCTTTTTTCCCCACAAAGATGTGGGAAAATGTGTAATTTGCACATGAACAATCCACAAGAAAACACAGTGTGGAAGAAAGTTAAGCCCTTCTGCCTGGCATTAGGCGCAATCCCCAAATTCAACTATTCTGAAAAACGCCCCAAGTTAGATATACAGTGTGTATCAAAAAGCCAAAAAAAAAAAAAAAAAAAAACGTATTGAAAGGATTGTCTTTGTTTTGAATTTCTGCAGCAGAGTTGATCAATAACCCAATCAATTAGAATCAGTTAAGCTCATCCCTGAGTGGAGATTACACAAATAGAGCAGACCTTAATGCAGGAGTAATGTGCATTTCGTCCATCTGCCACATAACCACATCTCTGCTCTTCCTTACTCAGCAAAGAGAGGAGCATCATCGGCATTTCTGATCAATTATTGCAGAACTCAGTGACTTCTCAATAAATAAATAGAAGTTGAAAAAAGGTTGAGCAAAAGCCACACAGAGGGATGTGATGTGACCTTTTTCGCTGAATTTGTGTGAAGAAAAGGATAAGAAGCACTTTATTTTTCCGACCACTAGAGGGAGTCTGTGAGCAAAAACAAACTCATCTGCATGATCTTGAACCATTGAGTCATCAACTGTTTAGGAAGAACTGATTACTTTTCAATAGGGGAGAATTTTTCAGAGGTAAATTGTACTGATCTAAAATCTTTTCCAGTAAAAAGCTTGAAGTTGAGGCCAGAACAAACAGGCTTAACAAGCACTAAACAAGCTTCTGGGTGCGATTGAAATTAAAGATTGAATGGAAAATGATGCATTTAGTTTAAAGGGATGTAGCTAGCTGCATGTGTGTATGTTTGTGCCTGCCAGTGTGGTAGAGTGCAGCTCCATTAAGGCCCATGTGTGTGTGTCCATCATCTCATCAAGCCAGCGCTGCTCCCGCCAAGAATCCCAGGGAGCTATTTGCCACAGCAATCTCCTATTATAGCTCAGGCTGCAGGACAGGAGAGGAAAAGGAGGGGGGTCCACAGGAGGAGGAGAACAGGTTCCTCTTTTCCTGGTCAGGAATAAGAGAGGAGGTCGCACATTGAAAAAAACGAGCATCTGAACCCCCAAATCGATTTGCTAATTGCACTGAGAGCTCTGCAGTGATGATGGACTAAGAGACACTTGTAGACACCTAAATTCTTATCAGTTTTACTCAGAGAAGATGGAGGCTCTTGAGGCAGTTGAACAAGTTTGTCAAACTACAAACTCATTGCCCCCTTTAAAACCCCACAACAACTGTTAATCCAAAAAAGTGTAAATTATTTTCATCTGTTGGCTTACACATCCTTTTAAATGAGATGTTTTCGGTTCACAGCTCGCCCTCAAAATGGCCAACAGTGGCTGTCCAGATTTAAAAATAGTTGAGACACTGTTTGTTTCAAGTCTGACACTCGACACCAAAGGATCCGCGTGCTAGCTCAACCGTCACTCTGTCCCCTCATGGTGGACACTCTCTACGGGACAACTCCTCTATTTCCGTCTGGTCTGCTGCACCCAGTCCTGCTGCTCAGATCCATAGAGGCTTCTACGGGCTGCGGGATCTCATGGAAGTTTTTGCTTTGGGTTCTGATCAATTCAAAGTGTCTGACGCTGACAGACAGAGAAGAGTTGCGTAGAGAAAAAGCAACAAAACCTTTTTGGTGAGGCTGAGTTTTCAGAAGATTACAACTACCCTCTACATTATACATCATAAATCTGGAAGGTAAGAAATTGATTCAAAATGTTTATTTTCATACTTAATGTGAAAAATGCATTAAAAACATGACCTAAAAAAATTGAAACAACAGAAAGTAAACACATGATTTAAGATCATTCTCGTTTGAATATGTATATATATATTTAAAAAAAAACATTGAAATACCTCATTGGTCTTGTTTTATTAAAAAACAAAGAAAAAATAAACCACAGAAAAAATTTTGTTAAATTCATTTAAAAGTACTTTATTTAATCAAATGTCATCAACATTTTAAAAAGTTTACTTTAGTTTCACAGGCGTTCAGTTTTCTCTTAAAGTAAATTTGAAAACGACTCCTCCACGGTGTCAGGTTTTAGAGCTGCACGCCGTCACTGGACAAAAATAAACTTGTCACATGCAAGAATGAGCAGAAATCATCCTGACAGCAAGAGATGAGATGATTATTGCATTAGGAGTCTCAAATGCAAATGTGAAATTAATTTTTTAACAAGTTGGGGTTTTTAAAGAAGGAAATGTAACAAAGCAAAGAGACAAAATTGTTTTGCATCTGTACCAAAAACACTGGGGAAAAATATGAACATGCTAAAAGTGTTTTGGAGTAGTTTTGCATCAAAGCAGTTCATTTTATCTGTCTGATACTAACTGTGCAGTATGGTAGCTACAGTGAATTCTTGTTGTGAAGATGCTTACACAATGATTTGCCCCGGGGTCAGAAGATATCAATGAACCACCAGATATTCTGAGCAGTGTGACGGATACTTGGCAGCTTTTCAACACCTAAGCAGATGACACCAATGTCTTTAAATCTGCAAAAACCTTATGTAAAATACAGCCAAAGGGGAAACTCCTCATGTTAAGAAAAAATGAAAAATGAATTACATGTTGAAAAAAAGCCATATAATTTTAACCAAGTTTAAAATAATCAGTTTTTAAGGCTACGAATTGTTGAAGAACCTGCTGGCAGGTGATAAAAGAAATTAGAAGACGCCCATCTTACTTTTTTTTTTTACTGTATCAAAATCATTCTGAGTCACACGGGGACATCAGCCTATTTCTGCTGTCATCGGATGGGAGCCACAGGTCATAATTTCATCACAGTTCAGCTACAAGACAGCAACAAACTGCAAATCCAAGTGTTCTTCCTCACACAATTAAAGGCTTATTGTTTTATAACTACATCCTAAAAATCTGGATCTATAAAAAATATTTCTACTCGGTGTTAGCCTGGATTGGGAGGTTTATCCACCAAATGGTCCCAGAGCATGGCTGTGTCTGCAGCTCACCATTCCCCCAGGGGATGGATCAAATATGGAGAACAAATTTCACACAACTAAAGGGACTTTAACTTTAATCAAATACTTTTGATCTTTATTCTTTTAGTTCCATGAAACTTTTAAAATTTGAGATTAAGAGCATCCTTTATAATGAAAGCTCTAGTTAAAACTTTAAAATCTAAATATAGAAGGATTTAAGTCATTTACTGTCATCTTGCTCTGTGTAAGCCCCACTAGCCTGACTTGAATTTTCTTACTCTGTAACCATAAAATGAGACTTCTAAATTAAGAGACAACGTCTTTCCCTGTTTCCTCTCATATCAAGTTCTTGCTACATCAGCAGTGGTGCGTGCGCTGTAGAATTTTTTACTGATGCAACTGGATTGCCTCAAAAAACTCCAGTGAGGCCAACCGCTCTGAGCTTAGCAACAGCGCAGTTTTATTACCGTCTGTGAAGGTCACACTAATCGAGTGGAAGGATTTACAGAGCTGTTTTCAGAGCTACATGCATAGCTGCCTAATGCAAATGGAAAAAAGGTCAGCTATTAAAACACACCACAACAAAGTTGGGGATTATGTTTTAGAGCACAACCCCACTCTGGAGGAATTGTTTGCTTGTTTTAGCTATATTTAAGAAGTATAGCACTGTTTTTCTGGCTGATTTTCATTTGTTTTTTTGTAATTTTAGGAAAATCTTTCATTCCTGGGATTATATATCCAGATGTCAACCCAAGCTCACAATGCTGTAGGAGTACACTCTGCATGGAGGCCCCACACTCCTGGTGCTGCAGCTCCACCAGCAGGCCCACTATATAATTATCAAAGTCTACTCAACCTGAATGACTCAGCAGCTGAAATCAGATTTTTTTCTTAATGAGACTACATCATGATCTCAGTCGAGAAGCGCCGTTCAAGTCGAAAGAGCGGCAAACATCGTAAGCGCAGCGACACGTCCAGTGGTGGATCCTTCCTGGATGAGAATGACCGTGAGGTCAGCAGTCTGACCGACAGAGCGTTCAAGAGCCTTTGTATTGGAGATGAAGCTGTGTATAATGACTCCCACCTTGGCTTACCTTCTTCCAGCACCCACATCGACAGACAGCTCGCCTTTGCTCAAGATGAGCCGTTCAGGGATGAAGAAGAGCGGGAGGAACTGAAGAGAGCTGCTCATCAGAACTTCAGCTTGAGGGTGCAGCAGTATGGACAGGACTGGGTGCATGAAGGGATGTATGGGACATCGACCCATAAAGATCCAGAGTGGGGGGTTTATGGAGACAGGACACAAGGTAGGATGTCTGCCACATTCCAGAACTCCTTTGTTGAAACCTCTCAACAAGGAATGTCTCTCAGAGAAGAAGAGCTTTCCTTCATCAGCAATGGAGCCACAGAGTTAAGTTTACAGCATCACCGCAGCCGCTCCAGAGTCTCCTCGCTCATCAGAACCTTCAACTCTGAGGTAAAAAGGAATGGAGCGAACATGAATGATCAATTCCGAGGATGTAACGAAGAGACAAACTGGGACAAATCAGCTTTGATTAATATCCACAATGAATTTTCTGATTTCTCTTCATCATACCAGCCAAACTTAAACAGCAGCAGTAACTTTCCCTCTGCTGGCCCCTTTTCCTGCAGAGATGACAACTTCTATGGCTCCGACAGGGCAGCAGTGGCTCAGATGTCTCACAATTCTGTGTCTTCCTTCATGAGGTCGTCACATAATGAGTTCAGTATGTCTGCGCAGGCCAACTGCAACTCGCCCTTCTTCATACACAGTGAGTTTAGTCCCTTCAAGGTATGGAGGGAGCATAACAGGTTTCCCTTCCAGCAAAGAGAAGTCTCTGGCTTTATGCACTGCTCACAGTTCCCAAAATGGTATGAGACACCGATGTACAAAGAGCTTTCACTTGAAAATCAACTGCAGGGTCCTTATAGAGGCATGAGACACAGTAGCAGCAACTTGGCCCCAAGGGCTCCTTCGAATCCTTCCCACTTCACCTCCATGTCCTTGATGCAGCAGAAAGCTTCAGCTGTGGAGAAGCGCAGTGAGTCTGAGCTTGCAGGTCATTACCCTCAGAGGAGGCGAACTCAGACTCTGGGAACTAACAAACTACCCTGCCAACGCCCATCAACTGCATCCCCCACGGTCGAGATGTCTCGACGTGTCAGGGATACCATCAGTTCTGTCAAAGCCCTCCAGCAGAAAATCAAAGTGATGTCACAGCAAAATATCTCAGCAGGGGTGATAACAACCCAACAAGAATCTTTTAGGAATCATAATTTATTTCACTATGGAAATAATGCTGCTCCAAATATGGTAAGCAGTGACATCAGCACAACTCCTTTTACCATCAGCCAGCTCCCCACGCCTTCAGTGACTGCCCATCAAGAAGAAAACACATCAGGTTTCCAGCAACACGAAGCTTCCCCTCAACCAGTGGAGCATCCTCCAGTAAGGGCTGAAAGCAGGGGAGTTACTCCTGATGCCAGGCTGTCCTCCTACAAATCTCGAGCAACAAGCTTACTCTTCAATCTTAAAGACAACAGGAAGAGAGTAAAAAGTACTTATAGTCCAACCAAATTCAAAGGTTTGGACAAACAGGAGAAAAACCAACAGCCTCCTATCCAGGAGCCAAAAGAGACAGTAATAGATGTGCCGGATTGTCTAGATCCAGATATTCAGTTTTTGCAGCAAGAAAACTCCAGAAGCACAATTATGGCTGCTAACCAGTATAAAAACCCTGCACTGACCCTTGAAACTCAACTCAAAAGAGTAAATACAGGCCAATACCTGGAAAACACTTCGACTGATTACCAAACTGCTCAAGTGCAAGGAGAAATGGTTTGTCATTCTGGGTTCAGTGGCTTCATATCTGGAAATTATACTAGCAATCAGCTGACTAATGGACAGAATCGCCATGAATATTTAGCATCATTTACTCCCTATAAGCAAGGTGGCAGAGATAACAGTCAACTTCAGGAAGGACTTCAACACCCTCATGCAGCTGCGGACACAACAAGGCTTAACATTGACAGAAGTCAAAGCAAAGACAGTCTGATAAGAACAGCAGAAGCAGAACAGGCATTAAATGAACCAATAGGAAAGGTCATAACTGAAAGGGGTAGATATGAAAACTTCCAAGATGAAATTAACATATCCTCAAATGGTAAGTGGCAAAACTGCAAAGACACAGAAAAGGTCAGTCTGAAAGCTGCTGCATCGCCATTAAAACAAAACCCAGTTCACCTAATGGAAAGGCAAGAAAATCAAAGAAATGTACAAAAAGCAACTGAAAATGTTGAGGCTAAGGACAGCTTCGGATCATCTTCTTATAAAAGTGTCAGTTCGGTTAGTAATAATTTTTCCCATAAATCAAATGCAAAGAAAGAGCAAAATGTGGACATGAGAGATGATGTGGCATTGCATTATAACACACATACAAATAAAGATCCTAAAAGGCCAAACCAGCTTAATCCCACAACAGATAATGCAAAGCTAAATGCAGCTCAGATAAAAACATTTACATCACTCATAACGGAGGATGAAAAGCAAAGTCTACAGCTGCCAAAGTCTAAAAATGCCGGACAAGAAAAATCTTCTGTTTGCACTGACAATGCATCTGAATTCATGATGGCAAACCAGATGAACCATGAAGAGTTTGACGGAGTGAAGGGTGAACAAGCCATGGCAGAAAATAAAAGAGTAAAACACGGCAAAGCACAGATGGCAGCAGCTCAACAGAGGGCTGATGCAGAGCAGCCAAAGGCAGAGTCCAGCAGGTTAATTTTAACCGGACAGACTGAGTCAGAAACTGACAAAACAGACTCCAAAGCGGAAGCAACAAAAGCTGAGACTCTAAAGCAAGAATGTATGAAAAAAGAAGAGAGTAATGGAGAACTGAAAGAAGACGAAAGAGAAAAGCATCCAGAAAAAAGCATGGGGCAACACACAGCAGTGAAAACCAAAGATTGGATGTCAACAGATGAATCTACAGGTGTTTTAGGAAAAGATGAAGACACAGAGGGGAAGCAGGTTAAGCATTCCAAAAGAGAACAAGAGGAAACAGAGAAACCAGAAGAAAAACAAAAGCTAACTCAAATGGCTGCCATAGAAAGAATAAAAGAATGCAGAACTGCACAAGAAACAGACAAAACCAACAACCCAGAACAAGCTGAGACAGAACGGCTAAGAAAAGTTCAAGCTGCGAGTGGACTAATAGAGACAGAACAGGTCAAAACAGAAAAGATTCAAGTAGAGGAGGCTGAAACAAAATGTAAAACAACTGAGAAGACAGAGCAAACTGATGACCAAAACAAGCAAACTAAAACAGAGGAAGAAGAAGGCGGAAGAATGACGCATGTAGTGGGATCTAAGACAGAGAAAGACTCAACACTTTCAAGACAAGGAAATGCAGAAAAATCTACAACATGTGATTTCAAAGACACAAAACCGGAAGAGAGAAAAGCAGAGCAGCTGAAGCAGGAAGAAAGGAAGGTGGAGCTGAGTAAAGCGGAGCTACTGAAAACAGAAAACCTCCTGGAAAAGTCAGCTAAACTCACAGCTAAGCTCGTGGCCACACAGCAAGTCAGAAATGAGTCCGATAAAGTTGAGCACGTGAAGACAGAGTTAGCCAAAGCTAAAGCGGAGCTGGCCAAAATCAAGGAGAAAATGAGAGGTGAACAAAAAGAAAAAGTCAGCAGCAATGTCATTGTGAGGGAGGATGAAACTCTGAAGAATAATTCTTCTTCTAGTGTGGATGCAGTTAAAAAGGCTGAACAACAAACAGAGAATCAGGCAGTGGAACTAAAAACAGATAGAATGCCTGATGATTACGAACGTCTTAGAGAAAAATATAGATTCATTCATGCAACATCAACACTTAAGAACAACCCGTCAGCATCAGAGAGTGCTTTAGGTCCTGTCAGTGGAGCAAAGATGGAAACAGTTCACGCAGGAAACAATGAAGACTCAAAAAATGTGCAAAGTCCTGCCAGCACATTTTTGAAAAGTAACACACAAAGTAACAAGAAAGTGATCAACTTTAGAGAAAATGAGGCGACAGAAGGTCACGTTGATAACAATTCATCCAAGGAAACATCCATTGTTAAGTCTTCTCATATGAATGAGTATGAAAGAGTAAATGAAGAGGATGTAGCTGATAAGTTAAAAGTCACTGATGTTAAAAAGGAGCAAAATATAGATTCTAAAATAGACAATATTTCACCGCAGAGTAATTCGGAGTTGGCTAAACTGCAATCTCATGATGGAAAACCAAACTCGACTGAGCACAGCAAAAGCACTGGTAAAGAACCCCAAATCACCTTTCCTAAAACATTATCCTATAAAGAAAAAGTTCAGACTAAGCAGGAAATCTTAACTTCCAAAATAAAAGCTCATGCTGAGAAGGAAATTTCAGCACTAAAAGAAAAGGGGTTTTCTCTTAGCAAGAATTCTTCAAAGCAGTTGGTAGGTAGCCAGAGTTTTACTGTTCGACAGAAACCGCTCTCACAAGATGCTCCTAAAAAACACGAAGGTGCAGTGTCCAACTATGTCTCACCAAAGCATCCGCTGGAGTCTTCAGACGTCAAGACAGAACTAGAGTTTGGTAGAACCACAACTCAGGCTGTAGAAAAACCCAGTAAAACAAACCCCACAGCAAACAATATTAAGACAACTGAGAGCTCTGAAAAGAAACATGCTGAGGTCAAGTCATCAATGCAGAACAACGAGCAAGCATCCAAGATTGATCAGCAAAAACAGCAAGACAATCAAAGAGAAGCCACTAAAAAACAATCCGATGAGGTTAAAGATCAACCAACTTCCAAGGCGATTATCTACAAAGGATTTGAGGATATAACACAAGCTGTAGAGTCCAAACCTTTGACCATAAAAAATTCTGAAAGACAGGAAACAACTTACGATGACCCAAAACCACCAAATACTGCACTTGGGCAAACTGATCTCCGTGAAGCCAATGACAGCTTGCAGATTATGGGAATAATGGTGACTGTACGAGAAGGAAAACCACCTCAGACTGTAGATGAAAGGATCGATGCTGATGAAAGACAAACGAAATTCTCAAAGAAAGAAGGCAATGAATCTGAGCTGGATAGAAGGCATTTTAGTCCAGGTTGTGAAGGAAACTCAGGATCTAAAGAGATTAACTCAGTTAAGGCTGTGAAAAGACAAAAATCACATTCTACTCTGAGTGAAAGTCTGGCTAAAGCTGTTGAAAGTACTAGTCCTGAAGCTCCAAAAGAAACATTATCATTGGAAGCTAAAAATATCAACGTGGCAAGGGCTGCTATTGAGAAAACAATAAATCCCAAACAGGGGAATCCTACACTATTACCAAAACCAGTGACTCAAACAGATGTGATGAAAGGTACCCGACTGATAAAAACAGATGTAGAAAAAAGCGAAGAACTAACAGCATTGGGCAGCAGTGACTTTATTTCCAATGTGGTTAACACTAGAACCGAAGGTCACAGCGGTTCAGAAATGCCATCAAAAAAGTTAACAGAGAAAGTAGATATTTCAGTTGGACTTAAATGCACCAACACAGATGTGCAGACTGCATCATCATCAGAGGAAAGCAAGCAACATTCAGCAAAACTGTTCAGCAATGCTACTCTTACCAGCAGTTCCACCGAGCAAGAAAACAATCACTTGCCTCCAGATCTTCAAACAGATATTAGAGATAGTAGTCATGGCGACGATAATCTGCATATTGATAGCATTGCCGTCAGAGTTGTTCCGGCTGTAACTGATAACAACAAAAGGAACATAGTGGAAAAACCGCTTATTGCCGATTTTCCCTCCAGTGCAAGTTTTGCTGCTGAAAAACAGCAAACTGCAGCATCTAGTTCTAAAGCAAACGATGAACAATGCTCTGAAGATGTATCTTCTGCAAGCAGCGAAGACAGGATGAAGGAAACTTTGGAGAACAATTTAACCGTGCAGCAGGTGCTGTCCAGTGTGAGGAAATTGTCAGACTTGTTGAAAATGAACAATAAAGTGAGCAACCTAAATGTAGTCAGTGAGACTGCTGAGGCTAAAGCTGAAACAAATGTAGAACTGAAGGAGCTAGACTACTTTCAAGTGCAAGGCCAAGTAGAAACAAACAATGAGGCACAAAACAACTGTACAACTGTGGAAACAACAGCAAAGAAAAGCGAACTTCAGGATGCATCACCCAACAAGACAGCCAGTACAGAAGATTCACCCAAAGATGGAAAATCGGAAGTCTTTGTTTTCAGTGTGGATCATTGCTTAAAGAAAGAAGATTTAATGTCAGAAAACCCTCAAGATGACAGTATTAAGAGGAACAAACTGGAGGTTGTTGACATCCCAGCTTCAAAGGTAAATACCAGTTCCTTTGAGCCATGCAACAATGAGGGAAAAGATAACGTAGGTCAAGCTAATCACATATGGAAAAATCCCTCAGAAAACCAGTGTAGTTTATCATCTACGGATAAAGAGAATTCAAGACCTTTTCCATGGACAAAAGGAAATGCAGAAAAAGTTACAACAAAGCCAGATGTCAAACCAAAACCTAAAGACAAGACATCTACAATACCTGAAATATCAGCGATTGCTGATTACGCCCGATTGAAGGTAATTGTTTCAGAGGACAGAGAACTGAATACAGCTGAGGATTTCCCACCCAGCAAAAAGGAAGGATTCTTTCCTCTAATACGAAGTCATCATAGCAGACGCCCTGTCTTTACTACTGACTCGCAAGGATCTTCTGTGAAAGAAAAAAGTTTGTCAACAAAGTCAGATGTGAGTGCCAAAGTGAGTAAAGAACCTAAAGCAACCATATTTCCAATTACAGAGAGAGAACACCAAAGAACAGGAATGTTCAAATTAGGAGACAAAGACAAACAAGAAAAGATGCTTTTGGAGACAGACAGGATGCTTTTAGCTCAGACAAAACAAGCAAGTGAGGTTGAAACCCAAGAAATTCAACAAAAAACTGGTCAGCCAAACTCTTCATCTGTAGTCAGTGAGCTAACATCCAAAGAGCTGACATATTTAGATAAAAATCTCCCCTCACAAGCAGCTTTGGGTGAAAGACATCACACAAAAGAAAACACAACTTATCTGAGGAAAGATGAGAGTCCTGAAAACCATCAAAATATAAACATTAATGTTAAAGGCGGAAGGGCAGACCAACTGAAAAAGGAAAGACTTGCAAATCAAGAAGATGATAATAAAATGAAGAAGTTGGAAAAAGGAAAGCAACTGGAAGAAGAATTGATGGCCAGGGTTGATAACAGAAAAAATAATGTCAGGATTAAACACATCATAGAGGAGAGCAGAATTTCTTTAGCTGAAGAAGAGAGGAGAGCCGCCCAAAGAGAAGAGGAGAAGAGAGCAAAAGAGCGTGAGGCTGTTGCTCAAATGATCAAGGAGAGACGTGAGCAACAAAGACAAGCAGACAAAAAGACAGAAGAAGAAAGAAAAACAACACGCACAGAGGATAACATTACAGATCCAAACACCAAGGATTTTCAAACAAAAACCAAAGACCAAATAAGAATCACAGAACAGGAGAAGTGTGGATTTGGTCATAAAGAACAACTGAGAACAACAGCAACAGAGCAACAGTGGAGAAATACTCAAGAAAACCAGCAGGGAAGGGCAGCAAGAGAACAGCTAGCAGACCAGCAAATAAAAAGGGAATCAGATACTCAAGAAAAGCAAATTATCCAGGGAAAGCAACGACAAGTGGAGCAGCAAAGTAAACTTTTACAAAAAGAGCATCAGGAAAGCGCAGCAGAGGAGCAACAGAGCAGAAGTATCACCAAAGAGAAAGAGAAAAGGGCAACAGAAAAGCAAAAGACAAGATTTCCTCAAGAGGAGAAACAGATAGTAACATTAGAGCAGCAACAAAGAAGATCTGCCAAAGAAAAAGACAATAGAAGAGCCATGGAGGAGCACCAAAAGGAACTTGTTCAAACAGAGCGACAAAAAATACCAGCAGAGGAGCAACAAAGGAGATTCTTCCATGAAAAGCAACTGAGAAAGGCAGCAGAGGAGCAACAAATAACACATGCTAAAGAAGAAAAACAAAGAAAGATTTTCGAGGAGCAACAAAGGCAAACTACCACTGAAGAGCTACTGAGGAGATCAACAGAGAAGCAACAGTGGAGAACAGCTCAAGAAGAGCAACAAAAAAGGATAACTGAAGAAGAGGGAATAAGACTTGATCAAGATGGGCAACAAAAAAGAAGATCAGAAGAGGAGCAACAAAGGCAACCTGCCCAAAAAGGGGAACAGAAAGGAGAATTAGATGTGCAACAAAGGAGACATGTCCTGGAAGGGCAAAAAAGAAGAGCAGAAGAGGATAAACAAAGGAAACTTTTTCAAGAAGAGCAACAGAGAAAGGCAGCAGAGGAGCAACAAAGGAAACTTTTTAAAGAGGAGATACAGAAAAAGGCAGCGGAGGAGCAACAAAGGAACATTTTTCAAGAAGAGCAACAGAGAAAGGCAGCAAAGGAGCAACAAAGGAAACTTTTTCAAGAAGAGCAACAGAGAAAGGCAGCAGAGGAGCAACAAATGAAACTTTTTCAAGAGGAGCAACAGAGAAAGGCAGCAGAGGAGCAACAAAGGAAACTTTTTAAAGAGGAGATACAGAAAAAGGCAGCGGAGGAGCAACAAAGGAACATTTTTCAAGAAGAGCAACAGAGAAAGGCAGCAAAGGAGCAACAAAGGAAACTTTTTCAAGAAGAGCAACAGAGAAAGGCAGCAGAGGAGCAACAAATGAAACTTTTTCAAGAGGAGCAACAGAGAAAGGCAGCAGAGGAGCAACAAAGGAAACTTTTCAAAGAGCAGCAACAGAGAAAGGCAGCAGAGGAGCAACAAAGGAAACATTTTAAAGAGGAGATACAGAGAAAGGCAGCGGAGGAGCAACAAAGGAACATTTTTCAAGAAGAGCAACAGAGAAAGGCAGCAAAGGAGCAACAAATGAAACTTTTTCAAGAGGAGCAACAGAGAAAGACAGCAGAGGAGCAACAAAGGAAACTTTTCAAAGAGCAGCAACAGAGAAAGGCAGCAGAGGAGCAACAAAGGAAACTGTTTCAAGAAGAGCACCAGAGAAAGGCAGCGGAGGAGCAACAAAGGAAACTTTTTCAAGAGGAGATACAGAGAAAGGCAGCGGAGGAGCAACAAATGAAACTTTTTCAAGAGGAGAAACAGAGAAAGGCAGCAGAGGAGCAACAGAGGAAACTTTTCAAAGAGGAGCAACAGAGAAAGGCAGCAGAGGAGCAACAAAGGAAACTTTTTCAAGAGGAGCAACAGAGAAAGGCAGCAGAGGAGCAACAAAGGAAACTTTTTCAAGAGGAGAAACAGAGAAAGGCAGCAGAGGAGCAACAGAGGAAACTTTTCAAAGAGGAGCAACAGAGAAAGGCAGCAGAGGAGCAACAAAGGAAACTTTTTCAAGAGGAGCAACAGAGAAAGGCAGCAGAGGAGCAACAAAGGAAACTTGGTCAAGAGGAGAAACAAAGACGGGCAGAAAATGAGCAACAGATTAGACGTTTACAAGAAAAACAACAAAGAAACGCAGCAGAGGAACATCAGAAAATAACAACAGAGGGGAGACAGGCAAAATGTTTCCAAGAAGAGCAAGAGAGAGGAGCTGCAAAGGGGCAAGAGAAAACAATTGCCCTGGAAGATAAACAGCATAGAACAATTGAGAAGAAGCAAATAACTCCTCAGGAGGAGCAACAGAATGAATTAGCCAAAGGAGAGGATCTCAGCAGAGTAGCAGAACAGAACCATGGGAGTGCATTTTCTAAAAAGGTTTATAAAAAAGAACCCACGCCTGAGCAGGAAAAAGAGGAGCAACAGATTGAAAAGCTAAGGAGGAGAAGATCTTTAAATCACACATTAATGAAAACTAAAGAAGAAGGGGTCATGGCTGTTGATGAAAAAGAAATAACCTTGAAACCAGAAGAAAAGCTGGTACAAAACCAAAGTGCTAACCCTTCAGAAGAGAAAAGAATTGCAGGACATCTGATACAAGAAAAATCTAAAAAGAAGGAAGAAAACTTAGTCATTAACAGAGGAATGACTGGAGTCACTCAGGCAGAGATTCAAAAACAAACACAAAAGATGGATGGCCTCCAGTACTATGCTTTTACTTCAACAGACATGGAGGTAAAATCAAGAGAAAAACAGTTGTTTTCTCTGCTGCGTTCAGAACAAAGAAGCAGCCCAGTAAGGCTTGACTCACCTGATGACTCCATATTCCAAACAAAGTCCCATAGACCACTTGCTCCTGCATCTCCAGCTCCTTCTCTGCCCCGTTCCAACACCTCTTCTCCTGCTTTAGGAACAAAGCCCTCAATGTTTAAAGTGAAGGATAACACAATCCGAAGTTCCTCTTTCATTAAGTCAGTCAAACCTCGATTCCACAAGAACTTTGGAGATGATTTCTTGATGGCTTCACCCTTAGATAGGTCATTAGAGAAGGTAGATGATGAGCGGGAAAGAATACAATCTGGTGCTGGAACTCCTGTCCATACAGAAATAGGAACGAAACAATTTCCCGCCAACACTGAATTTTCAACTTTACTCTTGTCTTCAGCGCAGGACTACTCATTTTCTCACCATCGGCCCTATTCCAGGAGGAGCATTGCTCTGGACGATGATGAGTCCCGTTCTGTCATCAGCAACCTTTCAGAAGATGTGGAAAGCTATGCCACCAGTGCAGCAGACGTGGGAGATGTGAGGGGCCTCTTGGATTCTGAGAGACCAGAGTCGGCCTGCAGTTTTAGCAGTGACGTGTCTCGTTCTTTGGGAAAGCCTCCAGTTGTTCCACCGAAGACCGAGAAAGCTTTACGCAGGGCCCAGAGGTTAACTTCTCGGAGGATGAAGAAAGAACTATCTAAAGTTGGCACTGGATATGACAAAGAGACTTCCAGTGTTCCATCCTCCTCATCCACTGAGACACACCAATCCAACAATGATGCTGTGGCTTCACCTCATTTTTCCCAACCTGTTTCCCTGGCTCACGCTCCAGTGTTGGGATCCACTTTACCTTCTTCCAGTTCAGAGCTCCAACCTGTTCTTAGGTCCTTCCACTCATCCCCTCATGCTACCGGTCCAGTCTCCGTTCCTATCTTGCCGAATGCTACCTCTTCTGTTTCCCTCCCAACTGTGTCTCCTCATACTCCTGGCACTGATTCCCAGCCTGCTGCTCCCAAGACAGTTCCTAACGCTCCATCCTCTTCTACTCTTCATCATGCTAACCACCCAACTCCTGTAGCACAGTACCATGTCGAGTCAAGCTGTTTTTCTCAATCCTATCCAATGACGCAGCGCAAGGTTCTGCAAGACCTAGGATCTGGTCAGTATTATGTGGTGGATGTGCCTGTTCAAGTGCAAACGAAGACTTTCTTTGACCCGGAAACGGGGAAATATGTTCAGCTGAATGTGCGTGAATCTGGTCAGAGCATTTCAAGGCCTCACACCCAGCAAACACGGCTTCATCAGACCAAACTGCAACCTCAGCCCTTCACCCAAACCCCTGCTGCTGGCAAGCCTTTTGTGTTATACCAACGCTACCACAGTTATCCCCAAAACTACCAACCAACAGCTATTACTCCTGTAAGGCGCAGCCGGTCCTCAGCTCCTGGGTCACTACAGCAGAACCATGAGTCTTTAAGTGAGAGTCAAAGCTATGGAAATATGGCAAACGAAGTAGAACAAAACTCTGTAGAGCCATGTTACAGCCCAGAGAGGACACCATACATGGACACAGTTATTGATAAGGACAAAACACACAACTCTGTAAAAAGCGCACAAAACCCAATGGAGTCTGCCTCAGAGTGTGGAACAAAAAACCAGACTGACAATCATGAAACAAGCTTCCAATATCAGGGTCGTGACATCATAACTATGAGTGAACTAGAGGACTTTATGGAAGCAACAGAATGGTGAAACAAAGCTTAGGATTCAATTGTTGTACACGTATAAAAACTCAATTTCAGGGAAAACAGTATGGCTTTGTTTGGAATGTTGTTCTTAAAATATTAGTATAATGTATAGTTAATTTTTCCTCCTTTTCTGAATTTGTTAAATTCACCATTCCATTTGACTTTTGAACATGAAAACATAAGAAAAATCTCTTGAGTCATTATCGGTATGCTGTCACATATTTTGGAAATATACCAAAAAAAAAAAAAAAACATACGGCACCACACTCTCCAACATAGAAGTGCTTTGTTTTTTGTTTTTTGTTTTTTTTTTTGCTATGAACTCTGACAAGCCTGCATATTTTTTGTCTCTTTCTTGAGAAAAATCTTTGGCATTATGTGTTGCATGAATTATTAAAGCTAATCTATTTTCAAATTATGCGTTTTCTTATTTAGCATTTTTTGCCATTTTTACATTTATACTCCACCATGTAAATCAATTTAAAGTTCAAAGAGTATTTCTGTATTGTAAAAACAAAGGAGAATAACAGACATATTTAAAGGGGAAAAAACCTAACAGTTATTTCAGTTACATTCTAGAAATTATTATTATCATTATTTAAGTAAAAGACATTTACATTGAACAGGGTGAGTTAATGATGTCACCACCTAAATTTAAAAAGCTTGCTTGGCAGAAAGTGAAAAAGGTCCAAGCACACTAGATCTAGCCAGGATGCATGGATAAAAAGATGCACAGATTTATGGGAGGATGGGTTTTCATTTTAGAAAACATTATTTAGCGTATAAATTTTCAATTTCACAATATGATTTTACTGTACAATAATTGAACTACTTGCAAATTCTGGGGTTTATATGATATCAAGATGATTTTATTTTGTATTTTTCAAAGCTCCATGCTAGAGCTGGTTGCTGTAGGACTTCTTTGAATTATGCAACAAAGCAGGGAGTATGACTTTATATACATATATATATATATATATATATATATATATATATATATATATATATATATATATGTAATTCTTTATTATTTTTAAACTTATATTCGTAATTATATATATTAGTGTGTTGTAAAGGAATTGATATGTTCCGCTCCCTGAGTCTGCAGTTTCTTCATTCTTTGTGGATCCCTAGGAAGCAGTAAGGTATTTTGACCACTATGGGGCAGTGTAGAGTGATTTCACCCATGGGGCAAATTAAACTTGAGGAAACACCCCAAGTAAGATACAGGAAAATAAGTTTATCAACAGTGATCACATGTATCACTTCACTTTAGCGTATTCTCACTTTACCCTAATTCATAGTGAAATCATCGTCTGGTGTAAAACTGGGCTAGAAATATAGAAGACAATGAAGCATTTTGAAAGGTAAAAAAAAAAAAAAGGATTAAGAACACAGCTTTATTTTCACTAATCAAGGATTTTCATAAGACTCCCACATCTAACTTGAAGGGGTTAAATGTTTTGTGTTGTTCCATTTGGCTTGGGAAGTGCTTAGAGCGCCAGCAGAAGCCCTGCCTCAGCAGTTTAGGCTGCCCAATAAAGCAGCAGGCTTCATACCACTGGGACAGAATGACGACCACAGCCGGAGACAAGCCTATGTCACTCCATCCAGCAGCCAGACAGGACAGTCCCACCTCACAAACTACACAAACTACAAGCACACAAAAAAAACACACGCACAAAGGTGCACACAAAAATAAACATTTGCACACATAGAGAAGTATGACCACTACTTCAGAGTTTTGGGGTGTTGGTTTAGGAGCCACAGACAGGAAATGACATTTCCTACGTTTTTTGGGACACAGAGGGAAAGATAGAGAGAGGTTGTCGGAGGCTGTCAGAGGGAGGGTGAGGGAGAGAGTGGGAGTTTCTCTAAGTGGGAACAGAGCCTTTACTGTTTCATATTACAGAGAAAAAGAGGAGAAAGAGGAGAAGAGTTAACGGTGGGCAAGGGCTCCGGTGGGTTGTGCAGTCAGGCTGTATTTGAATGTAGCAGCCTTTGTAAGTGCTGTGCAGTTGTCTGGGTTTATGGATTCGCTGACTGTGGAAAATGTACTTCTCTATAGTGGTCCTTGTCCTGACTAAGGCTCTGCTCACAGGTAAGTTCACTTTGTTTACAGCAACATGAATAGAGCAACATGAAGAGAGCAATCAAGCAAGATGGAGAATAAAATGTTTCATCTGCTGCACAAACCACTGTGAAACTATGCATTTTAGTAAAGAACCTTATGTATTGTGTCCCTGCAACAAACATCTTAGCATTTTTATAGCTACCAAAGTATCAAAGTATTTTTAATGTATTCCAGAAAAGTCGTGAGAGTGAAGGACATTCCCACTCTTTCTTTTTTTGATAGGTCTCCTGTTCTCACCTCCTGCAGTTTTGTGTCCCCCTTAATTCTTAAGCTGTTTTTGGAGAGAGGTTTCAAAAATGTCAATAAATGTAATAAATAAATACCTAAAAACAAATATTTAAAATATTCCTCATTAAGTGAACGTTAGTGTTTCTTTTCTGCCAGTCTTTTGCCTTCATTTCATAAATACATTTCAGTTCTATTTTGGTGCTTTTCATGTCACTATAAATTGTAAAAGACAGAAACTGGAGGCCCTTAGGGAGACTCCTAATTAACACACAAACACACACAGACACTCACATGCACGAAGCAGGGCGACATGAAGGACCAGATGTTCCCTGTTGTCTTCTGTGTATGGGGTTGTACCTTACTGATGATGAATGTTTCTCACTTGTAGCTTCTCTTTGTCTGTCTGATCTCACATATTGCATCCAGGCTCCTATTGTCTTCAAGACAGATGCAAAACAACTTGTGTTAGTAATAAACATATGTACAGTACATTCAAGGATTTAAAGTGTGTCGAAGGAGTTTTTTTTGTTATTAGACAAGTGTTTTTTTTCTTCTTTTTAACTATAACTATTTGATTAAATATGCCATTTAAGTATGTATAAGTAACACACAAGTAGACATTTGAAGACAAGTTTGAAGACAACAAAGTATTTTATAAAAGTTTTAGTTAAACATTAATAAACTGGTCTGACGTAGAAGTTAAAAACATTTTTTGTTTTTTTTTTTGCCAACAGAGGTTTGTCAAGCCTTGAATGTGACAGTTACCCCGGGGCCTGTTGTCCTGGTAACAGAGAAGGACAACCTGACACTGTCCTGTCTGGTGTCTCAGAGGAAGAGGAGCAACAGTTTCCTAATCCTTCGATGGTTCTACTCCCCTCTTCCTTTTCCATCTCTTGCGCCTCCTTCTTCTCCACCACCCACCTCATCTCCAACACCTGACCCCTCACAATTTCTCATCGTGAAGACGGGCATCAGGAAGCTGAAGCTGTATGGGAACTACACCCGCAGATTCCCCCATCCTAAATTTCATCTGCATGATGAAGAGGGCGGGGAGATGTACCGCTTGCTGATCCTCAATCTGACAGGGATGGACCAGGGATTGTATAGCTGCAAAGTTCAGGAGATTCGAAAATATAGAAACACATGGAGATCCTCCTCTAATGGTACCAGCACCATACAGCTGAAAGGTAAAAACGAAAACTGAAGCACAATCACATAGGAATCATATTTAGTCGTTTGACACCTGAGTTAGTTTTCAGTTATGATTTAAAAAAAAAAACAAGTACCGGTATGTTTTTGCTTTTAAGTGATGCTGAAGTGCTTTGATGCATATTTGCATCTATAGGCTTCAAGGAATTTACTTCAACTGATGATGAGGTGGATTTACAGACATAAGCTACGTAGACACCGGGCGTAACCAACATTACTGTTTACGACCACAAGTCCACCACATATAATTAGTTGGAAGAGGCTTAGTGTGAAATGTCAAAGGGTTGCAAATCTTGTGAATCTTTCTCCAGGCTTGTTCTTTCTCAGCTCTATTCTGATATATGAAAGAATATAACAAATATATCAATAATTGCACAAACCACATTTATTAATTTCTTTTTCATGATCGATCTTCAAACGGTTGGGTTGACAACCATTCGTCACGACCAAATCCAAGTCCCAGACTATGACTAGTCATAGGTTTGACATGGTTTAACTTGCGACGTGTGTTCTATGGCCGTGCATTTTGTATGTAGAGCCCAAAAATAGGTGTAAAAACTTGCGTAGCACGTGAACACAATTGTTTTGAACCCGGAAGTTTAAAACGGACATACACGTTTACATGGATTATTCATTGGAAGTGGCCAGTGGAGCACGCATTACCGCGGGCGGTGTGAACGTTGCTCAACAAGTGAAAAAAACATGCGGCTTTCAAGTTTCTTTTGTAAATTCATTCCCATCGATCACAAGAAGCAAGTATACAAATGATATCATTAGTCATTATTTGAATAATTACACTTCCTCACTGAAAGGGTTTTAGAATGGAAAGCTGACATTTCTTTAAAGACATTACATATTTAAAATTAAAAAAAAAGAACCATCAGGGATTTGAAATTTAACCTTCATGATAATGTAGTAGACTTTTTTACCACTGCAAAAACAAGACCTCCAAAACTTTCATTTTTTTTTTCTTTCATTTTATTAGCTAAAAGTTGTGCAGCTGGGAAGCTTCTGTTCACACTGTTAGGCCTGATTACAGAGGGATGTCCTACCATGTTTCTTACTTAATAATGCAGCACAAGCAGCTTTGTAATCACATACCTTCATTTTCTGGAATGATAGCTGTTTACAAATATCCCAGAGGTGGTTGGAGAAAGTGTCACTGGATAATTACAAGATCTTTATTAAAACATTGATGATTTGCAACTCAGTGCTATACTCCGTACTGCTGTTACACCACTTTGGTTATTATATGAATGAACTGGTTATACTATTCTTTGCAAAAGACTCTTTGAACTTTACTATTAGTGGAGCCTTTATTTAGGAACCAAATTTTGATTTCTTCATAGTAATGTTCTTTGCAAATCTGGATTTGAGAAGTCTGAAATAGAATTACATTTGGAAATACTCGAAGTCTTTAATTTCAGTTCTTTATATTATGAAACGTTTGGTGTGTTGAGCCACCAAAACACAAGAGTTTATGACCTGTCAAGTAAGAAAGGGACCATAAAACCCAGCATAACAAAGTACTATTACCAATCTAGGTGAATTGCATTTGTTGCTATTATAATATATTGTATAATTTGATCAAAAACCAGCTTTAAAAAAAAATCTAAATAACTAATATTCTTAAATACAACAAAAGAAAAACATGCAAGGAAGACATAATAGTATGTGGTCTTCCATTTACAACCCAAATTTTTGTCTTTTCCATCCCAAGACAAGAGGTCCACACAGAAAATCCCTTTGTGTGAGACTATGAAGGGAAGAAAAAGGTTGCTGAGCTGGCAACAATGTTTAAAGAAAAAAAAAACATGATGTCAGCTTTCAGATTTTACTGTACTACTTCTTTGTGAGACTCAGGAGAAAAGTTTCACAATAAAGTTGCAACTTATTTATTTTGTGTCACGATGCTAAGAGAATGGAAGAACCTCTTTATATATGATTTTATTAAAATTAAGTCATAATTTGATCTAATTAGATTTTAACAGATTGCACATCAGTGAAACAAAATGAATACTGTAAAGAATTAAAAATGAAAAAAAAAAAAAAATCAACAACAAAACAAGAAACACATCATTTAAGAAAACAATGAGCACTAAACATACACAAAAACATCTCAAATGTTATTTTTTAAATCTGATGTTTATTTATTTATTTTACATTTTGTTGATGCATTTAAAGAACTGCATTTGCCATTGTTTTGGTGTTTCTGTTTTTGGGCTTTCCACCACTGAGCCACCATGTTTTGGTGTGGTCAGCTGTTACCCAGCATCACATTGTTTACCTTATACTAGATTTATGCCTAATAAGCATTGAGGTTCGAGTCAGACAGATCTGTGCGACAACGCCCTGCCCTATATTCAGGCCCGCTGAGGAAGCCGCACGACCTCAGGCATCTTGGTAATGCAGTCACCACAGAACCAGGAACACAGGAATTGACATTAGGAGGGTAAACAAAAAGGAAAATCGTTGCACTCCAGGAAAGCCCTGAGTGGAGATTTCAGTTTAACATCACTCACTGCTTTGACAATTTCAAGATTTTACTTACTGATTCGCTTTCTTCTACTTCAACAAACTAAACTTAAAAAAAAAATAGATTTCTTTCTGCTGCTATTCTGACATGTTTGTTACAAATTAGACTCCTATCATTTTAACTGAGCCCTCTGAGCAGGGACCATGACCTGTTTTTGCAAGACTGTATATGGATTTTTTGCATAAGCGTGGCACCTTTTTTACTGTATGCGTGCTGTACACATCTGCAGGACATATGTTGAAATTACAGCCAACCTGCTGACCTCAGGACTGTTTATACAGATCAGATGTGAGTTGCAGCTCGCGGTTTGCCACAGAGTGAATCTGTTTGATGTGTGGCTCACTTGTATTAGCCGAAATGCAAACTGCTCACACTGCTGGGAGATTATTAACTGTGGCTGGCATCAGATTTAACTAGATTAGCAGCACCTTCCTTCAATTTGCCAATTTAATCAACATCAAATCTAAAGGTTTTTCTTGCAATATAGATATGTTGAACTGATACACTGCCTTGTGTATTTTTTCCCAGTTTTCTTCGATGTTTTGTAATGGCACTTAAGTGCCGTTCCCATGCAATCAAACATTAATTATGTTGATGAAACAGTGGAGGCAGATTTGAAAATTTTGCAGGGAGTTCATTCTTCTGGAAACACGTCAGACAGCAATTAGAGGTCATTTCTTATTAATATATATCAACCTGTATGTGAAATCAAAACTCATTATGGGAGCAGAGACAAAGTCAGATTCTTACCATAGACTCTCTTCAAACTTTTGCTAAATGCCCCTGGCGCACACAAAAGAGGCAGGGACATCTGAGGCATTTCTTTTTCTGTAACATAAAAACAAGTGACCAACAACAGGAAACAGAACAGCGTGGATCCCCTCAAGTTCTGTGCAGAAAACACCAACACCTCTGTGTGTTTTCATGTGCTTGTTCTGGCTTCATCTCTCTTTTAATGAAGTGGTTTAGATGTTTCAGGAAACAACTTACTTTTTCTGTTGAGACTCAGCGGTCTCAGCGCCCAGCTTGATCACAGATTTTTGTGTACTGACTTTCTTGTAACATTTGTCTCTACAGTGCACTTTACTCCTGAGGATGGTAGCGGTGAAGGATTGTGGATTTTGTTTGCAGGTACTGCCTTAACTCGAGACTGTTTGTTCACCCCTTAAAAATGATTTGGAACGCTACTTTTCTGAGTATTATTTCTTATTTGTGTGTCGTTTTTAGATGTGTATGTTTGTGTTGTGATCATCTGCTCATTGGGGCTGCTGTCCATCTTTCTGTTTACCGTCGTTCTAACCTGCCAGTACTTACACAGAAGACACAGACTTAAAGGTTAATGCACTTTTCTACAAGTCATGCTCATGTTTTATACTGTCGTTTGACTTTTTTTTCTTTGCTTTTTGTGCAGCCAGTTACCTTCTGGTCAGATGTCCAGAAAGCAGGTGCATATATGTTTCTTTTAATACTGTACAGTGATATAAGCAGGCTAATCAATCGAAGGTATTCTTTAAAATATGTTGTACCTTTTGTGTATTTAATTGACATTGAGTCTCTTGTTCTTTGAACAGTTCGGGTGAGACTGTGACCAGCTCCAGCAGCTGCTCCAGTTCCTCCCCACGAACTCCAAGGAAAGAAAATGGACAGAAAACTAGCAGAGAAATAGCAGTGAAGCCTAAACCGCCTGAAGAACCACCAATTTACATTCCACCAAAAGGTAAACCCAAATAATGTGAAGGATATCGAAAAGTGAATCTAGTACTAAGATAGGTATAAATCCATTGGGAAGTAAATAATTGGTTTCTGGAAAACTTTGACAGTTACACTACCTGCTGTGCTCTACTTTTTTGTGTATGTGTGATGTAAGCAAAAAGACATCCAATCACAAGCTTTCATCTCAAGTCAGGTCCATTACAATTGGCTGAAGGTGAACCACAGGGAGGGATGTGTGTTTTGTAAGCCAAAAAACATCATGTAGCAATTTTTTAAAGCACTGCAAACATGCCTGAATATATTAATATGACCCATTTTTAACCACAAAGAACAAAACAGTCTAAAAGACCCAGACTGCCAGGTTCTAAAGGCGGTGTTACAGCCACTGCGTACGTTTTGCACATATTGCACGGATGAAAATTGGTCACATGTCAATATATATGTGGAAAAAGTGAAAAAAAGTTGTTTATGCTACAAATGTAGCATAAATGAACCATGTTAAAACAAAGGAAGAAATATGAATAAACCACAAAAAGAACACGTGGACAATGTAGAACATGAAGCATGCATGATTATTGCGCTGTTTCTATGCAATTCATGAGGGATTCATGCATCAATTATGTAATTTGAATGTATGCTGTTTACACCAAATAAAAGTTATACATCGGTGGTACATGCGCGAAAAGACATACGTGGAACGGTCGGGAAAGGCCACAAATTTGCACATACATCTCCCAAAAATCATGCACAGTTGTGCAGGAATTACGTAATAATTACTTGTGAACTTCTTAAAACACATGTAAACTGTGTAATTCTCAACCAACCACAATTTTTAAACAGGTCAAAACCAAATTCACGTAAAGAGCAGTCGGTCGAAACCCTCAAACACTGATGAATGACGAAGGCTAGAAACACTTATGAATTACGTATTTCACACGTATATCATATATCATACATAAGACTAAAATTTCACTCATGGAAAATGCACAAAATGTGACTGTGTGACATAATCTGAATACTTAAAGCTGTTATGTCAAAAACATTTTATTTTGTTGCTTAAAATAAAAAGTACCATTGAGAAAAAAAAGATTTTCCTTCTTAAAAGGCATTTTCATTTGTAGTTTTAAACGCCAAGTGAATAATATATTTAGATTTGATCCATTTTGGGGGGGAAAAAATGGACTGTACCGATTCATGGACCATGTGTTGAGATGCGTATGGATTAACAGGGAAGTTTTAAAAAGAAAATCATTAATAGTACTGGTGCATTTTTTTATGCATTCCTAAGAACTTTAGCAAACATTACTCATCATTTATCGTTGGGGGAATTTGGTCTTCACGAAGTTATTCCTGGTATTCTTGTTATGTCTATGATGAGTTTCAGTTTTATATCAATCCATAAAAAAGTGACACTTCAAGAAAATTAAAAACAAAAACCTTCAAGTGGGCTTTAGTATTATTATTTTTCAGCATTTGTTGACTTTGGTATTTCTGGTAGTAATATGTAAGACAGTTTTTAATTTTATTTCATTCCGTAAGGTTCATTAAAGGTATCAGCCATGACTCTTATTGAAGGTTCAATTAAAATAAAAATAAAAAAGGGTTTTAGCAGAAAACAGTTGTGAAGACAAATTCAGCTTTGCCTATTGTCATGTTTATGGATTCATTCCTCCTGGCTGCTGTCTTGCATTGATTAAGCCTCTGTTTTTCAGTGCCTGTTGCTGCGAAGAGACCTCAGAAGCCCAGAAGATTGAAGACTCAGCCGAGACGATCTGCTGCCACTGTAAGTGCCCCCCCCCCCCCCCCCCCTTCACGCTGACCTGCTGCATGCTCAACACGAAGAAAACAATGAAAATGATAAAACGTCAACACTTATAAAACAATGCTTAGCAATGCATTTATTCAGGGGCAGGAAATGTTGTCCTTCAAGCACAGAGTTGTGATCAAGATACCTGCAGAAGGGAATTGGTTTCATGACTGCATGATTGTCTAACAGTTTATTGCCATTTCTTCATTCAGTTATGAGCTTGATAATTCTATTTAGCTTTATTGCTTTTGAAACACAATTATTTATTTAGAGCGCTTCATTGGTTTTATATCTACGATAAAAGTGTCGAACGCGTTGGAAATCTGCTCAATCCAGAGACGTTCAGGTTTTGTACTGTTCTCGAGATTCTGCACTAAAATGAACAAGATGTGAGTCCTTCCTTCGCATGCACATACGGATTGAATTAGTGCAATTAGACACATCTGAGAATGTTGGATAGGAGTCCTTTTGTAGCGAATGATTTCCAAGTAAACTGAATGTTCCAAGAGCTCCTGCAAACACAGTAAACACATAGTTTCTGCAGCTGAGAAATGTTTACAAAGGAACACAACTGTTTATTGTCAAATATACCAGACAACATATATGGACATTTCCTTGCCTAACAGGAAATGTGTTATGTTTCTCTTTATTCCTTTCTCGTAGCCTCGAGAAGAAAGCCTGACATATGCAGAGCTGGAGTTAGTCAGACCGAGGAAGGAGCTGCCGCGCTCCTCCAGTCCTGAGCCCACGGATTCAAGCCCGGACACTGTGTATGCTCAGATCCTTTTCCAAGAGAACCATCTGTAGATATGGAAATTCCATCCCAAAGGAAAATATTTATGAACTTTTTGTATAACAATTGCAATTGTTGTTTTTTCTTTTTCTTTTTGTGTGTGTGGGTGTGTGTACATGTTTGTGTTGGTAAGGTCGCAGTGCAGTTCTGGTGTGGTACAGCTGTTTTCTTTTTGTTGTATTTGCTGGCATTGGTGGCCTGGGAGCCAGATGTTCATAGCTCTGCAATTACTGTTAACAGTTTCATATTAACTCAGGACAATGTGGGAAAAAAAAAGAAAAAAAAAACTTTGAAGGCATTTTAAGTGCATTTCTAATTATTATGGAATAGTCAGTAATACAACATAATATTAAACTATGTAGTCCTAAAAAATCTTCTGCTTCAGTTTAGACAAAAGATAGTTTTTTCAACAAAAATTAAAGGCATAAGAAAAATCCGCTTTGAAAATGATTCAGCTTAGTTTGACTGCATTGGTTGTTTGAAGATTACACCTGATAATAATATATTTGCAAATAAACTATTGTGACCTAACCAATGCGAGGATTGCAAACATGTACACTTTAAAAGCTTTTTAATGTCAGTTTTTCAATAAAATATTACACATGAGAAACACAAAGACTGAATTTCTGATAAATCTAATTATTGTGGCATTCATTCTGGAAGATCATGTGGGCTGTAAGCTACTTTGTGAAGGTCAGCGTGAAAGATGTGATGAAGATGGAGGTGTCTGGAGAAAGAAAATGATGCACATCCGCACTCTTACCCTTAGCGGGTGGGAGAGGTTGAGAGAGAGAAAGAAAACCCCCACCGTTCACAGTCACTGACTGGGATGAACCCGCTAATGACTACATTTATTCAAATTAGACAAATTGTAATCATGGTTAATAATTAGCTTTACAGTGCATTATAATTGGGTTAGGCTACAAGATGGTTCTGCCTAGGTGCAATAATGTATTTGATTTAATTATTCTAAGGAACCCAGTGGTCTGACATCTCCTATCATAAAACCCAGCCGGATAGAAAGAATGGATTTAGCTGTTGTCTTTTGAGAAGGTCAATGTTCGCTCTTTAGGAAAATTATGAGCACTATTTTCCAGTCTATTAGGCTACTCCACTTAGCACAATTAGCCACACATACAAAGGTTAAAGGGAGAGAGCCCTTCCTTTATGATGGAGGGGAGTATTGCATGCATACGAGAGTGCAAGTGGGAGACAAAAGGAAGCATCCACAATCATACCACTTCAATATGGTTGCTTCCTTATTCAAATAAAACATGTGCACTGATGTGAGAGTATTGGTTTCCTATATTTGCAAACTGATAACCATAATCTCATTCAGAAGGGTGAGATACAAGACGGTTGAACCATTGAAGAGTGTGAAAAGTGCATCTGTCCTCGGGTAACCGTAAAACATATGAAAAAAATAAAAGGAGAAATGCAAAACGCATAGCTCAGCGAAACAAGAAGACATTTTAAATCACCCACATCACACATACATGGCCGTGGAGGATTACGCTCCAAAAGGGCCATTAAACACTTATAAATACCACATTACAAACCAAACTGAAAACACACTGTGTAAAACAAAAGGCAGATCAAGTATTCACATACCAACATCCGGACTTATCCACAAGAGTCATCAAAGCTAAAATGTGTAAAACTATGTCTGGTAAAACTAAACGCTGACTTCTGCGCATGCTCGAAATGCGGTTTCTGAGGAATGAATGGTCCAGCTGAGATGACTTTTTAAAAAAAAAATCCAGTGTTCAGCATTTACTTTATTCTTTCTTATTTTTTGGAGCCAAACTCTGTGGGCCCCCCAAAAAGATCCTTGTGATTTAGAAAATTAAAACAGATCTAGATCAATTAAAGCAATACTGCTTTAGTGTCACTTTTAGGAAACCGGTTCAATAAATAAAACCCTGATTTAAGTCTCCCTGAATCACACATGAAAATTCATTTTAAATTGACATTTAAAAATACAGAATGCAACATTCACATAGGAAGTCAGTCGTAAGGAAGAATACCCCCCCAGGGGCAGCAAATAACAGAGCAGTTCTTACTCCTCCACATGGTTTTATACCTGTACAGTCTCCAAACACAAATAGAGAAAGAGTGGTTTTAAGTTTGTCCACCTCTCACTCACAAGTCCAGGTGAAAACTCTTCCCCAGGCATCTCCGACCAAAAGAGTAGCATGACTCCTGCGCCGGAAAAGGAGAATATGTGGTAAGAATTGTGTGAAAAGTGGTTGTTTTTAAAGAAAAATATTCAAATTTAGTCACTGCCAAAACTAAAAAGGTGGGTTTGAGTTGTTCACTGCACCTGGACATGGCCAGAGAGGTGATGGCGGGGTTGTTTTTGCAGCGGCGCTGCGTCTGACCTCTGCTCAGCTCTTCACATAACATCAGTCGTCTCTTCCAGCCTTTATCCTGGCCCTGTTCTCTCTCTGTGAATTCATCACAAGATTACATTCCTTTGCTATGAAAATAACAGGTGTGAGGTCCTGACCCTGTGATCCCCACCAAACAATTATACTGTGAGTAACCAGAGTCCACCTGCAGTCAGCAGGTTTTAAACGGAGCTACATCCTTCAGACATTAAAGCTTCAGGGTTACGTAAAGACTTGTCTCAATGTAATTTGAAAGCATAATACTCCTATGAGGTGACGCCAGGCTGTAACAAACGTGTGCCAAATTGGATCTGGGTATTATTGCTTTCTAAATTATACAAGCACACACCCATACGTCAGCAGAACTACTCATCAGCGTTTACTGCCTCTATGCTTAATAAGTTTATAACAGCATAATTCCTTCTAACCCTAATACTAGTGAGGGATGTGTGGCCATTACAAGCCTTTATCTGAAAACAATGCTGCTTAGATCTGAGATGAGCTGTTAAAAATGTATCATCTCATACTAAAAAATCATCTAATTAGATGGTGGGATTGTTCTTAAAGTCTAAACAGTGCTCCAAAGTTGCCTTTTAATCGGTTTCAAAGTTTTGCTACTTTCTTTCAGCCACTCCTATTATCTGTTTTATCACAAATTCCCACATACATATCTTATCCAGCTGCCAGTAACCTTACCGTCTCTCTCTGCTCCGTCTAGCCCCGGGGGTGCAGGCTCTTCTGGAGGGCCAGGTAATTGTGTTTTTGTGTACTCTGTCCTCCATATCTGTGTGAGGGACACATAACGAGTGGCAAAATCACAGACATAATTCAACATAATAACAAGCGCACTTACAAAGGGTTGCTCAGATTGTCAAATGATTGTGCGTGTGTTGCTTTAGTGGGGGTTTGTACCCCCGCCCCCAAGTGATGCACAATGTAGAGTTTTTTAGTTTTGATTGCAGAAAAGTATTGTATGATAATAACAATCCTGAGAAAAAAGAAAAGCCAGACGACACACACACACTTCCCCCATGCTTTTATTAATACCTCCAATGGACACTGGTGCCTGAGAGGCTAATATCAAGTTAATGACTACCAAAGCAGAATACTGTACAGAAAACTAAAAAAGAAAACTGTGACACCATCTACAATGCCCCTGCACACAAGAAACTCACCCGCACAACGCCGTCTGCACAGCCTGTGACTATGACATTCCTGGCATCCCACTCGTGACGCTGCGTAAGGCCGACACACAGGATGTCTGCTTGAGGCCCGCAGGAAGTGGCTCCGCAAGTCAACAGCTGACCCTTCATGGTCCACAGGTACAGTGAAGGTCCTGCACATGACACAATCTCACCCTGGGACAGAGGGGAAGGGTGTTGGCTCTCGAATGTGGTCAAAAGCTGCACAACAGTACTCCCATCCTCATACAGTTCAGTGAAAGGGGAGCAACATCATGGGCAGATTCAAAGGAAGAAGACAGAAGGTAGACTTACGGTTTTTTCATTGATAGCCAGAGCGGAGATGCTGGTTGAGTGCCCGGCTAACTGTGTGATGTAACTCAACTCCTCCATGTCCCACAAGATGCAAGTAAGGTCACGAGAGCCACTCACTATCAAGCTGTGGACCTCAGATGCAGCTAGACACGTCACCGCATCCGTGTGACCGTAAAGGGGCTATGACAGCGTCAGAAAGTTTAGAAGCACATTACATGAAGAAAACTGTCACTGAGCAAGTGCAGCAGTGTGCAGACGACCCTACCTGTCTGAGCTTCATGCGGGTGAGTTTGTCCTTGCTGACAGCAACATCCCACACACAAACAACGGCACTGCTTCCAGCTGTGATGACAGTGGTGGGGTTGGGGCAGGCGGCGCAGTATGTCTCTCCCCAGTCACACAAATTCTCACTCACTGCACAGTTCTAGTGATAGACAATAAATGATCCATTACTAAAACATTTATCCACTTTAATAAATTGACCATATTTTGTATCGTGAGCTGTAGGGGTGAAACGATTCATTTTAACAACAATTTGATTTATACCATAATTTATGGTTGCTGATGATATTCATTATCAATATTGGTTCATTTTGAACGATTCAATTGACTGACCAAAAATCGATCCCAGACATCTTTAGCCAAAATGTCACCCAGTGTGACTCAGAGATAAATACCACGGTACCAAACAGTGTAGGTGAAGTTTTCCAGATTCATTGTGTTTCTTGCAAAACAATTAAGTGTAAATTAAATATGTGTACGAAAAAAAAAATAAACAACAATAGATGGCAAATCTATTCACACTTAAGTTTCCTAAAGGTCCGCCCACTGTTGTTTTTCCACATCAGAATCCAAAGGGAACAGTATTAGAACATTCTACCACACTGTGTGGTCACATGTCTTTGCAAAAACATTTTTTGCTGCCATCACGTGTGTGTTGTCCACTGTGACGTCACTTGCTTGTTTTTATGTTATAGTATAATAAACCTACTAAGCCTCATCCAAATGGTATTTCCCAATATTGATATAAACGATTTATTTTGTTTTGAAAGGATTTTAATGGTATGGGTCGATTCAGTCAAAGACTTGACCCAGACAGATTGATCTGGGAGTATGAATCGATTCATTGAATAAGTCGATTAATCATTACACCCCTAGAGTACTGTGAACTGGGGAAAAAATAGTCCTTGCCTTCATATCTAACTGCATTTTTGATATTATTTTTGAAATATTGTATAGCAGGGTTTCATTATTTTAAAACAAAACTTTTTTAACTAAATAGATCACTTACATTGGTTTCCACACCATAATGAGCCATTTATTTCAAATTGACACAAGTCACATTTCGCTGTATTTCTTTAAGTTTGGTTTGTATAAGTGTAACTGGTTGTGCACTACAATGAATAGAAGACAAAACCTCTCTAAAGCCTTGTATTCCTGCATGCATACCTTTCCGGTGGCATAGTTTCCAAAGGCACAGCTGTTGTCCGGGAATCCCCAGCTGAAGAAGCAGCTCAGCAAAGAGGACAGGAGAAGCTGGTTTTTCTCAAGAACCACAACCTCTTTTTCCAGGCATATTATCTGACCTACTGGACCTCCTGCCAACTCTGTGGTCAGACAGAATCAGAAGGAAATGACTTTATTGAAAGTCAACTATAGAGGATTCACAAATAAACATATGGTACAGTGAATCATGTAAATAGAAGGTCACATTGGCAAACATAAAAAAAGATTTTAAATAAACTTGTAAGACCAAGTGAAGGTAACAGCTTTCAAAAACATCACAATAAGTGTTTGGAGTGGAGTAAACTTGCAAAGTATTTCATTAAACTGACCAGAGAAAACCGGGCAATTAAAACAGTTATTCCCAGGTTACTAGAGAGCAGGTTTGGTCCTGGGGGGACACCTGCATCACAGTAAGTGTACGTGTGAGTGTATGTGGGAGAGACAAAGTGAGCAAGGCCATAATTGAGCCTGTAATTGACCTATTCATGCAGGAAAAGGGAGAAATCATTATATCCTGCTGCCTGCTCTCCCTCCAAAATCCCAGGAAAGGAGTTCTGTCTGCGTTGGTCTTAATGTTCCTCCTCCTATTCATCTCTATCTGCTTATTGATCAGATCAGACACTGTAAGATTTAATATGAAATGTAATATGCAGGAATCTCTCCCTGAGCATTCGCAGATTCATCTCCTCTCCCTCAGTGGGCCTGTAGGGATATTCAGATTATTAAGTAGGGCTCAGCTGAAGAGTCATCTCCATATTGTAGCTATAGTAGAGAGCTTCTTCCACTTTTCTGTAGGATAAATTAATCTATGTACATTCTCACTGCCTTGCAAAGATTCCCCAGAGAAGTTAGAACATCTAGTGTTTAATAGACAGCAAGTGGTATAAAATAAATGAAAAGACAAATCACAGAAACAGCAGGCAAAGATGTGCAGTAGTATAGGCTGCAAAAAAATCACATTGCAAAATAACCCCAATAATCTTTATTTATACATAAATATTCCCATCTTGCCCTGATTCCCTTCAAGCTTGGTTCCTCTATCAGAGGTCTGAGAGCATGAGGGCCCTGGGCAGTTTCTGCTCCTACAACCAAACACCTCTGAAGATCTCAAATGTTGCTCCTACTCCCAGTTAGGGGTCACAACACCAAGTGTTCCACTGTTGCCTTCACCTTTCACATTTTTTCCAGTTCTCTTCTAAATACATCAGAGGAAATGTTGGATGCTTTGACACAAATGTGGAGAAGCGGATTTAGATAGTTTGGACACGCTCAGACAGTGATTATGTTGGTGAAAGGATGCTGAGGTTGGAAAGAGGCCTAAAAAGTAGAACAAAGAGTTGAATGGACATGAAGCTGATTGGTGTGAGCGAGGAAGTTACAGAAGATAGGTCAGATAGAGTAAAAAGATCCCCCACACCCACTTGCCTTACAATTTTGGTGTCAATATTAGTATCATTATTGACCAAGATTAAGAAACCCTCAATTCTTTAAGTGTTGCAAAATAAAAGTAAAACAATATTTTTAAATTTAATCTTGAGCCCCTCAATTTATTTGCTTCACCCTTTTATTTTGTATGCCATCTGATCTGGGCCGTCAGCACCCTGGTCTTAGCCAAAATTCCGTCCGTTTCCTTACAATGGCAAGACAAAATTCTTCTTTTTTGGAAAACAGATCAATCAATAAAACTGTTAAAAATATGTATTTTAGAGCCTTTCATTTGTAACGCCCTTCCACTCTGCTTTTCAATGTCTCCTAAAAATCAGCTTGATTACAGTCTGGACTTTTCCTTTACTGTGTTTTACCTTTGAACAGCTGTGCAGGAGTCTTTAGTTTGTCCAGTTTAAAGAAGAATGGAGTGGGACTGGGTGGTGATGATCCTTCTTTCTTAGAGCCACAGCGAGGTGGATGGGGTTTGGTGAAGATCTAAGAAATGGAAAACAATTTTTAAAGAATTTTTATAATTAAAAGCAGCACACTAAACTTTAAATATTTACATTGACAAATATATTTAACCTAAGTAATGCTTTACCTGTTTAGGAATTTGTCCAAAGTTACTGACATATCCCAAGATTGTGCTCTTGATGACGGGATCCTTGTTATCTTGCCTGCCTTTCTGGATGTAGAAGTAAGGGTGGAAGGTGTTGACACTTTCGACTGCAGCTGGACCTTGTTGCCGGCATCCGAAGATCAGGTCTATCCACAGGTGGAGGTGTGAACTCACATAGTCACTTTCTAAAGCCTAAAGCAAACAGAGCAGGGAGTCGTTGCACAAGTAAAGCCAGTGAGTTATTACAAAACGGCTAATCATTCAGCTGAAACAACCAGCACTCATTATTGTTACTGTGAGTGCAATGCTATCGCTCAAACTGTTAATATCAGCATATATACAAGAGACATAAAAGTGCTACAAGATTGCACAGCCATAGAAATTATTTATATACAGAATGATTTTTTTTAAATGTTAATTTAGAAGTCCAGGCAAAAGGGAGGCAGAACAGCTGTGTTATGAGCACATCCACATGTTTAAAATTAAAAAATGATTTGTAGAAAATTAGCCAGAGATTGGTTTTGAAGAGCTAATAGGTGAGAATTATGACCAGGTATATTCCTCGCTATAATAAACCAATCCTGGAAGAATAGGAAAAAAAATATAAAACAAGAATATATGGTCTGGAGTTAATTTTTCTTTGGAAGGAAAACAAAACTATGTTTTAAAGTCACTAATTTTATGAGAGTGGCGGCCAATATGAGTAGTTCAGTAGATTACAGAGTTATAACTATCACAGATGCCCCAGGAATAGAAATACGGGAGGTCAGACTGAAGAAACCAGGAGAACAGAGATACACAATAACACCACACAGGATGGAGAAGCAACCAAGAACAGAGCAAATATTCATTCCATTAACAGCCAGCTGAAAAGCAAGATCATGAAAGATGAAAGCTCCTTTTCAAAATTTTTTGTTCCTTGTTACCATCTCATCTTCAGCTTAATGACTATGCAAGTTTGACAAGGGAAACAACTCTGCATCAGTATCAGTCTATTACACTGTAGCAGAGAAAAAATCAGTGCAATCAGTACTGTGACACAGGCATCCAGACGGCTGTTGACTGTTTAGAAATACCAAAACACTGGCTCTACAGTTCACATAAAGATAGCACTGACAAAAATCACAAGGACTTTAGGACAAAAGCCTCCATCTATGAGAAACCGTACAACTTCAGGGTCACTGACCTCTCTGTGGACTCTGATGAACTCTTGGGGGTCACCCTTTGCCCAGGGAGGCAACTCAACATCTCCAATAGCAGTTCCATCCTCCATACAACCTAAAGAGACATGGATGTCACACCATCATTATTCATGGTAAACTCGAGTGCGGGCTGCAAAACCCAACAGAAAAGCCCAAGACGTCAGTAACAGAATATTAGGTTTGTTTGAGGTAATCCTTTTCTGATTGACATTTACAACCACTTGTACACAAAATACTAAATTTACCCACATTGCAGACATATTTTCTTGTTTTTCCATGTACTCCTTCAATAAAATACACAATAAATATATAAGAACACACAAGACCAGCTTTATCGCACCTCCAACTGATTTCAAAAATAATAATGAAATACATTTGAGTATTTTTGGGTTGAAAAGCATTCCTGTCATTGTTTCTTTTTGTTTCTTTTTTTTTCCAAAAAAAAGAAATAGTTTAATAAACATTTTACCTCGGAATCAAAATCCTTTTATTGCCATTACAATAGTGAGTTGCAACAAACTAAGAGCAGCTTGACACTCTGAGGTACAAGGAAACAAAATAAATCTATGTGCAATGATGCAATATATAAATAACACTAAAAGTATAAGTGAATAGCCTATCAGTAAAAGAGTGAATATAAATAAATAAAAAAAGAGTAAAATAAAAAAAAGTACAAGTCCAGTAAAAATAAGGATAAGAAAAGCAGAAGCCCAATTGCTAACAAGATTCTAGAGAGTGTGTATGTGTCTGGCTGTTTTTGTGGATGTTCAATCAAGAGACTGCTTGTGGGAAAAAGCTTTTACTCATTCTGGTGGTCCTGAGTTTGTTCCTTGGGTTTAACTGTAAACCTAAAAAAAATCATAAATTTTATTTTAATCAGTAGAATGATTTTTTTTGCCACCTTTTAGAAAATACAGTATGAATTGATCTTGATATAAACTATTAAAAATCCCATCTTAGGTCTAATATGTAACTAGTTAGCTGCACAGATGAATCTATGAGCATCAGAAATGTATCTGGAAATACTTCTTTTAGGTCATTAGAAGTGGTAAATGGAGGGTGTCTGACCCAGCTGAATGTTGTTGGAGTTGAGCAGGAAGTCAGGCAGGTAGAAGAACTCTGGAATAAGCTCTCTGACGTCTCCCATGTTGTCTTTGGAGGCTGATTCCCACTCTTTCTTTATGCTGTAGAACATGCGCTCTGGGATATCAAAGCCTCCCTGTAGGCAAACAACAAACACTGCCCTCAGAATGAAGGACAACTTCCATTCAGCATTTTAACACAGAAATCACATTTCAAGCTGTTTGTTACATCAAGCAGGCATGGGGTACTTGCTAGAATGAAAAAAAAAAGCTTTTTATCTTTAAGTAAAATTCTATCATTTTGATGGAAACCTCGTGAGAGAGAATGTAATTTAGAATAAATCAATTATCTCAATGAATGAAAATAGCATATACAGTGGTAAACTTGGTTAGATATGTAAATCCAGTTATGGATATTACAACATGCCGGTTATGTGCTTCACAAGACAAAAGGGCATCTCAATTCACCAGATGAACATCTTTATTGCTTTATTCTCACTATCAAATATGCATGTCTTTTCATTATCATCAACTGGCTGCTGTATTGGAATATTTGGAGCCATTTGCATTGGCTTTTTTGAGATACTTTCTGTAAATATTTGCATATATATTAAAATCTCTCAACATTCTGCTTTCACACCAAAAAAAAAAATGCACACGAAATGTTGAAACTAGTTCATTTTAGTTTTTTTTCGTTTCATTGGAATTATTTTTATAAATGAAAAGTCACAAAGTGATGAATGCCAGTGAGAAACAAAAGCAACGGGTTTGCAGAAGAGGCTAAAATAAAAGTTGACCTTTTTAAAACTTTTTGGAAAAGGTTATAAATGTAGCTTTTTTATGTTATTTTAGTGTATGACTAAAGATTTGGAAGGCTAAAGACTTCTATGTCCAGTTTTTAATAAAAAAAAGCAGTCCTGACAAAATGTTCTGCATATACTGTGATGCACACATTTGGGTTTTCTTTGATGTCTGGTGATTTCTATCGGTCCAATTTTTTTTTACAAATTATATTTTATCTCTAAATGTAAAATTATTATTCTTTTCATTATTTTGTCAAATGAACAGTATAACTAGAAAAAGCAAGCAGCTGCATCACACCGGTTTAAAGGTTTTTAACTTGGTAATGACTGTGGACTCACCTGCAGCATCTGAAAGGTTTGGGAAAATGGTTCCAACCTGACAAGAAAGGAGGCCACAATAATGGCAGAGGAGTAGTGGGTACAGTAATGGCAACGTGCTGACAAGCCTGTTGAAGGAGTGAGGAAACGATTTTAGAGAAAACTGTGAGCTCAGTAAAAAAGGACAGTAAGAAAGAAGGTGACAGCGAACACCTTCAGGATCATTGCTCTCCACTTCTTCATATCTCTGAAGGAACAGTTGTTTCCTTTTCTCGGTCTGAGCTCCCATTGGCTTAGACAAGTCACGGAAAGTTGCAGGATTGGAAAGATCGATTGTCTGTCAGGAGTAAAGATGAATCAAACCTTCAACTATTTGAAGTAAAGGAATTAGGAGAGATAAAATCACGGTTTTTCAGTCATTACCTCTGACTGATAATCAGCCAAAATCCAGGGGAAAACTGGATACTGCATCAAATCATTGTATGTCCGTCCAGCGATGGTATTCAGATGCATCAAGTACTCAAAGTTAGTTATCTCCCCTTTCTATTAAATAGCACACAAACAATGGAAAACAATTCAAAACAAACAGACTTTATCATCAATAACTGATATGGATTAACATGAAAGTAATCCTCCTTTAGGGCTGATTACAGGAAAAAAAAACTGTTTAGGGAGTTTCAGCATTACCTGCCATTTATGAAGGGCCACCTTTTCAACTACAGGAGTCTTTCTGTAGCACAAAAAACACAGTGAAAACTTTAAAATCAGGCTGAGCACTGAGCTTCTTTTGTTGCCTAGCAACCAGAGTTGAACCCTAACACAACTTCAGAGACAGAGGAACCAGAGGAAGCAGAAAGAGTACATGGCTCTTCTTGTGCTAATGCGACATGAAGGACTGAAGGACGTGGTGCCATCTGTAGGTAGGGGGAGAGCATTTTTAGACTGCAAGCTGTGCCAGCATGTGCATGCAAACGGAGGTGTGTTAAACAGATAACACACCCTCTGTCAAATTCTTGAAGTTTGTTTTGTTACCAGAGACAAGGAAGATGTCACTGACTTCCTCAAAAGACTTTCTCACTCCGAGTTATACAGAAAAACAAGCTCACTATTTAACTTTTTCTCTGGTTAGAGGTTTGTCTAAAGAGTATCATACAATCTTTAAATAGACATTTTGTACACATGAAACCACCTTAAAAAGTACAAACTGTTAAGCACAAAAATCCACATGCCTTGTTATAGGGTGAATCTACTGTAACTGGCAAGTTGAAATGAGATCTTTCCTAAATGAACATCTCATTTCTTTTTGCAGCACATATCCACCAGCATTTAATCTAAATTGGGGAGGTGATCAGCTTCTCCTAAAAGCTCCCGTCTCTCAGTGGGCCGGTAGTAAAATAAATTCCTGCTGCCAAGCACCTCAGTTGCTAAGTAACACTTTTTAAACAAGAAGAACCTTGAATTCCTTGTGTTCGGAGAAATGAGGCTTCATGTGCTCAAACGGTAAATTTGGGATCTGAGGTTGTGTGTTTGGGTTTTAATTAAGATTTTTCTTGTCTTTTCTGGTCAGGAATCAAAAACAGAAGAAATTCTCAACCAGATAAACATCGGTGAAGAACAAAGGGGGAAAACAATGGTGAGCAATGCTTTCGTTTTGTTAAAAAGTTAGAAGTATGTGATGGAAAAAGAAAACAGGAGCACATAATGGAAAGGTTTAAGGAATAAGAGGCTCATTTAAGTGTTCCTAGTTTCTAAAATCAATAAAGTCCTGACCATATTATTTTGTAAAACTACACTAAATCAATCATTACATTTGGCTTAGTGTGTGTTATCTAATCGCAGGCAATAATTTCATGCAATACTTTCCTATAGGAGGTTATAATGGGAACAAGCACTCGTGGATAACCTCGCTCATCCTGAGGATGATGAATGAGGCGAGAGAGGGCCTCTGGGTGTAACACAGACACAAACAGACACACACCTTGCTACTTTAGACAGGAAGGGAGAAGAGCGAAGCCCTCATTACACTTCCAACACTCCCCAACTATCATTTATCAAAGTCCTTATTTGACTCTTTGAGTGTGCGTGCGCACACGCAACACAGCATTTTGATGTCCTCCGCACGCACACACCTTTCTCACCTGAAGAGATCCAAACAACTCAATCAGCTGAACGGTGAGGGAGCACGAGCGCTCATTTGTCTTTTGCTGTATTACCAAGTGTCGCCTCTCTCCTATTGTTCCCCAGCATTAACCTTAATTAGAGAGTCGTGCTCTTAAATACACCCATGGGCATCATGGGGTGAGCACGCACTAACACATATCAACGCTGTGACACGCACACACAAACACCCACGGGCGGCTATGGCTCTCATTCCTGAGAGTGCGCGCTTTCCCAGCTGCCCCGGGCCATACATAAGCCTTTGTATCTGAATAAATCTCATCAACCTTACCCACACATGCTTCCACATAAACATACACACAAGCTGTTTATTACCATGCAGCGCTGTGTGGCAGCACAGGTTAAATAAATAATTGTAAGGCAGTAAATCAGTCATTTGGGACCACTGTTGCGAAAAAAAAGAGGCTCAACGAAATGTTCACCTAAATTGTCTGATCATTTTCTGTGTGTTCCAGCACCATGTCCAAAGGAAAGGGAGCCAAAGGGGCTAAACAAACCCTCAAGTCAGCCAAAAAGGCAATACAGATAACACCAGATGGAAAGCGTAGGCTTGTCCTTAGCAACATGGGTCTAACCGTCTTCCCCAAGTGTCTCTTCAAGCTGACCAATCTGGATGAATTGGACCTCAGTCGTAATCTTTTACAGAAACTCCCTGATAGCATTGGGAACTTCTCATCTCTTACAAGGCTGGATCTGCACAGTAATAAGCTGGAGTCTTTGCCAGAGTCCGTGGGGAACCTGACAGGCCTGACCCACCTTAACCTTGCAAACAACTGTCTGACGTTTGTGGGTTTACCCGTCTCACTTGGTTGCCTCACCAATCTGAAGAGTCTCAATCTGGGAATGAACCAGCTGGATAACCTACCTCCCTCTTTGGAGAACTTAGTAAATCTACAAGAGTTGGGCTTGTTTGATAATCGCTTCCTCAAGCTGCCAGAGTTTGTTAAAGTCCTTCGCAACCTCACAAAACTAAATCTGAAAAGAAACCCTTTGGAAGATACTCAAGGAAATGAAGAAAGCATGAAAAATAGAAAGCTAGAAGCACAAGAAGAAGTGTACTTGGTCCATGAAAGCATTCTATGCAGGATGTGCCTTACAAAATACAAAGCACAAAAGGAAAACCTTGTCAGAGATGGAGATATGTCTAAGGAGAGGAAAAAAAGGACATTTAGTGGACTCATGACACCAAACTCAGTGGCCATACTGAGTCAAAATGAATGGAGATTGAAAACAAAGCAAAGTAAAGACTATTGGCCAAGTGTGTGCTAACAGAAAAGTACTGTTTCATTTAATGCAAAGTTTACTTTACAAATAAAAATGTTGTGCTTTTTTCTTAATTTAATCTAAAGAATTATCTACAAATGGCAGCCAACAACGGAATCAAGGACTTACTTGGCGTTAGCAATGACCTCGGCAACAGCTCTGCCCTTTAATGCAGGCACAACCCTGCTCATCCTGAAGCCAGAGGAGGAGATTAGTTAATTGGCTAGTAAAGTCAATTTATAGGCTTATGTGGATAAAATAAAATACCTTTTGTATGCAGAAACATGGTCTTTATTGAGGAATACCAGAAAAACGGTTTGTCCTTGTTTCATGAAGATCTCAATAGCGTTGTCCTGTTGTGAGACAGAAGACAGTGTTCTTTATTTGAGTTATTTCTGCAGGTTTATATATTTTTTGAGTTTCTTTGTGTTCGTTATATTAGTAAATTAACTTACATGATCCACTACAATTATTTATTTTTATATTAAACATTTAGATGTTAATGGATTAATTCTTGTCCCATTTTTCTTCTTTCACACATTGTGTTCACATGTAAAATCAAGTTTAAAGTTTAAATTTGTGCATTCTTCTTTTCAGGACTCAAGGACATTGAAAAAAGGAATCCAAAAACAGGAGAAATGTTTAAAAGAAACATCGAGTCAAACCCACATGTGTAAGAATGTATATTATTTAAAGCTCAGACAGTAAATTTAAACAATTTGTGGGAAAAAAAAATCATTAAAAAATTTGTATTACAACATATTTTTATTAATTTTATCTCCTGAAATCCAGATTCATTTGCAAAAATGTCCAAAAACTAGGTGAACTCATGATTTTTGTTGTTTTAAAATTATAAAAGTTGATACTATTAGCTACTAGAATATGTTAATTGCAAAGTGCAAAGTACTAAAATTCAATTCAAAAAGGCAATTCATTGCTACTCTAACCAGTAATCATATTTTTGAATAATATTTCCAAAAATAAAATGCTCATGGTTGTTTAACAAATTGGATTTATCGAATCCAGTGACAATCTAGGTGATTTTTGTGCAGTTTTAATTAATGAAAGCATTTATGGGAATATTTTGATATCTGACCTCCAAAAGGAACCGCATGAAGCGGGCCTCCTTGATGTCCTCATAGGGCCAGCGCCTGCAGTTGGCTGGTGGCAACTCATTGTTCAGCATGGTGGAAATGAAAGAATCTTTGACACTGACAATAAAAATGCTTTAAATTAGAAAAATTCCAACACATTGCAAAATTTTAGACACAAACATATAGCTTTACCTGCTGGGATGGTGTCTTCTGCAGCAAACATCGCCCAAAGAGCTCAGTGTGAATCCCTCACACAGCAGCAGGCTCTCCTTTCCAAACAGCAACAACCCTTCAGTGATGCTGAGACTGCTCACTATCACCACACACATCTTTGCTTTAATCTACAAAGAAAGAAGGCACAGCAGTCATTTGTACTTTCATGTCTCACAAGCACTTCACCCTTTTTCTTGATTGATCATTTTAATCACTTATTTTAGTCGTTATTAAAAAGATGCTCCTGAACACTTCATTATCAGAGGTGATTGATGTGGAGGAGGAGGCCTGCTCCCCTTTTCATGCTCAAATCAGCAGTGGCGTTAGCTAATGATAACTGCATTGTGATAATGCGTGCATAATTCCATTGCCACCCTTCATTTCACAACAGGGTTCGTGCACCTGGCAATTTTCTGGTGCTGGCCCCCACTGCAGGCCCTCTGGGACAGCAAAACAAAAACCATATGGGGTCCAAAACACACCCGCAGGCTCCACACAATTTATACTAATCAAATCACGCTATAGCTACTCTCTGACACCCCGTCACACTCTTGGTGGACGAGGAGAGGTCCTGCCTGGCTGTTATTAGGAGAATTAATCACTGTCGCACTCCCAATTGGAAACCAGATAAGTGATCAGAAGCTCTTGTCCTAATGCACACACACAGATATGTTATGATTGATAAGGGCAGTTACCACGAGAAAGCGTATAAGAGGAGTCAAGGTGAGTGACTCTCAGCTGCTCAAGCTGGTGAGCTATATCCGGGTACTTAGAGGAGTCCAAACTGACAAACAATGACAAGATTTAACCAAATTAATTTATTTTAATCAAAAATTATTAGCAAGAAACTTATTTCCTGAATACAATCTAGATAGATAGCAGATACACATTATTTTTCAGTGAGTAATTTAGCTGATAACAGTAAGGAGAAGAGAAAAGGAGGACTTATATCAACTGAGAGACTAACGTCAGACCATTGATTTCTCCCCACACACATTATTGTCATAATCACACTATTGGAGCTGGCAAACTAATTATGAGTGGGTCTCCATTTGTGTGAGCCTGCGAGTGCATGCCTGAGTGTGTGTGTGTGTGCATTCTTCAGAGCTAATGACTGTGTTCATTTGACAGGAAGCTCAGCAGGAGTCATGCACTGAACCACTGCAAGACAACAGGACACTCTCACACACATCCCACACTTACTAAGCGGATAAAAGACAGCCCGCATCACCTCCTACTGCTTTTATTAATACTTCTGTCAGAAACATTAAAAGACGCGGCTGGTTGCCGGAGTGATGAGAGTCAACACGTACACTGATTTCTTACCCACTGTAGGAACGAGGAGAGCTGTGCTGGGCCCCAACATTAAAGTATTAAACTAATGAGGAAAGATGTAATTCTGATAGCAGCACTGGGCTACTAGAAACCCTTAGACTGCATCAGATAATTCAGAATTTGAAGATTAGCAGAGTGGGAGGGAGTTCCGCCTGATTTAGAAATCCATTTTTAGCCAGGCATATTACCAAACACATCACCCTGTGTAGTAGTACCTCCTCTCCGGGGTCCATCTCCTGCAAGATGCTGCGTATGTCCTGACAGTCTTGTAAGGAGGAGCAGGGTACAGGGCCGTCCTGATCCTCTGTGACTGTGGGGGCCTCAGTCAGAGCAGGGAAGAACGTCAGACGGTCACAGGACAGTCCTTCCTCTGCTTCCTCGTCTGTTGCAGCTTCACACAAGATTTTTGGCTCTGTTGAGCAAAACATTTGTTTAGAAAATGAAGTTTAATTATATATATAATTCAATCAAAGAACTACATGCAGTTTGCTTTGAAAAAGTAAAACCGTTAGCCTACATAATAAAAGTATTTTCTTTTACCTGCATCACCTCCTGCTCTGTTTTTATCGTCAGTCCTTAAGGCAACACATAACGTTCCTAGAACCTGTTGTAGAAACACATTAGATCATTAAAAGTTGCACAACTTCTTAATTAGAAGTTAACAAGCCTATTGGAGTAAATGTCCCATTCAGCATTAATCCAATAAATATCCTTTATCAAGTCTCATCTATAAAAATGTTTAGATTTTAAATAAACATTTTAACTTACAAGAAATAAAAAAAAAGATGGAAATTTTATTTTAAAAAATCAATTCTTACTTTTTTGCCTAAAAGTTAAATTAAAAAACGTATTTATTGGTTTAAAGATGAAATCTTCCATTTTTAGGTAAAGAGCAAACTAACTTAGATTTAATTGTTTTGTTTTCTAATTTACCTTCGTTTTCATTGCTATTTTTATGAATTATGCAGCTTCAAAACTATTTTATTCTATTTTTTAGTGTTTTTCCCCCACAGATATAAAACTAGTATAAGGATATCCATATTTAACACTAGAACTACCAAGACAGACATTTTGATATATTGTATCGTTTATTTTAACATTGTTTTATCATTCAAATGTCAAAATACTAAAGAGATCTGAGGACTATACTACCACGAATGACCATAGCAGTCAAATTGTCATACGTCACTATTTGCTGCCTCTTATTATCTTTTTCCTGCTATATTATCTCTTTTTAATGCTCTGTGAAGCTAAATCCTACTTATAGCTTCATGTTAAAGCCAAGAGAGACAAAAATAACAATTATTGAGGTTACCATGAATTGGAAAGTTTAATCCTCCATGACAGTGGAACAATTATTATAGTTTTCATTTAGTGTCCCAGTCAGAATGACTGACATGGTCATTCTAGTAGTTCCGGTAGAGTGAGTGTTGTGATTTTAAGAAGGACTCTCAAAAGTGTTTATATGCCAACAAAACGAAAACTTGACAATTGTGAAACTTATAACTTTCTTTTACGAACCTAAACTAAACACTGAGAACATGCTGAGACCCGAAATAACATACCGGTTTTGAATGTCTCAGTGCTTTTCTGCGAATGCGTAGTCTGGTCCGATTGGGCCCCTCAGTGGAGTCCTGCATCCAGTCTTGGCTCAGCAGCACCCCCGGTCCAGGGCCAAAGACAGCTCTTTCCCTCAGCAGTTCGGCCTCCACACTCAGCCAGAGGGAGCTTGTCTGTTCCCACTCAGCAGCTCGCAACTAACAGGAGGTCATAAGTCAGGATGAAATCATAAAGACAGACACATATTAAAACAAATCCTTTTTTGCCTCCTAATAAAGCTGATTTGGGCAGTCAAACCTGTGAGTCGTTTTTCCTCATGTTGTCAAACGTGCTGTGGCTTCTCTGCCGGTGTGACTCCATGTTTGAGAGAAATTCCTACCAAGAAACAGAAGTGAAAATGGCTGCAAATGAAAAGAGAGACACTGCAATCACTCTTCGACTGGCTTATATTGCATGCGCGCACACACTGAGATCACATAAATTTGTATATGCATAATGGCATTGTTGTTTCCTTATGCAGTTACAATGCATTCACACAATTACATCTGTTCTAAATTGCATTCACTGGGCAAAATAAGCTAGTGGCTACAGTCTTACAATAACCCTGTCTGCAAATGTAATCATTTGTTGGTGTGATGCAATTAACATAAACGTTAATATTGCTGAGCCACACCACAATCAAGGGCAAGGTAACTTTGTGTGCGCGCCTTTATTGTGCGCGTCTGTATTTATTTTTGTCGATTAAGAGAGAAAAGAAATGAAAAACGCAAAATGGAGCCGTGTTGACACTGCAGGATGCTCATGCTCAGCGGACACACTGGGATCGTATTCTGACTGTTAACTGCTTCATTAAGCCCATCATCACAGCAGTTCTCGCTCAGAGACCAGTGAAACAACATGTGTCCATCTTCACAGCTGACCCAGGAAAGCCATTTAATTGAGTGAGCGAACATCCAGTAACTCTTTATATCAAGTTTTATTTACAGATGCCAATTAAGAGTTTGGCAATTTAAAACATGAATGAAACAACAATAAAAAAGGAGAAAACGCTTTGGGATAAAAAGTACTGCAAAAAAGTGAGTTTTTTTTATAGAGCATAAAAGTTGACAAATTTTAAAAAGTTTGCTGGGGGATTTTTTTTTTTTTTTTAATATCTGATTGCGAACTAAAATAAGAAGCCTGCAAAAAAGTTTATGTTAGAGTATTGTGGCAGAGGATTATGGGAATATTACAGACGCAAACAAGAGAAATAATGAAGTTTGCAAGCTAGAGCTGTGTTAGGCCAGATAAACTGCAAGCCTGTGTCGTCATCTCTAATTTCATTCCTTCATTTGGACAAACATAAGTAATATATAGCATTAATTACCCTATTTAGCAGATAGGAACCTCCTTGGCTTTTTAAATGCTGCATTAAATACATAAATCATCTTTTCCCTCTGCAATTAACATCAAAACATCACACTCATTTCCATTTTAATGACTTCCCAACAATAAGCCACCTTTGATGATAAGGCAACATAATGTCAACTTCATTCTAAGCTGGCAGTGAATGTGTAATGAACTTAACGTGATCATTAGTGCTGTTAATTATCTTTCTAATATGAGGACACAGATATGATTATGGAAACTGCATTGGCTGATGAAATAAATCTCTGAAAGAATTGCGCTGAAGCCTAACTGAGGACGCAGTGTTGCAATCAGTCTCCGTAGTCTCATTCATTACCTACAGCGAAAACTTTTTTTTCAATCAAAACTAGATTTGTGAGAGCAACAAATTGCATTGCATTGCTATGGATTCAGAGACGGTGTAAGCTCATAAATCGCCAAATGAAGGTAATAAGTTCATGATCCTGAAATTAATTAATGACTTTGTTATTTCCTCATCAGGATAGTTAAACAAAAAAAAAGGTATCAGCTGAACAAAGCAAGCCACTATTCTTTGCAGGAGAAAAAGAAAGAAAAGGAAACCTAATTCTTTTTTTCTTGCATTGTGGACCCAAAAACAATTCATCATCCTCTCTGATGGCCTGTCAAAGACTGATATGATAAAGAATAACATCAAATGAATAATGTTTTCATTGGATTGATACCACTGTAATTGCCAACAGGATTTTTTGGGGCAAGAGACATGCACAAACAAGAACACACAGAATTTTTGCGGCTGTGAGACAGACACACAGACACGGTAATTTCATGCCTGTGTGCCTGAGTAATATGTCCCAGCTCCCTGCTCCAGATGGCTCAGCGTCTTAAGCGTTGTGGGGGAACTAATGATGTGGGCCACGTGTTTCGGGGGTAAAAAACAACAATGAAGGCGTCTTTAACCTTCAGCAGCAAACAGTGTGTTGTGGCGAGCGTTCCCGCCTAGGTCTAACTGATATCAATTACGCAGTGCGCTCAGGGGCACTCAGCTGTGATAATCCAAATCTTTTTAAAGAAATAATCAAACACCCCCAGAGGGCAGGATGGCCCACAGCACACACTGTTGTGACTTTGATGTGAGAGTTTGGCAAAAAGCTCTTGGTTTTACCTTGCTGAAGGAAAAACGCCACTTTCCTGAAAGATGATTAGCATTTGCAATTGTGTGTCAGTGAGAACCAAAAACAGTGGTGGAACCGTGTGGGGGCATACCTCTGCTTTCACAGACTCTTGACCTTTCCTTAAAACCGACGGAGCACTGCCATCAAACTTCTTTTGAGACGTTCTAGACATTTTCTTCCTCTCTGACTCTGAAAGGTAATAAAAGCCGTCACCAAAGCAGTCAAACTTCTCCTTCTGAATTTTATTTGTACAACTAAGGGAAACCTGTGTGCAGCAGCCAGATATTGCGTGCCATTTCTTCCCACAGAGGGCTCACGTCGACCATACGTGTAGGTTTGCCTGCTACGTGGCTTGCAGAGATCTCCATCTTATAGTGTTCTTCAAGCATTCGCTGCCTCTCAGAAATGACTTTTGACCAGCAGGCCTCTGCCAAATTAGCAAGCTGTTTGTCATCTGGAACGCAAACAACATCATAAACACCTGCCTGACTAGAATGCAGTACTAAAATGAAGAAACCTTCATTCTCAGCATCAAACCTGTTCTGTCGTCTCCACTGATGAGGTCTGAAGAACTTTGGGTTTTCACCGGATACACTTTTTGTGCTGCACATCCAAAACCTTCAGGATAGCTACATGAAATTTTTTGTGTCAAGACTACTAAATCCAGCTTTGAACTGCTAACAACCTTCATAAAGTATCTCCATTACCTGCCAGAGCTAATCAGCAACAGACAATGAAGAAGGCAAGTAATAAAATTCACATTTGCATTGTAAGTCGCCATGACGACGTCCCAGCGTTCCATGAAAGTCTGCAAGGCCCTGATGACTTCTTCCTTGTCATCTTGGGAACGCCGTTGTTGAGATAAGAAATAAAGCAGGACTTTGTTGGTGCACGAGTACAGAGCCAACACTGTCTTCTCTTTGTGAGTCTGGCCGTTTTCCACAGTCTAGAATTAAAATAAAAGGGTGCGGACATGGCAAACATTACATATAATCTATATCACCATCAGATGGAAACATTAAAGGCTTTGCAACTGTCTTACCGCTAAGATCTGATCTGCAAGAAAATGTAGTAAAGTCTGGGAGTCTCCAGCAAATGTTCCATCATAAAGATTCTGCAGCAAAGTCATACTGAAAACCCCCACGTTCTCAATGAAGGTGCCCATCTGTCCTTCGCGTGTCTGATTCTTACTGCCTGATAGGTAAAAAAAAGAAACATTAACTCATTTTCCATTCAGGTTTTTTTTGTTTTGTTTGTTTTTGGAAAATGTGTCGTTATTCTACCTTTTGAACTGAGATGAGTGTTGTTGTCTTCATCATGACTGAGCATGCGGATGATGTTCATGATCAGTTCAACTAACTCAGACTGAAAACTCAGCCTGAGCTCCTGCGATGTGTCATCAGGGGAAAACTGCAATATTTAAGTAAGTCAGAGGCAACAAAAAATGTAAGTCATAATAATAAAGTTAAATCTGAACACTTTGACGTCCATCAGCAGCTTTTGTTTTTTAGGATTTGTGGGATTTTATGCAAAGATCACAAGGTTACGCCTGCTTAATTATTGGTACAGAAATGTGCTGGACAATCTCTTCCTGCTAGTAAAGAGCTTCCACAGTGCCTCCTCTCTGCCTTGTCTAGTATCTTAGCATAGAGTGGCACCTTCTGGAGAAATAGATTTTTTGCAGAAAACTGACGCACTGAGAAGAATTTAACAAGCAGAACAGCGTGGAATTTATTCGTATGTTTTCCAAGTTACTTTGAAATTCTGAAAGCAATGTTTTTAATACGAATTTACCTGCAGTAGCAGAACAACTGGATGTGTGTTGGCGCTGGCAGACACATTAAGAAGGCTGTCCATCAGCACAATACGCAGGAAGTCCAACACAGGTTTCCTGCTCTGATGACAACTGGTTGTCTTGTCGGTTTCATTTGTTGTGTTAGCTTCAGTGACCACCTGAGAGAATTCATAAACCAAACCAATAAAGTCATGCTTGAAAAAAAATTCAAGATCTAAAGGTAGAGCAGCACACACACCTCAGAAGCCTCCAGAGGGAACGCTGCGGAAACAAGAGCATACAAGAATGTTGACGACACCCACAATGGGTCTCTCGGCCGCAGATTATGAAGGAGACACAGGAACTGCATCACATTTGCTGGAAACTGTGTCCTCCATGATTCATCAGCAACTCCCCTGAGCTGAGCTGAACAAGTAGGCTTTGAAAACATTCAAACCTCATTAATATTAATTTAAAGAATTTGAGAACATCTGAATTGATTATCCAAACATTGTCTATTTAACCTGTGTTATGATGACTTTAACTAATTCCAGTAGTAATACTGCAGCTTCAGCACAGAGCGACTGTGCAGGAGTGTCGGCTTGGGTGTCAATTTCAGACTGGATGATGTCATCAAGGTATCCCTAGGCCAAAAAAATAACAGCATGAGGAAAAAACTTATGTATAGGAGGAATAACAAAGATTTACCTTTTCATCTACAGTGTAAGTGACCGTCTTCCCCAACAGCAGAGCAGCCAGAGCTCCATACACCTGAGGCAGGTGAACATTTTTGCTCAGCAGCTCCTGAAGTAGAACAAAACCTGGACATGTGCCACTCAGAAGCTCGCAGGACCAAAGATGGCCTCGGAGGTTGTCTGGCAACAAAGAAAAATCTCAGACATTAGATCTTTAAGACACATTTCAAAGCTATACAAAAACTAAAACCCCAAACAAATTCAGGGTCTAGCAATTTTGGAAAGGACTTTTTAATCTATTTCAATTAGTTTTTATCAATTTGCATAATTTCCCTCTGGTTTGTAAAAGTAGGTTTAACTTTTGTAGCTCCAACTTTTGGGGCACCACACACCACCTTACCAAATCTAACCATGTTAGTGTGAATGTTGAATTTCAATTCCGAATACAGCAACAAAAATTACTATTTAAGAGGCAGCATTGAAAGAAAAATAGTAAAAAATCAAATGTGTGCACCAATGATGAGCAAAGGTCCCTTAGCATCATCTGCGAGGGTTCCGAGGAACACCCCATCTCTGAAACTGCTCCGTCTGTCGGGACACGACAGAAACCGAGTGAGCAGAACAAGAGCCAGTTTCAATGTGGATGGATGAAGATGGGCCTGAAGGAAGAGCAGGAACCAATCACTGCCAAGGGATTCAAACACTGTTTTCTGTTGACTGGTCGGGAGAAGATTAGAAAAACAGTGCAGATTAATGTTTCTGCTCATGCTCTTTACAATGCAATAAGAACATTTGTTTCTGTAGTAAAGGCGATTTAAAGTGACACTCACTTTTCTCTCAGAGAACTGTCAGAGGCGAGAATTTCACAAAGTACAAGCAGCATCTGGTTACGGATACAGATGAGGCTGGCTACAGCAGAATTCTGAGCTGTAGAACCCAAAAGAAAAGATTCAACAATAAAACCAATTTAATTTAAGTCATATTTCATGACTCTATTTTTGTTTTGGGGTACCTGACGTATCCTGCATAAGACCGACGTCACCCATCTCATTAATTTCAGTCGTACTAGAAGGTGGGAGTGTGTACACCAGGAAGAGGCCCAATCTGATGATATAAAAGATTAAATAAAAGACATTTCACACTACATTAAGAAATTTTAAGAAAACATCAAAAACAATTTGATGGTTCACTTCACCTGCTAATGTCCAGTGGACTCAATTGGGCTTTTAGAAGGAATGTTACGACACAACAAATAATCTTGACCTTCTGGACTGTAATGGCCGGATCAGTCAGCTCAAAGAGCAGTTTTGGCAGCAGCCCAACACTGTGCATGACCGCAGCATTTTTGTTATCACTGCCAAAGACACAAAAAGAACAGAAACCACAGCAGCATCAATCAAGCAGCAGGGCGTGTAAATTATCCAAACATTCCTCTTCAGTCTCCCTGATCCTACTGAATGCTTCTCACACTATTTCTGTCTTTCTGTTATGATGATATAACGAAGTCTGTCATCAAACTGAAAATAGAAGTTTCCTAATTATTTTCTACATACCATGTATGTGTTAATTATAAGATATAAAATCTAAAAGGACTTTCTGTGAGATGCTGTCAGATGTTTTTAGTTGTGGTAATGACCTTGAAGAGCTCAGGATTTCAGCAAAGTAGTTTAAAACAGAGAAGTCCAGATGGTCTGATGTGTTCTGCCACACCTGTAAATGCAGAAATGACACTCTTATAAGTGTTAAGACAAGCTTTACCAGATAAAGAATACAATGCTGTCGAATCCCTGTGTCTGCTAACGTTGGATGATTTGTGGATGTTTACCTCCAGGTCACATAGCAGAGCCTGGAAAGCAGGTACATTCTGGATACACCCAGAGCCACAGCTTAGCTCCACCGAACTCGAAAGACACAGGATCAACTGAAGGGTTCGACAGCTGACGAGGCTGCCTTTCATCTTTAAAAGGAAAGCTAACAGCTACAAGGAAAGCAAATGATAACAGATCACAAAATTAGATGAATGGATTTTTTCCGAATGCGCTGATGGAAAAACTTCCCACAAACCTTGTATCCGTTGATGCGGAGCATTTCCTGCTGCATGGCCGAGTTCGTCTCCAGCACAGAAAGAAGGACTTTTACAGCTGCATACAAAGAGCTGTCATCTGATGCCATTGCTACCAGGCTGAGAGCAACAGCAGGTCCACCAGCATACAGAAACCCGTTGGAGGGAAAGCTGGGGGTGAATTTCCGCACGCCTACGAGGAAGAGGCCCAAAAGCTTTTCAGAAAAACAACTAGGAAAAAGAAACTTTTCAAAAGACCAAAATTTACCAAAATGTCCAATCAGGGCGGCTCCTATTGTACGAGCTGTTCCACTCAGGTGGTGGCTGATGTTATGAGCAAGAAAGACAGGGGTGGACTGATCTCGAGATGTTATCCCCATCTACAATCACACAGTTAGTGCTGTGTCAATTCAAAACCCTGAATACCACCTGGTCAGGATAGATTCTATCGTCTTTACCTCTTTAGCTATGAGTCTGCAGTCCACCTCATTGTAATCCTCCCTGATCTGTGCCACTGTTGTTAAGGTGGAAACTGCTGGGTTGATGCCGAAGGAGATCCTTTCCTCAGAAACCATCCTGAGCGGGACAGGCCGGGCATCCGGGTCAAGGCCTGGATGAAAACATCAATAAATGTAGGTGAGTGATGTAGAGTCTATATTTTGGTTAAAGTTCAAGTATCAAACAAGATAAACACTTTACCTACATGTAAATACTCGATAAAACTAGAACAATATTTTATAGGAGTGGAATGCATTTGAAGATCTAACTCAGGAGACTTTGTCAACAAAGAAAAACAAAAATATGAATCTGATTTGGTGCAGGAATCCTGTGACTCACCAGTGTTGTGTAAAGCCAGGAAGTTGCCAAGGTATGCTGTACCTTGTGTATATAAAACAATCACAGCCTCTGAGCTTAAAGCCTCCTCGAAGAGATAAGAAGGTCCCACTCGCCACACCAAAGCGGCATGCTCCTTCCAGGGAGCTGGGGTCCCCATTACTCCATACACATCAATCACAGCAGTGGGGTCCATGGAGACGTAATGACCAGGGAATTGTTGGATGTACTTCATCTGACCATCAATTAGAGGTGATGAAAAAGTAAGACATGTTATTTAAGTTTTAAACATAATCACTTCCTCTTGTCTTACCTTCCCTGTCCCCACTGCCTTGCCATTAAAGTAGGCTGTGGTCACGCAGCTCTTCTTCATGTCTTTGGCCATGACGACAGTCAGATGGTGCCATTGACCTGGGACCAGCATGCTCGAACAGCGGAACCTCAAGGATGTAGACAAAGAAGTTGGGGTGGAAACCTCTGGCTCCATCATGTCTGCCAGACAGACAGTTGTCTTTGTTATCTTGACATGTTCTCTTCACCAATTTCGTACATTTTTTCTAATCTAGTACAGATCTCACTGATTTGAATCATGTCATCTAATCTCCAACCTACCTGTTCATTCCAAAATTCATTGTTGTATCTTAACTCCAATCCCATCTCCCCAAAAATAAAAAATAAAGAATGATCTGGGTGTGACTGTTATTTACTCTCCGTTCGCATGTGTGGATGATATTTCCAACAGTGGATGTTTTTGTGTGTATCTTCCTCCATCAGCTTTCCTCTAACAGCATTACCTGGACATCCCTACAGTTAGTTTCACTTAATTTTTAAAAATTGTTTTCAGTTCATCTTGGTCAAAACCTTTTAATTTCTTCCCTTTCCCTGCCACTTCAGGTGTACCCCAAAGCGCTATCTTGGGCTCCCTAATCCTTGTCATCTATCTCCTCCCTCTTGGCAACATCTTCCATAAATGTAACATCCATTTTCGCTGTTTTGGTGATTGCTTCCAGCTCCTTCTGTTCTTGTTGATTATTGCAACTCTCTTCTCTATGATCTTTCACAAAAACTCCTGTATAAACTCCAGATGGAGTAAATCTCTGCCACCTCCATCATCACAAGGACTACTTCCTCTTACCCCATCAGATGCATCCTGGAAGAATTCCAATAGCTCCCTCTTCACTTCAAAATTCAGTTTAAAATCCACTAATACACTTTCGAGGTCACTGACCAACTCTCCATATTTGTCTTACCTCCTCTACATTCCCAACTCCACCCACAGGTCCTCCATCTATGGTGAGCAGAGCTTTTCTGTCACTCTGTTCATCATCTCTGGAACTCACTTCCATCATCTGTAACACTGATTCACTTCCTTTTTTTTAAATCTCATCTGTTACGAAGTGCTTTTTTTTTTAACTGCAACTTTTCTCAATTTTATTCTTCATTTTCTCTGTTCTTCACCATTTGAAATGTTTATTTTAGTGCTGTTTTTAACTCATCATAAATTGTGTTTTTAAAAGCCTATTTTTAAAATTAAATGCATTATTACTAATCAGCTCTTTATTTGAATTTATGCAAGAATTTTTGGCAATAAAAAAATGTTTTTTTTTGCTTTAGTTTACTTTTAAATCCACTAGTCTTCTTCTGGGTGATGTCTATGTGTGGTGTCCTTATACACTAAGTTAATTACCTATTATTTGAACCAGCTAAATTAAGTTTGAATTTGATAGCTTATGAAGCAGATATATGATCAATCATCATCACTCTTACCGAGGTATGTGAAAGCTTCCTCTTCAGTGGAGATGACAAGACAGCCATCATTGGCGGAGAAAGAAACTGAAAGGCAGACGTACTGTTGTTCAGTTCGGGACATGTGCCGAACGATCGACAGCAGACGGACTGGATGGGAATCACAGGCAGAGCTAAACCTGTTGATCTGGAACCAGCAGGAAAAGGAGAGGCCAGCTGCAGGTGGGAAACCTCGGCAGTCTAAAACACAAGAGTGACTTTAGATGCTTTATTATGAAATACAGATACATCAAACGGTTGGACTCCTCCTTTACCTCCTCCAATTCCTCCTGTTGAGATCGTATCGGCAGTCACGCCTTTCACTGTAGCCAAGGATGGTAGGAAAAGACAGCTAAAGACAAACAGTCAAGACTTTAGTAAATCTTTGTAAACAGTTATTCTTTTATTAAGTTTTTATTTACGTTTTTTTAAGGATATAAGTCCATATTTGGTTTTCTCTTATCTGTAATCCATAAAAGGTGTTTTCTTTTCTAACTAATAGTAATACACCAAATGTCTCACCCATATCCGCTCTCATTCATGTCAAACTCTACGAAGGCGGGTGAGGACGAGAGTCGGTGCGGTCTGAATGTTCGTGGTGCTGTCATGGACACCAGAGTAATGATCTGGTGGACGGGAATGGATGATCCAAAAGATGGCTCCAACAAGCTGAAGGTCCGCTTCAGTTTTCTTACGGATGATCCACTGACCTCTGTGTGCTGATCTAGTTTGAGAAAGTAAAAAAAAAAAAAAATTTGACTGAATAAAAAAATGGTACTTAAAAAAAGGTCAAGAAAATTTAATGTTTACCTTTTGAATCAGGTATTTCGATGGATTGATTCGATTCTGGCTGGACCTGTTTGACCAAACACATAAGAGGGTTCCCTAAGCGCAGGAACCTCCTAAAAAAAATGTAAAAAAACATGCATCTCAAACATGGAGTACATGGTGAAGGGAAAAATAAGCGTAGCAATCTCAGAGTGAATGTCACCTGAAGTCAGAAGCTGTGATGGCCTGGGAGGAGAGTTTCTCCAAGATTCGTGTAACAGGTACATGCAATGGGTGGTTTGGGGTGAGCAGCATGCTCCGACAGCGTGTTAGAAGAGTAGAAACCAGTCCGCCCTCACACATTATCTGTCTGTTGCGCTCGGATTTGACTAAGCACTGAATGTGGTGAGCCACAGAAAACTGAATCTCCATAGAGAGCTGGAAAAGAGGAACATTTTATTCAACAGAGAACTTTTTAAAATCTAGTGGTTTTGAGACTGTTGATTGCAAACACAAAAGACGTTAGGATCAAAACCTAACTCAGTGTATGCTGTGACCTACGACCATAAATTTAACTACTTGGTCCAAAAAAAAAAAAAACATACCTGGGAGTCCTCAGCACAGAAAACTTTTGGTAGAAGAGTTGTGATAATTCTGACTGCTCCTGGATGAACAATGATCTGATTGCAATAAAACCTACAAAGAGAAATGCAAGAAACAGTCACAACAAAAGTTTGCCATGACCTGATCAATCAACTTTAATGTCAATGTAAAACGGAAACTTTTAAAAGGAAAATAGAATACCCATAGTTATTCTCTGTGGGATTGATGCAAGTGCTGCTTTTAGAAATTCCCTCCATGGATTGTGGTCCTAAGAGGACGGAATGAGGTCCTGGGTGTTCTTTTTCAAAAGCTGTTACTCCCTGTTGTGATTCTATTTCTTCATCACACCCATCACAAGACTCTTGCCCCGATTTAAACTCCAGAGGAAAGAAGGTCCCTGTGGCAAACTGTTCGAGGTAGAAGAGGAGTCTTATGCAAGCCTTGAGAGTGACCGGCAGATGTGGCTGTGGTGTGATGGAAGGATTAGTTACAGAGGCATCTGCTAACTCAACAAACTCAAAGAAGCTCCTTCCAGGAGTCTGTTTTTCTGCTGCAGTCTTGGGAAAGGAGCATCTTTGTTCATCCCAATTCTCTGTCTCGGGACAATCAGTGTGGAAGCAGCCCAGCTGGAGCAAAGCTTCTGCCAGCTTGTCATAGAAGCCACCAGTCTCAAAATGGTGCGCATTCACGGTGTGAAGATGGACCGTCAGCGCCAGGATGTGCAGTGTAAGAAGGAGGAGTTCCAATATCTGCTGATGCCCCAGCATTCTCCACACATCTCCCTTTGGAGGATCTGAAAGAGCCCCTTCCATGTCCGTCACCAACGACAGCAGTCCAGTGAAGCCCCCTGCCTTCCTAAAGGCGTCCCAGCTGTTGGGGTTTTCCAGCACCCTCTGCAAAGACTAGCAGAGCAAACCACATAGAGTCAAACCATCCAAAAACACAAATGACCAAAAGAATTTGGATCCCTTTTTTTTTTTTTTCAAGAAAAATATATTATAAAACAAGCTAAGCTTTGCTCTTTACTTTTAATATATGTCCCTATCAAATTAAAACACTGTCATGAAAAATAGATGAAACGTATAGATAAATCATAAATCACTTGACATAACTAGTTTTCAGAGGTGAAAAAAATCACATTAGCTTTATTGAATTTAGAGAGCTAATCCATCAGGTAGGTAATGTGGGAGACAGAACGCAGAGGGAAATGTGATTAACTGAAACTGGAGTAATCACAATGGCTCTCAACAGTAGCCAACCCAGGTCGTACCCAATCTGATTGCCACCTGCTATAACCATGTTAGCACCAATAACACGCACACACACACCAGCTCATGTGTGCAAGCCCACTGTCACACACTGAGCACATTCAGTATGAGCAAGTAAGTGCTCTTTTATGCTTCCATCTATAAAAAATGGGACACATAGAGTAGATGAATAACTTAGTAAAGCTTTAATCAGATATCTGTCCCATTCAGCGGATCTTATGGAGGTGGTAATCGTCTGAATGCCACATCACAGGGCTGCTGGCCTAATCAAATTGGTCCAGAGTTAACCAGTTTTAGCAAATCAATCTGCATTTATCAATAATTAAATCAGAGTCCCACATGCTGAGGAAATAAATTCACAGACCTGTTATGGTTTAAGTGCATTACACTTTGTAAGGATTCAATGTTCAGCAAGGCTGCAGCTAAGTTGAGATCACCATGTGTCCTAGGCTGTGGCTGCTGGCGGACTTTAAGTACCTGTAAGAGGTCCTGTTTTAACCTGAGTTCCTGCTGTGTGGAGGAGCAGAGGGCTCCGATGGCTGTACTCATGAATTCATCAGCGTTAATTTCAGCGAGCTGCTCCAAGATGCTCAGAGTGGGACCTCGATACTGATCCTCGTCCAAGAAGATCTTTATGTAGGGAACCATGCCAAGGTCTCGTATGGAAACTGAAACAGACAGGCAAAAAAATGATAAAAATAACACAGGGTGCAATCCCAGTAGCTAACTATTAAATACAAATAACAGGAGAGGGGGCATTTCAAGAAAGGACACACCTGTGTTTTTGATAGAACGCAGAGTGAGAGCTGAAACCAGCTGAAGCATGCAGGTGGTGAGCAGCCGCTCACTCTGTTCCACACATGGAAGCTGCTGAGAATCTGAAGAAACAAAGAACTTTAGATGTAGGAAGCTTGAGAAGAATTATTCTCACTTTTTGGCAACACTGCAACATGTATGTAGGTTGTGTAGGAAGCTTCCACATTCGGCTCTCAAATCGAAACAATTTTAGTAATGCAGTTCCCGAAATGACCAGTAAAGGCGGGTTTCAGAAGGGAGCAAGTTCTCCTTTTGTTTCTTTTGTCCAAAGTGAACAATTTTCAGGTGCATTATGGAAGCAATTTCCTACTCACTCCCAGGTTGGGAAAGTTTTTATTTTAAATAAAAAATAACCTATGTGGAGCTTGGTTTTAAAAATGATCTGTCGTTTCACAGTGTTCCCTAGGTATAATGCGGTTTACCTTTCACAGTCTCGATGTTTTGTGAATAATTTTCAGTGCAATTTTGTTTGCTTTTTTCTTTTTTACAATAAACTGTGTTCTGCATCCTAGTTAGCTGTTGTGTTGATATTTTCAATCAGTCTCCTCCGTGAAGTGTCTGCTGTACAGAATGTGTCGATTTTGCCACAGTAACATTAATCTTTGATCGCCACAAGATCTTTGTTTTCATTCCGTAATACTTTTCTGCAAAGGTTTGAACTCTGAGAGTTTAAACAAGAGAGAAATGTGTGAAAATGCAGTGAACAGTGTATAACGTGTATAGTGAGGCGCTTTACACCCTTAAAACTTTCTACGATCCTACTGTGCAAATTTCACCAATCAAGGGTTATTTATGGAACGGATCCCTTTCGATAAACGAGGAAACACTGTATTTTTATCATGACAACTTTGATTTCGTTTAAGCTTCCTGATTCTATAAGAGATCACATTTTTGGTACAATCATAAGCTTTGGTTTTATTCATAGGTTAGTATGCAAGAGGTCCCCAGTTGGTCATTTTCTAGAATGACAGTTTTCAATGTAACTCTAGAAAATATCAATGCAACTTCAAAGTTCTTTTTTGCCTTTAAAGATCTTATCTGGGAAATCAGAGATCATAAAAATGATCTGTGATTTGGACCACTTTTTTGGATAGAGACTCTTGTTCACATCTCAAGCACTGAGCAAAAGCAGAGTTTTTTTTCAACCCCAAAGTGTGTACAGTGATACTACTCCTAACATTACTCTTTTTTTAAGTCCCACGTTTGAAATTTTTAGAATCTGAAGAAACAAACATCTTTCTTACTTGTTTTAGAAAACGGGCCAGCTTTTCTGAGGATCTTGGCTCTCCTTCGAAGTTCTCCCAGCAGCAACTCCAACAATCCCCCATCACTCAACACCTCTGCCAGCATGGAGCTGTGCACAGTCATTCTACAGAGAATACAATCTAAATTCATGACTTAATAAATCGATTAAAAGCTAGAAAACCTGAGCAAAATATACTAGATTCTTATTTTATAAAAGTGAAAGGTAGGATTTGTAAAAATACATCAGTATGCTTAGTGGTTAGCAGCAATGCTTACTTGTGAAAACACTTTAGAGCCATCACACTAAATTCAGTCCCAGTAACTCCACCAGCCAAAGCTCCAGACCAGCTCTTCTTCAGGACAATCAGTAGAGCTCTCAAGGTCTCGTGAGGTATATAACTCATCTTAAATAACACCTGTAAAAGTTTAGAAAACTTCAGAAAATGCCAGACATCTAACTTCTTCATAAGGTTGGAGATCGTACCATCTCAAGCATTGAAAAGAAAAGCTCTTGGACAGGTGGAGGTTTACTCCACACACAAGTAGCTAATTGGGTCATCGACTGGACCGTCCACTCCAGGAGGAAAAAATTGGCTGGGTCCTTCTTCCATATTGTGTGTATGGTTTGCAAAAGCTGGCTGCAAAGGCAGATGTCATTGGAACGCAGCACAGAGGCCTGCAGCAGATGGAAGGCGGGTAGGTTCTTTACAGCTGAACCTAGATACAAGGAGGATGTGTTAGAGACGTTTTAAAAAGTTTTCAGTCCTTGAAAAATGATTAGATAGTAGTCTCGAATGGGTGGAGTATCGTTGTGATGTTGTGGAGGCAAAACTTGTTTGCATTTTTGTCTGATTTATCACATTTGGTTCTGACAAGGTCAGTGCTTCCAAATAAAAATGAAGAAAACTTCAGGGTATGCCATGTGCAACTGAGTTACACGCGCACAAACAGAATGAAAACAAACAGATTTGCATGAATTACTTGAAAGAAAAGTACCATAATCTACTTTGATAAAGTTTGTCTGTTTGTACTGTCATAATATTTAGAAGATGTCTTAGATTTTAGTGCCCAAACACACTAGTGTTTAATAAACCTGTTTGGTGAAAAGGATTAATTTCCAGGTTTTAAATTGTTCTCTCTGTCGATCACTCTGCAATATCTGCTCCTTGATGTGATAGATGACCGTTGAGTGAGTGTATGTATATTGTGGGAGCTCTATTCATGAGTGCTTGATAGAGGTGTGTGTGCATCTATGATAGATGACTGGTTGCAGTAGGCCAGTGGTGAATGGATGTGGGGCATCCTAACAGAGTTAAAAAGAGAGCCTCCACTTCATCATCTCAGACATAATCACCTCAGCTTCCTGTTAACTTGAGAGGAGTTGAGCACTGCTGCGAGGCAGCAGTATAAGGAGTGGGGAGTCAGGGTTGGTGGGAAATCAAGAGAAGGGCGTGTTTGAGTTGTGGTCGGTAATATGAGGGCAAAAGTGCAAAGTAGGGATGAAGTGTGAGCAGTCTTTTCAAAGGAGCAGTCCCCTCCCTGGGTGCATCTTTGCTGAGCCATGCAAGTGATACTAATTAGAAGGCTTGGAGAGAACATTTGCAAGGGAGGTTCATTGTTCCTCCTCGTGGTGTAATAAGAGATAATACAGGTGAGGCAGACAGAGTATAACTACAAAAATGATCTGGCAAGGTCTTGACCTACCTTTGGTGAGTGGGGGGTCAAACTTAAAACCTGGAGGCTGAGGGTTGGTGACACAGAGAGCCACTTTGAGCTCAGCTTTTCCCAGAAAAGTAAAAGATGCAATAAGAGCCAGAAGCTCCTCCACAGGACGAAACTCTTCCAGGCAAACCCCCTCCTCACAGCTTACAATCATGCAGACAAAAGACCAAAGCAAAAGTTACAAAATAAAAATAGCACTTTCAAAATAACTTGGCGTCTCCTAAATCAGGAATATATGCACTCCTATTTGAGAGTTGATTGTTTTTTAAAGTAAAACTCCAACTTAACTCCACAAAATCATAGATCAAGAAAACAAACAAAATAATTCAACTCTTCTAAATTGAAATGTTTAATTTTTCTAAAATATGTTCTAAGCTCTTTCTAGTCTCCAGTGATGTTTGTGACTTTTAATCTCACCGTTTTAGAATGGTCTCGAGAGCCTGGTAGCCATTGTTGGTGTCAAACTCGGTGAACAGGTCCGGGCTGAGGTGGTATGTGTCTCTAATGAAACTGAAAACTGCCACGGCCACCTCAGCCAGTACTGGCCCTGAGACATCAGCGCCAATGTTTAAGAGGTTTTGGATGCAGATTCGTACACAATTCTTGGCTGAGAAGAAAAAAGAAATGTATAAGGAATGTGACAGCATCAGTAGGAGGGAAAAGACAAGAAACAATAATAGATAGAGCATTTTAAGTCCCACTCCATTCATCAATTGATCTATTGTAAAAACGTTCTTAGTGGTCTGTAAATTATGATTATACCATTTTTGGCCAAAATCAAAAACCTGTGTCGTTTTCTAGGACATAGTTTCTGCAGAGCAACGCGGAGCAACCCTGCCCCCCTTCCTCTCCCTGTTGTTAAGAGCATAGAGCAATCTTGCTCAGGGTTTTTTTCTGTCACAAATAAACAGCATTAATACTCAAGAATGCAATTTTGAGCTTAATTATTTAAAATATAAGTTTTCAATTTAAGACTATTTAATAAAAAAAATATGAATAATACGATTTTAGGATTGTCAAACTTTAACAGAAATTGTAGTCTTGGTAAACAGACGTTGACAGAAGAAGCAACTCTGATCTCCTATGATGCAGCTAAAATGTATCAACTTATCACCAGAGTTCACTAATGTTCTTTGTAGATAGTTATCCAACTTCACTTTTGTTTTTTTAGTAGTACTTTTGTTGAAAATCTTTTGAAGTATTTTTTTTTTTGAAAGTTTGAAACATTCTAGAGGTAAAGTAAATGTTTTCTCCCTTTTAGTTTGAAAAGTCACGATAAATAGCCTACTCACATATCAATTATTTTGATTTTTCTGAATATGTCAGAATTTTCATGTACCTTACCTAAAATTTATAAAATGTCAATAACTAAAAAAACTAGAATAGTCATAAATTGTCTGTTATTTTTCTCAAAATTTAAATACGGTGAAGTGAACACCTTTCTCTAGCCAGCTTTCTTGGAATTTCAGTTTCAGCAAGATATTTTTGGAGCCTAAAAAAAGGACAAGTCATAATATATTGAAATAATAGAATGCAGACTTCACCTAACAGGCGTGGAACCACGCTGCTTGTTGGCACAGCAGACACAGCTTTGAGGATGCGTGAGGCTCTCTGCCTCCAGCTTGCACTGGTCTGATCCCACATAGACGTCAGACCGATAATCAGACATTGCATCTCCTGAGTCTCTATCAACCTCTCAACGTTTTCTGGCTCACAGCAAAGCTGGAGGAAAATCTGCAACACAAGTAGGGGAAATTTTTTGTTTTTGAAGACAAAAAGATCTTTGTAGCGCCACACAATAAGCCACAATTACATATAAGCTTAAGAATGCAAAAGCTTTAATGTGGAACTGTAAAAATAAAACCTGTGTGAGAGGCTCCTCAAATGTTTTCTCTATGTCTTCTGTTTTAGATGGAAGGCACACGAGCAGATAGAGACATTTGACCAAAGCAGCAGGGAGTTCTGGGTTCATATATGACCAAATATCCTGCAAACGCATTTTAAAAGACAAATTTAGAGCTAAGCCTTTTCATTGTAAACAATTTTTCACATTTTAATATATAACAACAAAGACAACACTGGATCTATTACTTACTGAGCTGCAAGATGAGAGAAGCAACAGAGATTTCAGCAGCATCCAGCCAGGAACTACATCCGTCCCACAACCTTTGTTCTCATCTAGGCTCTTAAAAAACTGGACCACATCTTCTCGGGCTCGTTCTGAAAGTATAGGAGACATCTGGCTTAAGTCAGAAAAGTATGATTAAGTCAAAAATTAAGGTTAGTAACTGCATGTCTTCTCTATTTTTTCTTATTATGTAAAGACAGACTTTGATGTTAGAATTAATTAGATGTGCATCTGTTTTATGCAGATGAGCTGAGCTAAAGATCATGAAAAAAAAGTTTCCCTTTTTTGCAACAACTTCAAAATCTCTAAGAAAACAAAAAAAATCTACTTCTCTAATTAAGTAACTCTGACAAAGAAGGTTCTTGGTAAACAAGTGTCACACAGTTTAGCAGGGAGTGAAAGTTAGAAGTGCGTGTGGAATTATCAACCTTTAACAAATATTTAAGGACGTACAATCTTATATTCAGAATTTTCACTTTACAACCTGTTTTTGCATAATGTGTAAAACAATAAAAATAGTTAGAAAGAGCAACTGAACCAAGAAAAGCAGAAGTAGGCACAGGCAGTGGAAAGTCCCTCCGCCTTAGATTAAAAGTGCTGTAGCTTCTCATATGAGCGTTAGAAAATACCTGCGGGTCCTTTTTCAAGTCTTTCGTGAATATTATGGATAACACTGTCAGCAGTGAAAGCGGCGAGCCCCTTTATGTCCACACCTTCAAATCTGAAGCCATCCTCATAAACCTGCAATTAATGAGAATGGAGATGGAGCAAACTGAGCTGTCAGGAGTTCACTCCTTCTAGTGTGCATCATCTCGGCAAACCACGGCTTCATCTACTCCAATACTTTGATTGATAACTATTAAAAACATATTGCTATCTAAGAAAACTAAAGAAAACATTTTTATTTCATTTTTAGTTCCTTTAGAAGTGAGAACATTTAAAAATAGTCCACAAAGACTAAAATCTATTTTCTTCTAATAAATTTATCTGGATTGTATTAAAGTCTTGAAACTTAAGGCTATAAATTCAATGTTACTTTTATAAAATTTCAAAAAAAACAAACAGCAACTTGACCATTAACGAAATAAAGAGAAAAACTAAAAAAATGCCTTAATGTGTTCGAAAGAATTTGTATTGACTATGGTTTATTAGGATTCTTGTGTTTTGTACAAATATAAAAAATCTAGGCAGTCAGTGTTTAAACAATAATAATAATAATATTAAAAATAATCAATTTTATTTAAAGCGCCTTTCATGAAACCCAAGGACACTTTAAAAAACAAAGGTTAAAAATAGACATTAAAAGCACAATAAGTATAAATGACAAAATCAAAAGTGAATCAGGATGGGAAGGCAGAAATAGCAGGGATATGATTTAGCTCTTTTACTCAGTCTTTCAAACCATCTAACTTTTTTTTTTTTTTTTTTTTTTTTTTTTGGAGAGATGCGGCCCTCCAGCTTTCCTCTTTGAATTATGTTTATTGTTTTTTTTTTGGAGGATTCAACTCCCAAAAAATAAAAATAAAAAGTGATCTCTACAGCGATTCCTATTATAACTTATTTGCTAATAAACTTGAACCTAAAGCAAAACAGTTCAATAAGTGGAATCATATTTTACTGAGACTGCTATTCTGACGTGATGCCTTAAGTCCCGGTCAAATCCCCGGTCATGAGACTTTCTCATTAAGCAACACAGCCAAAACACCACCAATACACTAAAGAGCAATTACATCTGTGGCTTTAAGTCCACTCAGCTGTGTCATGCACTCAAATTAGCAACCGGCTCAACCACAAGGAAATGAGTAAAAAGAAATGTGTGATTTATTTAAGACTGTGACGCTTTTGAGGTGTAAAGAACAACCAACGAGTTTAATGCACCTTCTTATTATTTCACTAGAAATGTTGGAGTTTGGTAGATTTATAGAGAAAAGTATGCACAGGTTGAGCACAAGGACTGTGAGTGAGGAGATTAACTGTCTGACCGCAGCCTCAAACAACTTGAATAGTTCATTTGTGTGCGTCTAAGGAGCCATTCTGCCATAAGGCATCACTAAAACCAATCAGAGTTTGCACTAATCAAAGCACCAATACTCGGCATTAAAAATATCTTTTAAATCAGAGCTGAAAATAGATAGCTTGCTTCATTTAATCAGTTCACAGCAGTTTCAGATAATTGTACAATGTGATATAAAATGAATATGCATATACTTGACAGAACTTTCCATACCTGGATAAAAAGAGGTATAATTTTAACCAAGTGCTGCTCCAAAGCAGCTTGGTCTGTTTTATTCGGCTGCTTTGACCTCTTGGAAACTTCCAGCTCCTCTAGCTGTTCTCTGAGCTCTTGTAGACGTTGGGGGTTCCTACAGAGGCCCCCCAACTTTTCTGTCTTCAGCTCCCCTGAGACAGATAACTCCCCTGAAGCACTCAGCTCTCCAGTTTCTTTGTTGATTCTTTTTGCGGTCATTGTTTGGTCCTACAGGAAATAAAAAAAGAGAAAATGTTCCGACTCTTCCTTCTTTTTAAAGAAACCACACGGTACAACAGTCAGAATCATATCATAATCATGTTTCCTTATGACTTTTTCTAAAACTGTCTTGAAGTGCCTCTCCTGAGCAAAGTCACCAACAGGCCAGGAGGGAAGACTTGGAGCTTCTGTTTATATAGATACTTTTTGCTTTTCATGCACAATATGAGGCTAATTTAAAAAAAGGTTTCATAACACATAACAATTGCATTCAATAATGCAAAGTAATGCAAAAAGGTGTCTTTCATTGTGTCATGTTGTAGTTAAATAATGCTTAATTATGCATAAACTATTGGTAATATGTAAAATGTTACCGAGGTTTTTTTTTGTCATCTGGGATTTTTTACATCAATACGATTTAACTGGCCTCAATTTAAAATTTTAAAGTTCATAATACTTTTTTCTTTTTTTTTTAAATACATTTGTGACATTTATTTTCTTTAAAAATACATTGGCATGCAGTTATAAAATTGTTTTTTTTTTTTGTAATTACTTGAGTATTTTCTTTAAAAATAAATAAACAAAAAAGGTTACCTGGAAGGCACGTCTGCTCTGATCTTCCAGAAAATCTAGCAGCCCTCCTGCTCCTGAGCTCATTTTCCTCTCTAAAATGTAGAAAACCTTGCCATTCTATACTCCTTAAGCCAGGTTACTAAAATATATGCCAAACCTCCGTTGGTAAACATTAGAATACTAAAAAAAAATCTACTCTTGTTTCCAAATTCACTAGAAACGACCAAAAATCTCGGCAACTCAAGACAGAATTTCTGTACTTGTTGCGTGTTGTCTTTTAGTCACCACAGTGTGCTGGCGCAAGAATGAAAGCAAAAAAAATGAACCTTCACTATAAAAGAGCCGATTGTGCAGAGCACATGGTGGAAAAATATCAAGAATAAAACATTGATAAAGCCCTGGGATGTCAAGGTCTTGTTAGGATATTCTCTAATGTGTATGCCGTGACATAACTCAGACATGTGGTTGCTAATTTAAGAGTCAATCTAATTTTGTGAAGTGGTAAAAAACAGATAAATGTTGCCAAAAATGTTTGCTGTTGGTGAAACTACAGCTGAATCTAATATTGCATCAAATATTCTGAGTGCTATCTATTTTGGGATCCATCATTTAAATTCAGTGTGACACTATGTCAGAGGCATGCAGTTTAACTGAATATTCTAAAACCTGATCAATTACAAATAAACAGTAAAAAGACACCAATGGTGTAAAAGAGGAAATGTTTGCATTTTCAGAGGTAAATGAGCAATTCACAGTTAAATCCTTACCTTTTTCTGTGTGAGACCTACATAGGGCTTTCCAGGTTCTAACAGAATGTTGTCATCTGTATAGAGTCGCTCCTATTCAATGAGTGAGCTGTCTGTTTCCATTGTAGGGAGGAAAGGCAAGCAGAGACCTGCAAATGCATGACGACCAGGGTACACTGCAGACTTTTGTGTGAAGCTACCATCCCTTTCTAATCTGTCAGCGTAGGTCGAACTTTGAACAAGCACAGTAAGTCATGTCAGCTGGTCTGGGTCATGTGCTTTCTCACTTCCTTAGAGAAGGAGAAGTGGAAAAAATGTTGTTCAGCCGACTGGATGGGGCCTGCCCAGCAGCACAGAATAGTTCCTCCTCTCTTTAATGGACAAGAGACACTAAAAACACTAGTAAAGTCAAAGCTTTATCTCAATGATATCTGATTTTGATATTTCACAGTCGTTTCTTTGGCTTTTGACTCTTTGGTTGTTAAGAATTGAAATAAAAACACTTAATATTAAGTGCTAGCAGTTTTTAAAATGAACAAGAATACTTTTTTTCAGAGGCTCATCTGGGCCTGGAAAGGTAAATTAGCATAATTCTACATATCTTTGCAGGATTTTTACAATTTTTTGTCTGCTTTCTAAAACAATTAACAATCATACATGTATTCATCTCTAAAGAGTCATTAGAAAAACTCAACTTAGCAGAATAACTCAATTTTACGTGACACCAGTGAGACCGAAAGTGAAAGCAGCGCCAATATAAACAAACAGCGCCATCTTGTGGACAAACAAATGTAAAGAAAATGTGACAATTTAGTACATTTTAATAACCAGTACTGTTTCCATAAAAGATCAATGAAAACACTAAAAGTAGCTAAACATTTACTATTGGTTTATATGGTTTTTTTTCCATAATTATTTATTTATTGGTTTTAAAACACAAAAGAACAAAGCAAAGCACAACACTTGGCCAATAAACACAAAGACAGATGTGTAAGAAGGCATAATAAAACCATTCAGCAAATACGAAAAAATGGGTAAAAAGAAAGGAACATATATATAAACGCAATAGGCATTTTTAATTGGTTTATTATCTCTTCGTGCAGAAAATATGGTATTTCAGAACCAGAATCAGAATACCAGTACTTCAAATTGCATTTTTAGCAGAGCTCCGATCACCAAATTTCTACAGGCAACAAAGAAAAAGCTACATTACAAATACATGGTGATTGATTAGCAGTGTGTAAAACAAATAGATAATATTTTTGTCAGATGGCTTTGAAAAAGTTAGCAAGACTTCATAGAGTTTCACAATTTTATTCCTACATCGAATAATAGTCCTTATTAGACTTGCTAAAGGAATGTCATTGTAAACACTCTCCAAAGGTATTTTCAATCTCTCTTCATTCATTTTTGCTTGACAGTCTTGATTCAAATTTTACAATCACTAGATAATAAACTGAATAACCTAAAATTATCCAATTGTGAAGTGTCCTATTTAGGTTTTGGAATATTTTAATCACTTGCAGTGTTTTGGTAGAAAGATTTCCAGTTGAAACAGATTCTCAGGGCTTTATGAAATTAAACCAAATAGCCTTCAAAAACACATAATCTAAAATTCTGTTCTTAATCTGGCCAACCCAGGTAATCTTCTGCCAAGAACTTTTTAAAATTTCTTCAATTTTAATCATTTATTTTATAAATTGTGCAAAGTCAGAATCAATATTTTTGCGTAGAGCCAAACATTATTCTGCATCAGATTAAATAGATTATAAAAATTGGAATACAATTTATGCTTTTTTAATTATTTGACTCTGATCTTTAAAAAACGAAGTTATACAGAACCATTTTTTGTTTGTTTGCTTGTTTTTTATCTTAAATTCTTAAAGTTTTTTTTTTGTCCTTTTTCATCCAGCAAGCATCATTTTGAAGAAAAGCCTCCCTTTACTTTCTCCTTTACTTTCTCTTTCTGCTGTTCAAACAGCAAACAAAGCTTTCTTTTCTTTTTTATTTTTAGATTACTGCTACTGTTAAAAATACTCTGTTCCTTTTAGTTATTTTAATCTTAAGAATCACTTCCTCAACAAAATTACTGCTGTTATCTTAAACTTCAACCCATCCAGTTTACTTAAAACGGTCATTTTCAAGGCATCAGTTTTAACTTTTAGTTGTCACCAATTAATCAGGGGTTTTCCAAAAGCACATTATTACAGTTCCAAATTGAAACAAGATTGTGTTATTTTTATAATGTAAAAAATAAAGAAATTGGTTAAAGGTGAAGCAAAAATGATTAGAATTCTTAAAAGAAATTACAAGATGTGAAGTATTTAGCCAAAAATCTGTAAAGTCTCAAACTTTGTCTACTCACATACGTTTTAACTAAGAAAATAGAGAAATTTCAGGATTTTCCCAATTGACATTATACATTAATTCAATCCTGGGTTAGTAATCTAGTAAACTCAAAAATACTGCTTTTAAACATTTGATTTAGTCTGGATTTTCTAATGTTGCTTTCTAAACATAAAACAAGATGTCTTAAATCCACTTTGATGAAGAGACAACCACTTTAATACTAATTAAAGGGAAAAAATGTGCTCGTTCTTTACATTGTCCTCATCATTTAGGCCAACTAAATCATCCATTTCTGAAGGCTGCTCACAGACGTCGCCGCACTAACCTTCACCCACTAACCACTTCTTAATATTCTCATAATTATATTCATACTCAAGTGTTTTGCTCATTTCACTGATCTGTCACTGACTTAGAAATACAGGTCAACTACAGTTTTTCATCTGTCCCTTTAGAAAATGGAACTTATTTCAAGCAATCAAAACAAAATAAAAAAGTAAAGAAGACCAACAAAATAAATGGTATATCTATACATATTTATATTAAACTTAGTCTGGATAATTTGTCATGAATTCATTGAAAATTAAAAACATTGAGAAAATGTTAAAAAGATAAAGAAATAAACACACACACAGCACCCATATAAATATTCCCCAGTCATTCTCCACGGGTGGTTTCTCATCCAAGCTCTGGTTCTTTACCAGAGGCCTGGGAGCTTGAGGGTCCTGCCCAGTATCTTAGCTGTTCCTATAGCACTCAGCTTGTCTATATTGATATTTTTCCTGAGTTTTCCACGGATCTGCTGCAACCATTCCTCCAGCTTGAGGGTTGCTACCCCTAAGTGCTCGGATCATCACGGGCACCACAGTCACCTTCACTTTCCAGGCCTTCTCCAATTCTTCTCTGAGTTCCTGGTATTTCTCCAGTTTCTCATGTTCCTTCTTCCTGATGTCACTTGGCACTGCCACATCCACCACAACAGCTTTCTTGTGTTCTTTATCCAGTACTATAATGTCTGGTTGGTTCGCCATTACCATCCTATCAGTCTGGATCTGGAAGTCCCACAGGACCTTTGCCCTCTCTACCACTTTTGAAGGTGTTTCCTATTTTGACTTTGGGGTTTCCAGTTCATAGTCTGCATACATGTTCTTGAACACTTTCCCAGCAACTTTCCATGTATGCTTTCCCTGCCAGCATCTTGCACTCTGCAGTTCAGAGCTAGATTGTTTCAGGGGCATCTTTGCGCAGCCTACACCTTCTTGTCTTTTGTGGCACATCTGAGCCTCTGTCGGTGCTCTGGGCTTGTTCCTGTGCTGCCAGGATGACTGCTTCAGTGCTAATTCCTCAGATCCAGTGTGGTTTCCGTCCTGGTTGTGAAACAGGGGACCTGATCTACACCCTCTTAAGGGTGCTGGAGGGCTCAAGGGAGTCTGCTTACCCAGTCCATATATGTGTTCTATGAATTTGGTGAAGGCGTTCGACCGCGTGGGAAGCGGCTGTGATGAGGGTCAGCACCGCTAAGTCTGAGGCCATGGTTCTTGACAAGAGAACGGTAGTTTGCCCTCTCTGGGTGGGTGGAGTGCTCCTGTCCCAAGTGGAGGAGGTTACATTTATTGGGATCTTACTCATGAGTGAGGGAGGATCAGAGTGTGAGATCGACAGGCGGATTGGAGCAGCGTCCGCGTACCGGTCCGTTGTGGTGAAGAGAGAGCTGAGCCAGAAAGCAAAGCCCTCAATTTACCGGTCGATCTTCGTTCCAATACTCACATATGGTCATAAGCTCTGGATCACGACCAAAAGAACGAGGTCCAGAATACAAGCGGCTGAAATGACCTTCCTCCCCGTAGGGTGGCTGATCGCTCCCTTAGAGATAGGGTGAGAAGCTCGGTCACCTGGAGCCACTTGAGGTTGGTCGGGCATCTGGTTCGAATGCCTTCTGAACGCCTCCCTGAGGAGAACACGATGGAGAAACCACGTCTCTCGGTTTGCCTGGGAATGCCTTGGGGACCCTCCAGAGGAGCTGGAGGAAGTGGCCGGGGAGAGGCAAATCTGGGGATCCCGGATGAGCAGAAGATGGATGGATGGATGGATGGATGGATGGATGGATGGATGGATGGATGGATGGATGGATGGATGGATGTGTAAATGATGCATTACGATTACTCTTAATCAAGTATACATATTTGCACGTATACATGCAGTCCATGGCACATTGAGTACACTAAGTTCAATTAATTGTAAGAGTTTAATTCATTGCTTGAAAAGGAGTTGTGAATTTTAAAAAAAAATTCCAACCCTGTTTATAATTCTGACTGATTACTTGAAAGGAAGATGGAAGAAGTGAACTTATATTTGAAATAACGCTGTAACTCACAGTATTCCCGATGACGGAGGCTCAAAACCTTCTATTGCACCCGAATTCCCCTCATCCAGCAAGCTAAACGCTTGTTTGCATGAATTACGTCATCTCACTCACAGTGGCCATGTGACTTGGATCATGTGACCCCAGATCGACCAATGAGCTATTTAGGGCGTGGTCTACAATAAATAAAGAACTCCTATTAAAAATGCTAAATCCTCGAATGCAGAGAAAGAGCAAAAGCTTTTAAAATGTGATGTTTATGGTGATTTTTTTTCTTTTTCTTTTATTTCCTGGTCACATTTTTGTCGGACATAATATTAACTCGCGAGCATCCATCATCAGAATGCACGCGACGCCTGAAAGGACCGTTAGCGATCATGGAGACATACTCGACTGTATACAACGAGGAAACATAGAGGAGTGCATTGAGTTCATTCAAAATGATAGATCAGTCATTAAACAGCAAGGTAAGGAAGAGAATCGTTAACTTACGTCTGGTTTTATGTCCTGCACAGGCTGCGTGTTTGGGAGAAGAACTGTTTCTGTCAACAGGAACACAAAGCTCTTCCTGATTATTGCAAATGTTTTACTATTTCCTATAGTCTAGATAAGGACTTCCTCCATTGAAATGTGAATTTCAGAGATGTGCAGCTTTGCTGTAAACTTACAAATACTGATTTTTGCCTCATCGTGGAACCTAAAATTCTGCAGCAGCTTCTCTTGGATGGAGTGGGGGTAAAAAGACCAGATTCTCCTGCAGGTTGTCCCATTAGAAGACGAGGTCTTTAATGGTATGCAGACACAATTCAACTGATTAAGATAGAATCACATAATCCAGGAGATCACATTGTATGATTCTTAAATAATTGATTTGTATAATTTGTGCAGAAAATACATTTTTGGTCAGAAACAAAAAAAGTTTAACTCCTTGTTTTAATGTAATCCTGGTTGGCAATGACAGAGGTCAAATGTGGTCTTTACCAGGTTTGCACATACTGCTATTCTGGTCCATTCCTCCATGCAGATCTTCTCAAGAGCTGTGATGTTTAGGGTGTGTCGCTGAGCAACATGAACTGTCAACTCCCTCCAAAGACTCTCCTTTGGATTGGAATCTGGAGACGGGATGGACCACTCCAGAACCTTAAAAGGCTTATTTTTTTGTTTTTTTTTTTTGTTTTGTTTTGTTTACATGGCCACTAGTTTGTTACTGTGGTCCCAGCTCTCCTCCAGTCATAGACAAGTTCTCCTCATTTAGTTCTGAACGGCTTTCTCATGAGGGAATATTCTTCATGGAGCTCCACGTGGTGGGAGATTGTCATAGATCTTGTATTTCTTCTATTTTGTAATAATTGCTTCAACAGTTGATCTCTTTTCACCAAGCTGCGTGATTATTGTAGATGAGTTCATCCCAGTTTTGTCCAGGTCTATAATCTTGTGCTGTTTCACAGCTTTTTGATCTCTATGGAGAGGTTGCAGTCAGACTAAGGTTGCGGACAACTATTTATAATAAGTTTTATTTGTTTGACGCCTTTCAAACTTATAGATCCCCTCTATATGTGTCTCTGGGGCCGATATACTTCCTGTGATGTAGCAGTTGGTCAGATTGTACAACAGTAATTCCTCTGAAACACTCTTGATCCCCCAAAAATTACTTTTAAGACCACATCCTCATCTATGGCTATGCACTTTATTTAGGCTGGGCTGGTTTCACCGCTCTTCACTATGCTGCCATCCATGGTAACTGCGCCCTTGTGGAGTTATTCCTGAGCAGTGGAGCAGATCCAAACTGTATGTGTGATGCAGGACAAACTGCCTTTCATTTTGCCTGCAGGTGAGCAGAAAAATGCTTGAATTTCTTTAGATTCACAGTGTCATTATGGTTGTTTTTTTTGCGTTTGTTGCTTTTTTTTTTTACCATTTGTTGCATTATCATCAGGCAAGGAAACATCTACATTATGCATAAAATGATGCAGTATGGAGCTGACTTGCGCCTCAGAGACTTTCAAGGAAAAACACCCCTGCATCATGCAGTTACTGGAGGAAACATGTAAGTGAAATCTACTCAAGATGTAGCACCAATTTTTATTTTTGGAGTTTCTTGCCTTGTGTACACTAACTGTTTATTTATTTATTTATTTTCATTTCAAGTGTTGCGGTGCACTATTTGTGGGAGACGGGAATGTTCCGCTTCTCAGACACAGACATGTTCCGGGTCACTCCTCTTCACTTGGCTGCATCCACTGGAAACATGGAAGTAGTTAGTTATTTGCTCAAAGACCAGGTATGAAATGTTTTTGTAATAAATTCTTTAAAGAAAAAAACACTTTATATCAAACATTTATTCTAACAGGACAATGACCTTGGAGAAAACTGGGTTTTTACACACGAAATTTTACGTTTATTTCTATCCATTTTTTTGACAACAAGAAAAGAATTCAGTAGTTGGAAAATCCTTATGTACTATACTTTTAGTCCTGGAAGTTAATTCCAAAGATCGACTGTTATTTAACAAAAACTGCATCTCAGACTCTACAGGCTTCTGGATGGATCTTAAGAGGCGACAGTGGCTTAGGTGGTGGTTGAGCGGGTCCTCCAATGATCGAAGGGTCGGCGGTTCGATCCCCGCTCCCACCAGCCAAATGCCGTTGTGTCCTTGGGCAAGACACTTCACCCTCCTTGCCTCCAGTGTGGCCTCCACTGGTGTGTGAACGTGTATGGATGATCCAGGTGATGGTCAGAGGGGCCGTAGGCGCGAAATGGCAGCCACGCCTCTGTCAGTCTGCCCCAGGGCAGCGGAGGCTACATCAGTAGCTTACCATCACCAAGTATGAATGAGGAATGAATGAATAATGGACACAATATAAGCACTTTGAGTGTCTGGAAAAGCGCAGAAAAATCCAATCCATCATTATTATTATTTATTATTAGTTCATTTATGTGCAATTATTAGGCTGGACAAGTACAGCTTTTTTTTAAAGAATACCAAGAAAAAACATCGTATTTATTGTTTTAATTTAAAAAAAAGAGTGATAACATCTGGATGAATCTAAAATTGAAATATCATTGATGCAGCATGTAGTAAAACTTTAAAGACCCACTCCAATAAATTCTTTTTGGTGTTTTTAACATGTTCTTGTGGCATTTTTCTCATGATGGAGGACATATATAAAGAAAATTAACCCCAAATTGCATTTTTGAGTATTTATTTTTATTTAAAATTGTGGTGAATTGGGAGCAAAAAAAAAAATGCTGTTTGCAAAGCTTGTAGTTGTGGCATAGAAGCTAGAATCAGCAGGCCACATGCTCCCTGCTCTGCTCCATTTTGATGCGTCGAATTGCAGACAAATAGATCCATGTTCGTCTTTGTTTTCCTTGTCCGAGCTTGAATCAATCTGGGTCAAAACGTTATGGTTGGATTTCTCTGGGGAGGTGAAGGAGGGCCAGGCTGCTCCGTGCCAACGGCCATCCCACAACTGTGGCAAATTTCTACTGCACTACTGCCGCTCTGCAGAAACTACAACCTAGAAAATGACACAGGTTTTCTGATTTTGTCAAAAAAAAAAAACGCCATGATTATGATTACAAATAACTGGGAGTAGGTTGCATAGATCAAAAGATGATCGGACTGGGACTTCAGCAAGAGATGTGGGATTTTCTATGGGTCGACCTCTGAGCTTTCAGTTTTCGTCTTCAGAGGTGTGCTGTGGATGCAGTTGACCAGCAGGGAGCGACAGCGTTTCACATTGCAGCAGAGAGAGGTGGAGTCGAGATATGCTGGACACTGCTGCAGAGGGCTGGGTGCAGGATGCTTCATCAGAGGAACTACAGCGGCCTCTCACCACTGGATCTTAGTAAACAAGGGAAAACCTTCAGGTAAATGTGCTGTGCGGGAAAACACCACTTTACTACATCATATCACGCTTTTAGTCGCTCTAGGTAGAATGTACAGAGTCTTTGCTTCAACACAATAAAAAATTCTTGGGATTATTCTGCTGATTAATAGTTGTATTTTTTACTAGACATCAGCAACTCACCAAACTACTGAGTCGGTACATCAGAGAGCCAATACACCACAAGCCCGGGGATTCAGATGGTTGGTATTAATATCATTTTCATTTTCCAGTAATGGTGGAACTGGTGCTTTGACCTTTCTTTTATGTATTCAAACACTCTAACCTATATTTTTTTCCTCATTAGCTCTATACTACTGGACTCTGTTTTTTCCTTCTCTGGGCGGAGCTGCCATACTGCTGATAGCAGCCATGTTGGGAGGCTACGGGGGGCTCATATGTCTGTTCCTCTTTCCATGGCTGGCCAGTAGTATTTTCTCACAGTATCACCGCATGGCCACATATCAAAGGTTAATTTATTTTATTATTATTTTTAATTCCCTTCATGAAGAATATCACATTAGATTACCGGTACCATATTCAACACACCACTTAAGTCCACACATCTCCACGACTGGAAAGGAGCAGTGAGAAGAACCACAATTCTTACAATTCTTATTTCTGCACCTATAACACGTCACAAAGAAAAGGGGAATAAAAGACATCAAAAGATATGTCAGCTTTAAAGCAGTACGAGCAACTTATAATTTAAAATCATATCTTCTCCTAAGATTTTCCTCTTCTGAATTGGAAAAAATATTTTTTCTAGGCTCTCTTTCCAACTAGGAGCGTTATCGATACAAACAGAAAAAACCTATACACATTCACATTTTAACCTTTTTTGTGTCTTTGAACCTAATCAAAACATGTCTTTCTTCTAGGTCACCCAACCCGATATATTTAGGAACTCTTGTTGCAGGCATCCTGCATTCCCTGCTGTGCTTCTATGGAAAAATGATACCTAATATCCTTAAATTAAGAGGAATGTCTCTCAGTGGGTGTTTGTTTTTGTAAAGTAAACCCAATATCATTTAAAATATACATTAACATTTCATATCTTAGTTTTATCAACTTGTGTTCATTTTAATGACACGTTGATTAGTTACACATTTTGATAAAACAGATAAAAAAAAAAAAAACATTTGATCTTTTCTACTGCAAAATTTGAACTATGGAGTATAGAGAAGAATCACCAATAATAGAGGGATTTTTTGGTTTGTTTTTACATTAGAGCTTTGAGAAGACAAAAGCTAATCATTCACTTTCTTCTATTTGAGATTATACAATTTGGGCAGAGGTGTTTCACAAAAGCAATTTGAGACTTTAGCAATAATCTGATTTAAATCTGCCTTTTTTTTTCAATAAATAAAACATGGCTGCACAGTGGGGCAGTGGTTAGCGCTCTTGCCTCACAGCAAGAAGGCCCCTGGTTCAAGTCCCGACTGGGGGACATAAAAAACACATCAATGGGGGACCTTTCTGTGTGGAGTTTGCATGTTCTCCCCGTGCATGCATGGGTTCTCTCCGGGGTCTCTGGCTTCCTCCCACCGTCCAAAAACATGCTTCATAGGTTAATTGGTCACTCCAAATTGTCCATAGGTGTGAGAGTGAATAGGTGTGTGATTGCTGACACTCTACCCTGCGACAGACTGGTGACCTGTCCAGGGCATCCCCTGCCTCTGCCCACAGCAGCCCTGTGACCCCGAAAGGGACAAAACGCAATGGAAAATGAATAAAACATGATGTGCCCAGGTCACCATGGAAACATGGCGTATACCGGATGGTGGCATGCAGTGCAACGAATTGTTTTAGACATTTCTACCTTAACCTTACAAATGTGCGTGGCCATACAGTACACTGGCTCAGGTGTCTTTATTCCACTTCTCCGTGCTCCTTGGTATGTTCTTGAGGATTCTGAATCAGGACCCCGGGGTTCTGGACAAAGCAGACTCAGATCCTCGGTTCTCCTGCATTGCAGACCTTGTGGAGAGCAACCAGAGTCTTCAAAAATTCTGTCCGTACTGTGAGGTGAAGTACTTTTTCTGGTCAAGAGTCACTTTTCATCCATTACCTGGCATGGCAGTATAATCACTTTCGCTTTTATTGCTTTTTTCTGGTAGCTGTTCCAGCCTGACTTCACCAAACACTGCAAGCTTTGTCAAGTTTGCATCAAAGACTACGACCATCACTGCCTTTTCCTGAACCGTTGCATTGGCCGAGACAATCACCGGCTTTTCATCTTCTTCATCCTCGCAATGGTGACTTCCCATCTTCTGTTTGTTGCCATGGCGATGTGTTACCTGTACAGCAAGATGTCTGAAGATGGTCGCAGTCTGTCACAATGCCTAACTCTGCTGGGTGAAGAGTTCTGGGTCGTGGTCATGATGGTTTTGAATGGAATGACTCTTTTTTGGGATGCATGGATTTTGATTGAACAGTTTGATGCTGTTGCCTCAGCGACCACCATCTACTTCAGACACACCGAAATCTCTGAACGACAGAGGTCACAAAGCCAGCGTTGGGCCATAGTTATCACATTTCTGGTTGAAGGGCGAAAATGGTTGGGCAGCAAGACAAGCGATGAGGACAAATTAGCCATAGAAATTTAAATCTGTCGTACTATTCCTCCGCTGACTGTATTTTTATCACTGACTGTATATGAGAGCTGGACTAAGTGAGTGTGACATCATCGGTAGAAAATGGCTTTTTTCTAGCTCCAACAAAATGAAGTCTCGATATGGACGGCGCCATGCTGGAGCCAGACTACATTAGTAAGCAGTGATTGGTCCAAATGGGTCTGAGTGATTATTTTTTTGGCAGCCATTCTCAATCAGGAGAGAGCTTGTTGGCAGGCCACACCCCTACCACTTGAAAGCGGGCTCTGGAGAATCTTTCAAACGTTTTGAATGTTGGACGGGGGGCCAGCAGTATACTTTTATTGAGTCATTTGATTGGTCAGTTTATATCTTGAATAACTTGTAGTACATAGTAAATATCATGTAAAAAGTAGGATTGGCAAAAAAGGTAGAAGAGCAAGAATTGTTATCCTGACAAACAAAATTACTGAGTAATAACTATTTCTTTCTCTATTGAAATCTATGGGATTTTGGCTTTTTGGAACCAGCGGGTACTTCCTGTTTGGAAAGCCAGGGAGGATGGAGTCACTTAGTCCAGTTTCATTTACAGTCAATGTTTTTTTTAGGTCAATTTTTAAAATTGGAGTTTAATTATGGAGCGTCCGTGGTGCAGCCACGATAGGGCAGTCGACCTATGATCAGAAGATTGCAGGTTTGATCCCTGCTTTGCCCGCCCATGTGCCAAAGTGTCCTTGGGCAAGACACTGAACCCCACCTTTCCTCTGGTGGAAGAATTGTGCCGGTGTTCGACTCCTAAAAGAGTCCAATAAAAAAAAAAGAAAAAAACTACACTATATATTGAACAGTTACTGCTTCAAACTAAATGTTGCCATTGTAATCCATACCAACATACAAGCATTTGATGATTTTAAGTGCTTTAAAAACATTTTTCCTAACATATAGGACCTAGCTCCAAATCATTTGTGCCAGGACACATTCTCTGCTCGGACTAATGGGATGTTCTTTTTTCATATCTTCAATTACACACTCTCATTTCCTATGTGTCACTCAGATCCTTATTATGGATGAAGTTCCCCACACCCCTCTGAGCCTGAACTATCTGAGCTGTGTGTGGCTTCATGGTGAAGCAGTAGTGTCTACTGCTCTGTCTCTTGCATACTAAGTAGTTAACCTGCACACAAATATGACTGTTAAATGTAGGCCTGTGTTATCCTGCCTGACTGTAGTCCATACATTTCATCTATGAATTTTGTTTTTTTAAGATTATTTTGCACTCGTGATGTTTTCTGTGCTGTGAAACCTACACAATTAAAATTTTAAAAAGCTTGTTGGTCATTTTTTTAAACCTAAAATTACTCATTGTTTGATATTTGTGCTTGTTGGTTGTGGGAAATGTGTTCTGACTTATTGTAATCAGTTTAACAGTGACCAATAGAAATGTACAGGACTAAATGGTGTATAAAAAGACAGAATTTTGTCTGAAGTCAGTCGTTTTCACTTCTCTTTTGACGCCTAACTTCCTGATTAACAAGTAAAAGAAGAAAAAAAAAAGATCTTCCCACAGCTTTGTCTATTTTTGCGTAAACCTCAGTATTAATGTTCGGGGCAGCTGCTCCACATTATTTGAAATTCTGCTGATTTACCAGAGTCGAGCTCTAAGCAGAGAGCTAGCTGCTCAGTTCGTTCAAGATGCCATGATTGGTAATACTCTCATGACTGTCTGTACTTCCTTCTTTCTATCCGTCTGCTCACATCAGCATTCCAAAACCACATGTCATTTAAATGATGCCTTGTCACTTGATTTGTGCCACAACGACAGGTCTGAGCATTCAGTGTGGTTGTTGTTTAGTCCCCAAATTGTGGAGGTTTTGGCCCTGAAGATGGTCCCAGTGAGGAAGAGTTCATTGTGCAGACCAGTTCAGAGTCATGAAGCCGTCTAGGACTCCGGAGATCAGTAACATGCCAAAGCAGCTGGCAGGTAGGACTGCGAGAATGACAACATGTATCTGTATAACATTCTGATAATTCCAGTCTTTTAGAAAAAATAGGAGGAAAATGAACAGTTGATATGTCACATGTAAACTCTAATACTACTACTATTACTACTAACTATAGATGCTTTTTTCAGACAGAAGAGTCTGGGAAACCTTTTTATCTACTTTCACTGAAAGTTTTATTGTTGAATTTAAACAGGGCTTACTGAAGATTCACCCACATATCCTGAATTAAATAAAGTCATGATTCTAAGTAAATTAGTTTAAACTTGAGCTAACTATTGAGTAGAATCTGGTTATGTGTTAATCTTTTGTGGAATTTTTTGCTTAATTCAATAATATCTACATCAGAAACATATTTGCATGTGTACACCAATTAGTTGTGGTTAGGAAATGTAATTTTTTTATCACTCAAAAATACTATTGTTTTTGTTTTGCTATGTATTTCTATTTGTGTTGGTTTTCTAAATGGCTTCCTATGATGACTTTTGAATGTCAGCCCTGTTTTAGTAGAGTGGAGTGTTGTGTCACCGCTTCTGTGTCAGTAGTGAATCCTCCCTGAGAGTCTGAGCTCATGAGGGAGTATTGTTTTTCTGCCCGGCAGGCGGTTCAAGTCTGAAGGAATTCATGGCTTTGATGGTTGCTCTTTATGATACTGCAGACACTAAAAGTATTTCGATTTTTTGTCCTTTACCAATTCTTCATTGAAGCTTTGATTGTGACTGATGTGCTCCTGTATGTGAAAAAGCCCTGCATGTGTGATATTAAAGGAGTATCTTTTAAATCAAATGCTCCCTTCAGGAGCAAAACATTGTCAAATCTTTGGCTGAAATTATAGTATTTATTAGGGGTGTAATGATTTAATTCATATTATAATTGGTAGATGCTGATATGATTCAGATTCACTGAGCTAAAATCAATCCAAATCATATTTAGCCAAAAATTTAAACAGTATGAATCAGAGATAAACATCTGAGGACTGAACAGTGCAGGTGACGTTTTCCAGATTCCTTGTATTTCTTGCAAGATAATCAAGTGTAAATTCATTTTAAAATTCAAACTGATCATAATCAATTTATTTCATTTTGATTTAGGTCGATTCGATTAACAGATTGATCCGGTTGGATTGTAAGAATATAAATTGATTCTTCGATTAAATCACTTAAACGTTACACTCCTAGTATTTAAGCATCCACTATGTTTCTGGCTCAAACTGAATAAAAGACTACCGGCACTTCACACAGTTAAAATAAAACCTTTTCGATGTATTTATTGTGTTTTGATATTCTCTCAGTGTCATTAAACAAATGAAGATGGGGACATTGAACATTTGTGCATTTTTAGTGATCTGAAAAGCTGCGGCAGGTTCTGGTGAGAGCTTTGTTAAATCTCCATGAGCAGCTGGGGGGACTGTAAAGACCTCAAAGAAATGGGTGACAAAACTGGGGACACACAGCCAAACGTATTTATAGAAGGTGAGAAACTGATACTGGCAGTGTGCAGCAGTAGGCAGAGAGACAGAGGGAGACAGAGAGGGAGTGGGCAGGGCTTTAGGTATGAAAGAACAACAGTACGGCAGGCTGGTGGGACAGAGCCGGAGAAACAGATGAAGAGGAAGAGGGGAGGAAGAGGAGGGAGCGTGGTGAAGTGCTCATAAGTGTGCGTGTGAAATCAGAGAGCAGGAGAAGGCTGGGATTAGGGACAGAGATGCTGAGAGAGGATGTAGGGGGCGAGGCTGGGAGAGGTGCTGAGTGTGTGAGGAACAGTGTGTGAACAGAGGGATGCAGTCATGTCTCTGTGAGAGGGAGCAGCACAGCAACGGTAACCATGCTGAGCCCCAAGATAAAACAGGCACGCCGGGGTAAGACCAGACCCTCCTTCTTCTTCTCCACCCCCTCTTTCTCTGTTTCTCCTTCTTATCCTGTCTTTCCTCTCTCTGCTGTCTCTGCATAGCTCAATCTGTCTTGCAACCTGTGCAGCATCATCTGTATTACTGATAAAGTCATGGAAGCAATCTAATAGTACTGTGTCAGCGTTGAATCTGCACGCCGGTGTTATTTCACAGGGAATGCAGCTATCTGCAGGTTTTCAGCATGACCTGAAACGCCGAGCAGCTGTTGTGCCCGGAAGCCAATGATAGTTAACAGGCTGTACTACAGGGTGATGTCACCAGCCATGTCTACCATGAACCATTATCTTCATTCCTAACAGAAATGAATTTGCTGGACAATATGGCTGCTGGACAGACAGTCCTGCCACCAGCAATTTCTGGTTTCTTCAGGGTTTTACCTCGTTTTCTCGGCTGTGGGCTTGAGCAGGTGACATGCGAATGACTGTCATGCTATTCACAACAGCTGTCAGTCAAAAACAGTTCTTTTTTTTAAGCTGGGAAAATCCATTTGACCACTGAAGTTGAGACAGAATGTATACATGCTTCTCATGACTGTGGTGATAAATGTGGAAGCTGTAAATCAGAGATCGTCTCACTGGGCTTAACAAGATGCTGCGCTACTCATAGGTGGACTGAATAACAGAGTTTTTTTCCATCTTGACTGCATGTAGAAATTGCGGCATATTTTAGATGTTCTTTCTGAGTTAAACTATTTGCTTTTTAGTAACTTTTACTGTTCATAATTGTTCCCATGAATTAGTCATATTTTTCCTCTTACAGTTGTTCCAGGGAAGCCGAGGAAGTTGATAGTAGAGAACGTGTAGGAGAAGTGCATCTCCTTTCTCTATAGTTTAGGAGTGAAGTAGCCGCTTCAGTTTTCCTGCCATCTCTCATTTGCTGTAATGGTATTCTCCTTTGATTAGATTCTCAACTCCACTCTCCTCTGACCCTTTTACGCAACATCGTTCAGGGCAAACTCAGACAGCATCGTTGAGCTCAATCTGCTGCTGAGGCTCAGATATCAGGCAGCTATGAGATGGCTTCAGGTCTTCAAGAAACAGTTGTCTTTGGTGTTTTATAGTTAAACGCACAACTAAATGATACAATCAAAAAATTATAAAAGGTGAAAGAGTGGCAAAGGATTTAAAATTTTTGAAACGTGTAAAAATAAAAGGCACAAAATCTGCTGTACAATAGGAATGCAATGATATGCTTTCACCACGATTTGGTTCAAACCTAGATCTTTGGGTCATAGTTTTGTTTTGGTTCAGTATATGATTATTGTATTACAAAATGACAACAAAAGACGAAAATTTGGGGGAAAATTTTCTATTTACCAATTGGGACACAAAAATGAAGGAAAACCTGGCAGTTGGCGCATTCTAAAAAAAATAAAGTAATAAAACAATAGTAAATATATTGCATGTAGCACAACACACGGGTTTGACATTTTTAACATAAAAATATGCAAACATGTGCAGTAGGGAAGCAACTTTCACTTTCTCTGCGATTTGGTTCAACGGTGTAACAGATGGACCTGTATTTAACTGAGAATTGTGGCGTCCCTGCTGTACAACAGATGCATTTAAAGGATCAATAGTTTTTCTTTCTTACTACAGGTAGTCTTGAAAACCATAGCATAGTTTTATATAATAATTAATTAATTATATAAATAATTTTTCATTAGTACTGTAACTCCAATATTAATCTAGTTATATTTCTGATTCGTTTGGTACTCTTTAATTAATATTGCACATTGACTAAAAAGAGAATATTCTCCATCTGCAAAGGACTGCAAGGGCAACACTCTCCAAACTTACTGGCCGCTGATCAAAAAAAAGTGTCACAAATTTGTACGTGCCATCTAAATTTTTTCTATAGAGCCAAAAAGAAATGATTATTAGTGAAAAACAAACCGCAGTGAAAGAGGAAAAACCCTGGAATACTAAAGTACATGCTTGAATACATTACATGATCAATAGCTCTCACAGATTTTTTTGTTTTTGTCTTCCGACATTGACTGCACCCTTGGCAACTTTCTAGTTAATTTGTGCTACAAATGTTGTGACAAATAACAAACTGTGATAATGAATGTCTCAAGCAGAACATTTCCAAAGCTGCAGCTCCTGTAGGACATGTGAAGGCTGGCCTGTGTCCTCTGATCCTAAAATGCCGTAGCTCAGATTGCCCAAAAGGCTAATGCTGTTTCTGCCGGAGAGGTGTCAGAATACAAAAACAGATTAACAGCATGTTGTGCCTCACAGCTGCAGATTAGACAGGTCTGCTCATGCTAACCCTTCTGTCCATTACCGAAAGCATCTAAAATACTCACACATACATCAAAATACAACGACAGAGCAGTAAAAGAAAAGCTTTTAATATGTTTTAAATCACTTGGAGGGACAGGTGTACATGATTGGCGCAAAGAACACCATTACTATGTAAAGAAGGCAATTTGGTGGAAGTAGTTTGAACAATGTTCAAATATCTACCTCTATCTATCTATCTATCTATCTATCTATCTATCTATCTATCTATCTATCTATCTATCTATCTATCTATCTATCTATCTATCTATCTATCTATCTATCTATCTATCTATCTATCTATCTATCTATCTATCTATCTATCTATCTATCTATCTATCTATCTATCTCATGATAGAGGAACAATATGAAGAAAATTAAGCTTAAATGTGCCTTTCTGAGTATTTCTGAATTCAAACCGTTGTGAATCAGGAGCTGACAAAAAATACAGTTGAAAAAAGCTTTTAGGTGTGACGTGGAAGCAACTACAACAAAGCGCAAGCTCCCTGCTCCACTACATTCTGACGCATTTGCTATTAAATGACTAGATCCACGGACGTCTTCATTTTTCTTGTCCCGAGCTGGCATCTGGCTCAAAACTGTATGGCAATTTTCTAATGAAGTACTACTGCTCTGCAGAAACTATGTCATAGAAAACAACCTTTTTTTGGATGTGGCTGAAAAATAGCATAAACATAAATAAAAGACAGCTGGGAATGCGTTGAAAATAGCTCAAAAGATATTAGAGTGGGACTTTAAGAAGCCTAAAATGAAACCTACACAAATGTAAATAAATAAAAATATAAATAAATGAAGTCAATATATTTTAATGTAGACTTTTGTTCCAGCCTTCTCTTATCACTGCAATGTTTGCTCTGCAAAGTGAAAAAGCCCTCAAAGAGGGCGTGAAGTAAGCAAGGATTTCACACTGATGATAGTAAGGGAGACATCAGCTGCAGGACATAGAAAGGGAAAAAGAGATTTCACTCCGGGCCCGTGGAGATGCCTTCCCTGCTGTCCTCAGCAGAATGCAGGATGCAATTAACAGAAAAAAGATGCCATTGATTTCCCTTCCTCCTCCCCCCTCCCACTACTGCATTTTGTTTATCTCTCTACTTGACTCCCCCGAGATCATTCCACAGTAAACTGCTTTTGCCACATACCTTTGGTATAGATATGCTAATATATAATCCATACCTGTAATCACTCGTTAGAAAGCATAGTCAAGGTAGACCTGCTTGTTCTCCAGCTGTGAAGCTGTAAAAAGGCTTTTTTATTTATGTCTGTATAATACGAGGATGCAGGTGGCTTCAACTAAACTGTATGTGAATTATCTTCCTAAATATATAGGACTATTCTTCAGATTTAAGGTAGTTCCTTCTTTTGATCTATTAGGTGTTAAATTCTGCTTTTATCTTCTCTATTTGTGCGTCCATGCAGCCCGATCCAAGAGCATGGTTCTTGGAGAGCTGTCCCGGCTCTCCAGGCCCTGCTCGCCTCTGGAGCAGGAGAAGGCGCTGAAGGCCGGCTGGTTGAGGAGGCAGCGGAGTATCATGAAAAACTGGCAGCTGCGCTGGTTCGTCCTGAGGACCGAAGCTCTGTACTTCTACAAAGACCAGGATGAAAGTAAAGCGCAGGTGCATCAAAAAACACACATGCAGCACAAAGACTAAAAAAGGCTCCATCTTCCATGGTTGGACTTAGGGAAGCTCAAAGCTTGAAGAACAGAAAATATGTGATTTTGTTTTGTAATTTTTAGTGAAACGATGACTTTCTTTGATGGATTTTTAAAAACTAAATGCTAGTGTTTTGAACAGGTGGTAAATATAACTTCATCATCTTCTTCTATTATATTAGGACATCCAGGATTGACCATTAAAGTAAATATGATTTGTAATTCTCTCGGCACACGTGGATATTGTGGTAACTCGCTGCCCTTTGGTTCTCCTGAAAGCGCTCAGAGATGGACGGCTGACCCTCTGTATGTTGGAGGGATCAGAAATGTAAGGAGGACTAGTGTTGCCAGATAGTACAAGTACATGAGGAAATGTTTTACTGAGTCATACCTCCTTCCATCGTCATTATATGCCTCTGTTGGACAGCTGCCCAGAGTCTAGTGTTAAAAAAATATATAGATTTAAGATAAGCACCGGTGTTTATTAGTCTAACACTTTCTGTGTCTATCTCCTCTCACAGGGTTGCATTCCTCTTCAGGGCAGTCAGGTTAATGAAGTTCCATCCAATCAGGACGATCCTGTTCGCCACCTTTTTGTTATTGTTCCAGGTGAGCTGCCATGCTAACAGCAAGAATATTAAAAAAAACTCATTTTAATTTTTCATTTAAGTAACACAGTTAAGCTGGAAGTTCCTTATAAAAACCAGTAGCATCCAGTAGGCTGTACTTTTCATTAAAAATGTTAATAATAATTTAGGGCTGTTTATGTAAACAATGATGAGTTGCATGAGGGCTGCATTGGTTTTAAGCAGAACAGTCAGTTTAGTTCTATGCATTGGGGTTCTGTCCAAAACTAGGTCCTGTGTTTGTTTAGAGACTAAAATTATAGCAACAGAGGGAAAAGTTCTTCTAGTTATGATAATGTTGACTTCTTTACTCCAGAAGACCCTAAACTAAAGGGGTCCACCAAATTCTGTCCTTTTAACTGAATAGGTTTTTTTTTTTTATTTGGTATAATACGGCACCAGTTTTTCAAATAAAAATCAAACTTAAGGACAGGCGTTTACTTTTTTCATCCCCTAATTTGAACTTTTTTAGGAAAACTGAGAAAAACCGTAAATGGTTTGAGCTGATTTTGGTTCCGTTAATTCCCCTTCAAAGCTCTGACCGTTTTTGGTAAACACAGACTGTAAACCTCTATAGTTCTAGCTGATGTCAGTCGTCTTATGATGTCGGTTAATTTGTAGGAACCATGATCAAAAGTCATATTCTAAAGCTGTATGATTTACCTTTTGATAAAGGTATAACTCTTTGTGAAATCGAGTTTACAAAAACCCTTTTTAACAGTAAAGAATAAAGAAAATACTAGCGATGCAGTTTTAATTTCTGGATAATCTTACATATTTTTAGTTGCAATATTAGTTTTCTTTCATAATCGTACCATTTTAATCATTTCTTCTTTATTACCCTAATCCTCTTGGTTAAAAACTGAAACTTATCATAATAGAGCGTAGTGAAGACTATAGACAAAATATCACAGAGGCGAAGACAAACAAGACAACAAACCTTCTATCCTTCAATGAACTGTTTAAAATCAACAAAAAGTCAAATTACCAAAACAAAGTTTGGGGTTTTGCATTTTTTGGAGTAGAACCAAATCAACAATTTTATAATAAAAAATGTAACTGATTGTCTAAATGTGTTTAATATTTGACCTCTTTGCATAATAAAAAAGGTTATTTGTCCTACAAACTGTAAAAACATACGTAAACAACTCCCAAAAAATGATCCTAATAAAATTGCAATTATTAAAATAAATGGATATAAAGACAGAGGATGTTTTATTTTTCCTTAATTCAAGCCATATTTGGTAAAAACCTGAAAAACAGCTGACAGAGAGGCATGGTGCAGTTGCTGCTGTCCCTGGGGAAAACTGCCTTTCTAGGTTGTTTCTCTCTTGCACAACAGAATGCAGCACAGTGCAGGATTTTGCACTGAATTCAGGTTTTCATAGAGGAACTACAGTCATCTGCAGCATTGCCAAAAAGAAGAAAACTGAGTGTTTTACATCGAAAAAAAAGGGATAATGCATTTGAGACTATGGATCAGGGAGAATATTTTGACAGAGTACAGTTAGTTCTCTGATAAAACAAGCCAAATGTCAAATGGAAATGTCAAACAGTGTTTCACACTGAGCACACTCAGAAGAAGGGAAACTGCTCTGCATGACTGTGTCTTTGTACTTTACGGGGTGCTTGAACTAATAAGGTTCTTGAATACTGATACTGATATTTCTAATAGGTTACTTGCCTATAGATGATCCAAGAACTGCTGCAGAACAATTCATTACCAGAATGTTAGTTGTGGTTTTTTGTGTTTTCATCTCACATTCAAATGTTTTTAAGTCTTGTTAGTAATTTTCTTTCATTGATTTCTGGAGCAGTGATGTATGACTGTGTTTTCAGGCAGTGCCGGAGAAAAGGATCGATCCGGTGTAGGTCATGAATCATTCCTGCTGATGGCCAACTCACAGAGTGACATGGAAGAATGGGTCAGAGCCATTCGTAGAGCTATATGGGCTCCACTCGGTGGTGGTATGATTAACAAGTTCACACTGGTTCACACGACTGCTTAAAAAAGGTTCAATGTAAGGAAACTGCACTTTCTAGTGACTTGATATTTTCTGCTTTGTAGGTGTCTTCGGACAACACCTTGAGGAGACGATGACATACGAGGCCCAATGTGGGACTCCACGAGAGGTCCCAGTGTTGGTCGAACAGTGTGCATGCTTCATACGTGAGCATGGACTCAAGGAAGAGGGCCTTTTTAGGGCTCCCGGGCAGACGAATCACGTCCGAGAGCTGCAGGATGCCTTTGATCGTGGCGAGAAGCCAGTGTTTGACAGGTGAAGCAACAGAAGGAGAATTTTTATATGCTGCGGTATTTTAAGTGATTATCTATGAGGGATAATTTTGCAAAATGTGCATCCTCACTTTCCAACAGTTCCACGGATGTCCACACAGTGGCATCACTGCTGAAGCTGTACATACGAGAGCTGCCAGAGCCTATAATTCCATTCTCCAAATACACTCAATTTCTCTCCTGTGCTCAGCTTCTTAACAAGGATAAAGAAATGGTAATCAAACTCCTTCTTTATTTCTTGTTAAAATATTTTGTAATAATAGCATTACAGACTTTTTTTTTCTGAAGGGAATTGCAGAGTTAAGGAAACAGGTGAAATCCCTTCCTCAGGTCAACTACAACCTCATTAAATACATCTGCAAGTAAGTGAATCATGACTAACAATCATTGATTGTTCTGATGGTGCATTTGCATTCACATCATGATTGAAGGTTGTCAGCCTGTGAAAGGATTCATTCCACCCACATCCTGGATGTGAGGGGAAGTGACATCACTAACTGTGTGACAGCTCATCAGCTCTGCTTTCATCAGTGGCAGACTATGACTCATACTTTGGCTCCCGAAAAGTCATTTTTGGTGATTTTCCGACGTATGTCTTCACAGGTTTCTTGATGAGGTCCAGTCTTACTCCAATGACAATAAAATGAGTGTTCAGAACCTGGCTACAGTGTTTGGACCCAACATCCTTCGGGCCCGAGTGGAGGATCCCGTCACAATGATGGAGGGTTGGAAAAAAGTTTTGTTTTGCAGCAAAAGTATACTTTATCATAACTTTTAAAAAATGTTTGAGGATAATTATTCTGGTTCCACACAGGAAGCTCGCAGGTGCAGCAACTGATGACCGTGCTGATAAGTGAACACTCCCAGCTTTACTCAGATGAAGCACCTGGAGTTGAGACTCTGCCGCCTCAGGATATCCAGCGTTACACGGTGGAATGGCTTCCACAGGAAAACACAGAAACGTCTTCATCCGTCAGCTCAGGAAACCCTAGAGAGACATCTCGATCTTCCAGCCCTTCTATGGACAGTAACCTCATCACATCAAGCCTTGTTCCGGTGGAGAAGATTGAGGACACCTGCAATGAGGGGAAAGGCAAAAGCCAGTCAGATGAGAAACTGGACAAAAGTGCAGACTGCAAACTAGAAGGACAAAGTGAAGCAGATGTCAGTCCTAGTAAACAGTTTAAAGCCCTGCCATCCTGGAAAGGCTCGTTCAAGGGCAGTGGAGCCTCTGGAGGGCCGAAGGGGAAAATAGGGGGCTCGGCAGGAGACGTGTCAGCAGCTGGTGGGAGCAAGTGGCTGATGAATGGCTTGTCATCCCTACGAGCACACAGGCGAACAACCTCTTCTGGTGAAAAAGTGAAGGATGCCCCAGCATCTCTGAAGGATTCAACGCTTTCCCTTAAAGACACCCCTCTTTCACTTAAGGACACACACAGAGACCCTGATGACAACCTTTCTCGAGCATCCCTGTCTCACAGAATCTTGCACCCGTCGCACAGACTCTCTGCCTACGACAACGTCGCCCCTTCCAGCCTAAGCCTGCCTGCTGACAATTCACCCATCTGGACGTCCTATGAGATCTCACTGTTGGAGCCAGGGGGAAGTGATAAAGCACTGACACCAGACCAGAATAAAGAGAGGCCCACAGAGGCGAGTGATGGAACAGACACCGTAGATGACAGTGCAAGTGTCAATGAAGTGGAGGTCACAGGAACAAATGAGGACATGGCGAGCAGACTAACCAAGCTGAAGCAGGAGTTGAAGAAACAGAAAATCAACTATGAAACCTGCATTCGCAAGTAAGACAGAGTCAGATTCGTTCTTCTCTCACAAATGAATTATAAAGCAGAGTGTCATTTATAACCTATTTTTTTCCTCTTTGAGGCTGGAGGAGTCCTGTACCAAGTACCAGTCACAGATAAACCACCTGGAAGAGGAGCTAGATCAGGAGAAGAAGAAGTATCACATGCTGGAGATCCGACTGAGGAACTCAGAACGAGCACATCAAGACGCGGAGAACCGAAACGTTCTCCTCCAACAGGAGATGGAGGAATTCTTCAAGACGCTTGGTGATCTGACAACAGGAGCAACACGGACCAAATGAGCAGACCACCGCGCCTTTGTGTGGTTAGAGGGGAGCACGGACACTGGGAAGACCAACCAGCTCAGAAACCTTTAAGACTTCACACCTGTAGTGCTAAATGCCCTCTTTAGAATGGCTGTCCTGTGCCTGCACTGACTCATGTTAGTGCCAAACAAGAACTTCACTGGACCAAGAACCTTTTATTTGCCATTCCATAGAATTCCTTGGCATTATACATTATATGTCCAACTGTTTCATCACTAAAACAGTGCCCACAGAGACCAGTAAAGCCTTACGGTAATTTATTGTAGTTTTCACATATTTATACTTAAATATAGGAATGGAGACAATACGAGATGTGAAATCTTTATTTGTTGGAACACAAGTTTCCGATGTACATGGACTGAGTCTGTTGAAGAAACGTCAGAGCTAAAGGTTGAAATTTATACAACCGTGGTTCTAAAATATCAGACGGGTCAACTCTCAGCCAAACCCTCAGAAGAGCGTCTCCAAGGCGCTGAATGGCTTTGTTTCTATAACATTTGAGGCTTGAACAGATACTTAAGGAGAACTCCTGTGTGGCTCCATTCCACTGGTTCCATTTTTCAGAAATTATAGGAAAAGAAAAGGTCAGGGAAGTTAGTGAGGGGGGGGCTTAATCCCCAAACTCTGGGTTAATGCTGAGGTTATTTCATCCTAGCTAAGACAAGGTAAAAAAAAAAAGAAATCTAGAGTGATCTAATATATTTAAAAGTTACCACGGCGGCCTGGCTCTTAATTCTGAGGTGTTCAGATCGAGCACTTACCATATTATTTATGAGCTTACCACACAAAGAGAAGAAACTAAATGCATATAAATGGTACTTTAGAAGAACCTGTATGTTTCAAAAAATATATAGCTTGAATTAAACTGAAAAATGTATTTTGTCATTCTTTCAAATCATTTCAAGCCTGACGCTGCATCTTCAAGTGTGTGAGTGTGTGAGGTAGACCTCAAAATAAGAAAATAAAAAGAGTGCCTGCCACAGAGGACAAAAACACGAGTAAGGGCACTTCAAAATAAATCTCAACAGTAGAGCGTTGTGAATCAGACACTGCCAAAAATGATTTTTTTGATTTAGATTTAGTTTCTGATAACAATCCCTAACAACAGCACACCATGTAGCCAGTGGAAGGGCCAATAAAAACTGTTTTACAGGAGTAACAGCTCCATCTCTTTTCTTTTACATTCACCTTTTTCTCACTCATCTAGACGACCTGCAAATCACCATGAAGCTAAAATACAGTCAGTTTACAGTATTATACAGTGCAAAAAGAAAATTCTGGACTGTGAAAATCCATACGGACATAATTTAAAAATAAATACTTCAATATACCAATATCTACTTTATACCTACAAAAAGAATCTATGTAGAAAAATGAAATAAAACCATCCATTTACATTAAGGTCTAAAATGATGTGTGCTATAATCTACCGGTTGATTTACCTCCTTTGAAAGTTGAAAACAAAGAATTTACAAAGAAAAACAATATATTTACAGCCAACATGACACTGCAGTGCCGTCCAGGAGGGAATCAGACTTTGCATCATTGGCTGAAAACAGCAGCGAGTAAAGCACGCCCCAATCCCTTTCTTCAGTTACATAAATCACATTTCCACATGAAAACATACTCTTAAGTCTTACAGTTTTCAATCACAATAATTTACAGCAGCATAGGGACATGAAAGCAAACTGTACATTTAAAGTTTTCCTTTTGCTCAACGCTCTTCCATGATGCACGCATGCAGTGGCTGCATGGATGTTATCTGCAGCAGGCCAGCATGCTCAGAGAGGTGTGGCCATTCAAGCTGCTGTCTGTTTCTGATGCCATAGTGGGGTCACTGCTGGGGTCACTGGGCTCCGTGGACATGGATGAAACGTCGTTGGTCGAAGAGGAAGAGGAGGATGTGGGCTGGGGGGGGCTGTCGATCACTGCTGCACCTGTGCTGCGAAAGAACACATCAGCAAATAGGCTTCATTGCAATATACAGGGGGCTGCTACTTTAAGGTTTCCTGGCAAGTACTTTGACGTCAATCAATGCAGACTTTAATTGAAAATCTAGATTCAGATGTGTAGATTAACAACTACAATGCTAATCTTCACAAATGACCTTTAAATTACGTTCACTTTTCAGAAAACATTTGGAAAAAATTCATTTATTAGAACTCTTATATTCCATCTAGTTCAGATAATTCCAATAAGGCCAAATTGTCTTAAATGTGTTAAAAGTTATTATGGTCTATAATAAAATGTTGTAAAAACTGACACTCCCATCATTTTTTGATCCATTTTCAAAGCGTTCCCAGTGGTCTTAAAATTATGATTGTCGTTTTAAAAACATCTGTGTCGTTTTCTAGGACATAGTTTCTGCAGAGCGGCAGTAGTTCATTAGAAATTCTCCTCTGAGTTGTGGGTAAGACTGTCGGTGCGGAGCAGTTCCACCCTGTTACTCAGAGCCGTTTACGCGCTCCACCGCCAGCTCCTCACACCCCCAACCCAACATTGCCGGTGCAACAAAATTGTTGAGCAACGTTAGAGCTATCCAGCTGTACAGTTTTGAGCCCGATGCCAGCAGAGACGAGGAAAACAAAGACGTACATGGATCTGTTTTTCTGCAAGTGGATGTATCAGAATGAAGCAGAGAAGGGAGCTTGTGCATTGTGTATTTTCTACCACACAACTGCGATCTTTTTTTAAACAGCTTTTTTTTTCCGTCTGCGCTGATTTACAACAATATGAAAAACTTAAACTTAATCTTTCTTTGCATAGGTCCTCCATCTTGAGAAAAATGCTCCACGAATGTGTTAAAAACACAGAAAACGCACTTTTCATTGGAATGTGTCGCAGTTTGTGCTTGACAGTAAAAACCAGAATTTCCAAATTATTCTTGTTTTTTTTCCCTACTTCAATAATCCACAGTAGTGGATCTTAAAGTTTTATTTTCCAGTATTATAAGAATTACTCACCTAAAGGAGGCGGCTGGCCTCTTATCACTCCGTTTTTTGTCCATTCCTCCCACTCTGTAACTTCCTTATAAATGAGGTCTGCAATAAAAGGAAAACTAACTGTAAATGTGAAGCTAAAGACAGAGCCAAGTCATTAGGCAGCGTGTCATATGATTTGCTCAACAGTCAGGGTCGGTTGCACTCTCTGCAGTCTAAAGAGCACCAGGTTTCTAAATTGGACCGGCTTTGCTGGTATGATCTTTCTAAAAATGAGCCGGGGGTCATTATCACCTGACGGGCATTTGGATGAGCAAAGCTTTGCTGCACGACTGAAAGTGATAGTTTCTCCCAACTTAAGTCACTCATCGGAGAACCAAGACTTCTGCAGTGGAAAACATTTAAAGTGAGCCCTGTGAGTCAAGTGATCTGCTCTCTGTAAACAACTGGTTTCATTTTGTTTGGCTATTTCTGGGGAAAAATAAGCTTCCACTGACTACGGAGTAATCATAGCACCTGAGCTTTTCAACAAAAACTGTCATTTCCGACCATGTCATATTCAATTATGTGTGAAAGTCTATTATTTCCAGACAATACAATTTAAGGACTTATACTGTTCACACTGGAAAAAAAGCAACAAAAAAAAAATGGGATTAAACCAAATTAAGTTGTGTATTGGGTTTAGGAATTCCTCATAAACCTTTTTTTCTTTAAACAAATATTTACTTACATGGTTAAAGATTTGTAATGATAAAGAGAAACAGTTTGAATTGAGATGAGTTGAAATCAGTTAACTCTGTATTTTACAAATTTATACCAGACCTAAAGTCATTGAACACAAAAAAAGGAAGAAGAAAAAAACAAAAAAGTTACTACAAAAAAAAAATTATGAAAAATTCTTGCAGCGTAGTTGTGTAAATAAAATATAAAAATAAATATAGAAATGTAATAGGTGAACACAAATTGGATAAATAAGTGGTTTGTATAAAAAAAATCAATTGGACCACCTAACATGAAATTTTATGTTTGACTGGTTTGTGTAAGACTGCAGGTTAGTTTTGGAGAGTTCTGAAGTTTACACGAGTAATGTTTAGTGAGAAAAACAAATTCCAATAAATGGTTTAACTGGAGTAGATTTTAATCCAGTTGATTTAAACTTTTAGTGTGGGAAAAGAATTGTTCAGTGTTGCGTTCACAGCCTTGGTGTGCAGTCCGACCTTTCCACTCTTCCACTGTGTGCTCCCTCTCGTCCAGATGTTTGTCTGGGATCTTAGGAGGAGGCTGACAAAGAGAAAACAGTCTTTTTTTGACAACTTCCCATTACAAAAGACACAAATAAATGAATAGATCTGCCGTGATGCATTCAAGGAGCTTCATTCGCCTGCCACTTACTGCTTCCACTTCTGCTGGATCATACCAAACGTTGATGTATGGATGCTGTAGGGCTTCGTCAACAGAAATGCGCTTGGATGCGTCAATCACCAACATCTTAGATAGGAGATCTCTAGCTTGGCTGGCTAAAGGGAGACACAGCAGATAGATTTGATCGCATTTTATGAACCATTTGGTTATGAATGTGGCAAAAACTTCACAAAAATTTCAGTTGTGGTTTGATAAAAACAAGAAAGTACCTTTTAGCTTATTGTGATCGGAGTCGGCAGGGAAGAGCACATCCGGGAAAAGTTTCTCAAAGCTGTATCCGGCATATCGTGGTCGGTTTTCCACGTAGGTTCTTACTGACTGATTGAGCTTCATCAGAAAGTCCTGAGATGGAGTTCCTAGCTGCTCAATGACCTTGTTCCACTGGTCAATGTCTGACGAGGAAACGTTAAGGGAAAAGGGGCTTGCACAGACACAGACAGCACCAGGTCACCAACATGACATTTAGCTTTCTTTGAGGCTCAGACACCAGCTGAGCTCTTCAAATCTGCAGACAACCACATCCAATGACATGAACAGATATGGCATCTGGAGAACCCAAAAGATGATTTTTTTTAATCCAGCGGTTTGAAAAATATGTAAATCTGATGGAGGAAAACAATAAAACTTAATACTGTATATTGAAGACCCACTCCGATGAAAATAGTGTTTTTTTGGTGTTTTTAACACACTCTTGTGGCATTGGAGGACATTTAAAAAGAAGATTAAGCTTAAAATTACATTTCCCCCCTCCCCGTTGCTGATAGCAGAGGAGAGGGGAAGAGGGGTGGGGTTGCTCCACACCAATGGTCCCACCCAAACCTCAGAGACAATTTTCTAACGAACAATTGCCGCTGTACAAAAACTATGTCCTAGAAAATTACACAGGTTTTTCATTTTGGGTAAAAATGGTAGAATCCTAATTAAAAGACTACTGGGAATGGATTTTAAAAAACCATCAGAACGTGATCGAAGCGGCACTTTAAATCATAAAATGTCCATATATTCTTAAAGAAATACAGCTTTCTCTTAGAAACTTACAGTTTTATCAATAATTTTAGACAAAAACAGGCCCAAACCATGAAACTACCTCCTCTCAGTTTACTGACTGTATTAGACTCACCAATAGAGTTTGGTCTCAACAACACCACCTGCTTTAAGTTTATGAAGTTCTATACTGAATGTTTTATTATTATTGTTATTATTATTATTATCTTGGGAGGTTTTTCACTAATTTCCTTCCAAAATAAAAGCTTCTAACGGGCTCCCACTCAAGCAGAATGTCAAGGTGAAGCTGGTGGAATGATGGTGGATCTCTTCACGGAGAACAAAACGATGGCATCATGAGCGGTGATGGGGAAGGATACGATCAGTGCCAGGGAACAACACACTTCCCCTGATCATCTCAGCCACAATGCAGCCCACTGACCATACATCCACTGGAGGGCACATTCAGACGACAGGTCATGCAAACAGAATGATGAAAAGAAATGAAAACAACAACAACAAGATGAGAGGAATGGCAGAGATGAAGAAATGGAGAGCATGCAGGACTAAGCAGATGAAAAAGTGATAAAAAAATTAACTATAAGCAGGATTTTTTGTTTTGTTTTAAAGGCTTCTTCTGGTTAACTGACACAAATGCAAGGATACAGTCTCTTCCTGGGAAGAGGATTTTATGTCGAACCATTTCTGCCAGAATGCAGCCCACAGACCATATGTCCACTAGTGAAGTGGAGCACAATGAGCAAAGCCAGTAAGGAGTGAGAAACGCACAACAGGTTAATTTAACAACCCAAATGAACTTCCTTTACGTCCAACAAGCTTTATTTGTGCAACACAGGTCAGGTAGAAAACCCACGGCATCGCAGAGCTCCCAAGCCAATCAAAAGTGGTCAATTTTTTGGCCTGACATGCACTGTTAAGTTACTAACTCACCATTGGCTTGGTAGCCCATACCCAGGATGACTTCCGGCGCTCTGTAGTAGCGTGTAACCACGTATGGCGTCATCAGGAGGCCTGTAGCTGCCGTCCGGGCCAAACCAAAATCCAAAATTTTTAGAGTGCAATCAGATTTGACGACTATATTGCTGGGCTTGAGATCCTGTAGAGACAAAACCATCCAAAATTTCTCTTTTTTGTTTGACAACATAATAATAAGACGTGTTTGTTTTCATTTCATCTAAATTGTTTTAAGGAAAATAAATAATTTTATCCCAATGACTTAGGACAGATGAACAAAAACTAATTATTTTCAACTCCTGTTCCAATGTTTCCCTTTCTGCATCAAAACTTAAGTATTTATGTTTTTTACCATATTTTCAATAGATATGGATGAATTGTATGCTTTTGATAATTCTCAAACATGTTCCTTGCATGTTTAGTCTTCATAAGATGAACACATTTTATCAATTACATTCTTTATTGTCATAGTGAGACTAGTTCTAATTTTTAAATCAATACCAGAAATCAGAATTAACTTAGAAAATGCATCAATTAATCAAATCCACAAATTCATTTTCCTTTTTAAGTGGTTTATTGTGATTATTGCAAAAACCCTAGATTGAGTTAGTCTATTTTTGAAAGAATTTCAAATTTTGTGATTGCAAGTGCCAAATTTGTTCAGTTTCAAACACAAATTGTGTGCAAAAACAAGGATTTGAAAATAAAATCAATATTTTACCAAACTGTTTTAAATTGTAAATTGAGACAAAAGGTCATTTAATTATTTTGACAGTTTTCTCTTATTGCTTTTGGAAAGATTGTTCTTCCCTGTTCATCAGTAAACATCCAGCAAGAACATTGAGCAGAATTTCATAACACATGACGGACGTTGTGCTGTCCTGGGGTTCTGGATCATTTCCCTTCAAACTGTGAGATATGGGCCGTGTGTCTGGAGGCGGATGCTCGCTCGAAGTGTCCTTCTAGCCACTGAATCAGTTGGAGTGTAACGCATCGAGCCGCCATGGGCACTTTAGAAGCTGTTTGGACTCGTGTCGTTTCACAAAGAAGGAAAAAAAAAACCCCTGCAATTTGTTCAAGGACATTGAATAGCAATTCTCACTCTGAAAGTGCGTTTTATCAGAAATGTTTAATAAGGGAATTATTTTTTGGCCTATACTCAAATGGTTGCTTAGCAACAAATCCCAACAACTCCTCCCCTGACGTTTAGTTAGCAGACTGACGGCTCTTCCACTTCAGCAAGGTGTGTCTCAGCAGTTCAGGGCTTCACGCTGCCGTACCCTAACCAGGCAGCGGGCTGCCACTTACCCTGTGAATGATGCCTGCAGAGTGGAGGTGCTTGATGCCGCACAGCATTTGATAGAGCAGATAGGACAGCCGCTCGTGGTCCAGCTCCATCTGAATGACCTGGCACAGGTTGGCATCCATCAGCTCCATCACCAAGTACCTGAAAAAGGAAAAACCACTCATAGCTCTGGCAGAAAAAGAAAAAAAAAAGGCTTTCGTTTATGTTCTAGTTACTTACACATCTTGGAATTCCTCTAATGACTTTTGTGGTGAAAATACATTTAGGAGGCCGATGATCTGTGGATGTTAAGAGTAGGTAGTTAAAACACAGAAACAATATTTTCCCCGTCTGACATCCTGGGGATTCTAAGATAAAATGTGCCTAAAAAAAAACAATCGAACTTACATTTTTGTGGTTGACATACTTCATGAGTACTAGTTCTCTGTAGGCTCTCTTGGCGTGAGTCTGGTTTTGAAATGGCCGACTTAGCTTTTTTATGGCGACATTTCGATCGAGGGTTTGATCGTACGCAGAGCTGCAAAGAAAAGATATTTCTCCAAAAAACAAGAAGACTAAAGGGTATAACTGCACAGCTTATAGAAGAGGGTTCATGTCAGCTTCACCCTAAACCAAAACTGCTAACGTTTCCTCATCGTTTGCAGAGGAAAACGAACTCACCAGACGATTCCTTGCGCCCCTGAGCCAATCGGTCTTAAGTTCTGGTACCGCTTCAGCACTGTGAATGTGGAATCTCCAACATCTACGCTGTAAAACTCTTTGTCTTTCTTGTTTTTATTCATGGTGAGTTCTTCGATGGCTGATTTCTGCACTTCCAAAAAAGTCCTCTGTGAAGACAGAAGCAGGACGGAATATTTTGTAAGACAGATTTACACAAGATATAAAAACAAACAGTGAATTTCAATCCTTGAGGTTCAGAAAGCAGATTGGGAAGAAGAAAAGAAATCTGCGTCTAGGTGCTAAGAAGAGCAGCTTCCCACCCTCAGCACCTCTGCAAACAAGCCGCGAGGCAAATGAAATTTAACTCCTGCCCCTCTGGAGAACCAAGCCCAGAGATAAATCCTCCAAGTTTGGAGCTAAGCCCAGAACTCCAGCTTAGTTCTTCACGCAGGTCCTCCACAGGCATGACAACCAGGTCAAATTTCACTAAGGTTCTGCAACTCCACCACCGAGATGCTCATTTGTGCAGACGGCATTCACACTTTTGCTTCAATTTGAATTTTAAAAAAATCTTCCAAGCTTACTTTTCTTGACTTCTTATATAAGAAAAAGAGCCGCCTTCCTCATTCATCTCCCGACACACAGACCGTATGAGGAGGGATGTAATTGCCAGAGTGAAGTGAGTCAGCTCCCCTTCTGTTCCTCCAACGTCACAAAGACGTCCAGAGCATCCACCTCCTTCCAAACATGAACATCGACGCTGCTCCTTTTAATATTCCACACAGGAAGACCACTGGGTCCCTCTCAATTATGAAAACGTATTGACATTTGAATCAGGAAGGCGGAAATCCCACTTTAGCTTGTGAAATTTGGCTAGTCGTGATTAGATCCACAGATTTACATCTGAGAGATTCATCAACACGTTTCTGGTGTGATCTTTGCTGCTGCAGCAGCTTTTGCAGGCAGATGACCCAGGTGTCATCCAGGTATGGTCTTCAGGGAGAGACGTGATGGAGCAGAACCGGCACAGATAAGCAGACTTCCATTTAAAAGACTCAACAGTTTTCCAAGGACAAAGAAGTCAAACTTGTGCATACATTTGAGCAGAATTATCCCTAAAAGGTGCACTTCTTTATTTCAAAGTAACATAGAATAAATGGGCTATCTAGCACATAAAGATTAGAAAGGGCCCAACTGATTGAGATCGAGACAGTGATTGCATGGATGATGAGCAGATACGTCGCCGTCAGAGCTGTAACCTTGACCACCAACAGCCTCCAGCAGCCCGGAGGCTCATCCTGCTCTGCTGGGATGGGATGGGATGGGATGCACTGCAGCCCCGCGCGCCGCCTGCTATGAAGCAGCCAGATTAAGCCGGCCGGAAGGGGCATCACTGCGGGGATAATGGCCCCCGTGATTTGACAGTTTGGGAAACCAGCGCGGATTCCAGCTCCGTTGGATCGAAGGCCATTCTCCCTGAATGTAGGAGGACCGAAGGTAGGTAGATCGATGAGCAACCGAGCAACCTGCCCGGTCAAAACAGCACGCGCACGGCGACACACGACCCTCCCCCCACGGCCAAACAATAAAGCACGTCTGAGCCTGGCGCGGAGGTGAGAATCCTCATCTTACCTCGGCGCTCCGATCCGCCCGCAAACGTCGCGGTTTCTGCTCTGAAAGGCTCCGGAGCGGCACGCGAGAAGTGGACGCCGCCGCCGAACGATGATTTATCCCGTCTCGAGGCTTAAAAATAACATGACCTCACAAAATGCGATGCCTACGTCTCCATCTGCCTGCTGCTGACGGACCAGAACGCGCAGTGCGCACGCATGCGTGCCAGCAGCACGTCACTGGCGGACGGACACACCCACCTCACTTCCGCCTGGCCGTCCATCAAATTAAAAATAACAAATTGATAATTAAACAAATAAATTAACTTATAAACGAGCTAAAATGTATAACAGCAAATACATAACCGATTTAGGTCTACCACAGAATAAATGCTTCTGTTATTTTCGTTTTTATTTGTTCATTTTTTTTATAAACAATTGTTTAAAAAAAAAGACCTACTGTTTTTTTATTGACCTAAGTAATTTTTAAAAATACATTGAAATAAGGCTTAATTTCTCCCAAATTTTTTCTTTTGAGATACATTAAAAAAATGTATTGGAGCCATGTCAGTTTGCCGAAATACCACTAGGTGGCTTGTCTGTTTTCATTACATACTTATTATCAAGGGAGACTTATTTTTTATAGGTATGTCTATTGACATTTCCTCTGATCATCTTTTGATCTATTTTAAAATAGTTGCCATGGTCTTTTAATTATGATTATGCTGGGTTGGTTTGTTGTTGTTGTTGTTGCTGTTGTTTTAGCTAAAATTAAAATGCACATATCGTTTTCTAGGACATAGTTTCTGCAGAGCAGCAGTATGTCATTAGAAATTCATCTCTGAGTTATGGGCGGTACTGTTGTTCCGCCATTTCCCATGATCTCTTTGTTTTGTTCCATGCCAGCTCAGATGACAAAGACGCACATGAATCGATTCATCTGCAAGTGCATCAGAATGGAGCAGAGCAGGGAGCTTGTGGATGCCCTAAGTCTACAAGCTTTTTTCAACATTATTTTTTGCATCTGCTCCTGATTCACAATGATTTAAATAAAGAAACATCCAGAAATGCAAATTTGAGCAAAATTTTCTTTAAAAAAGGCCTTTATCATGAGTAGTTCCCACAAGAACATGTTAAAAACATTCAAAACACAATATTTCATTGGGGTGAGTCTTTAAAGACTTAAACAAAGCATGCTTTTGGTGAAATTAGAGTTTTCAGCTCTAAAAACAGCCTTATTGTAACTGCAGAGGTGTATTTGTCACTGATTTCCACATTATTTGGAAAAATGAGTAATGTCATATTCTGCCAAGATAGCAACTATATGTGAACATCCCTTAGCCAAAGGTAGAACACTTGAAGTTTATTTTTGTTAAGTCTACTTGAATATAAGTATAGCAAGGGTACCATGATAATCAAATGCTTATTTATATAAATCATGTAAATAGTAAACTTCAAATATACACTGCCTCGCTTTTGATTAAATATACTCAGGACACTGGCCTAAAACTGAGCAACATGAACAAAATTAGGTCACGTGACCACACATGTAGCTATTATTTCATACATTTATTAAGCAGAATTGTTTTCATTCATTAGCATTAAAAGCTTTTTGAAATGTATTTTATGCTTTTCTATAGAACAAGGCGGAGATAATGACATGTTTGGTAAAAAAAAAAAAAAAATGATTCACTCCTGTCCCGAATAATATTCCATTAAAAAAAACTTCCTGATTGCAAACAGTTTAAAAACCGACCTAACCTAACTCGTGTATTGTTTGTACGTTTTTCCATAGGATGTTCTTGTCCTCTGCCCATCACACGGTGGAATAATTAAGGAGCAGATGCACAGCAGGCTCTGCTCTGCAGACCTCTACAGCAGGTTAGATAACGTGAAGGAAGCGCCGTACCGTACCGTACCGGGCCATGCTCGAAGCATGTGACTTTAAAGCTGCGGAGGACTGTCGGTGAAGCTGCGCTGCTGACAGAGTCGGTGAATCCTCCCTGTTGTCGCTTACACCTTGTTGTATCCCGGATCCTTTTCTATTTTTTTTAACCTCCCTCTCAGGATCCCCTGCTTTTTGCGCAGACACCCCGGGGCCTGCGCAGCAGAGGAGCGCAAAAAAACACACACCGGACATGGACAAACCAGCGTTTTCCGCAGCACCTCCAACCTCCCCCGGTTGCTTACCCCTTGCTCGAGGAGAGCCCGCAGTGTTATGATCATTGTTGGGATGCAGCCTCGCAGCAGCGGACCGCTATCCACCGCGTTCACCGACACCGTTTGTCCTTCCTGCGCTCTCTCCACTAGCGCACCTACGCGGGAATCCACCGCACCTTTGGGCGTCAGACGGATTTAGTTGAGTCGGTGTGTGGCTGATCTGATGCCACCCGCTATTGGTGGCTCTGACCTGTCACTGTCAAACCGCGATGTTAATCCAATCAAGTGTTTAACTGCGAGGAGCTAAGAATAGCCCCAATTACTGTAAAAAGTTTCAGATCCTCCGCGTGGAGCTTGAGGTTAAGGGGGAGAAAATGAATCGGGCAGCATGTATGGTTAATGTCGTTGATGAATCACCTGCCAGAGCAGACCAGCGTTTGCAGGGAGGACATCACAGCAGCATTGCGATGATCACAAGGATTACTTTGGATCCGCGCTGGGAGCTCTGAAGATAATAGCCTGCAAAGGATCAGACCGCTGACAAAGCTTACATATGCTGTCAGGTAATTTCCCCTTTTCCACTTCATCACATCTCACCCAGACAGTTTGCTGAATTTGCGTTCCTTTACATTTTGTTGGATAAGTTTGGCAGAGATTTGGAGTTGAGGTTGTAGCCACAAAGAGGTGATGCTGTTCAGGCCTTTTCACAGTCACACTGGCTGTTGTTGGGCTTACAGTACATAAAAAACACCAACTGCCTTTGCAGCTTTACAGAAACATGAGCTTTTACTGTCACCTTGTTGTTACAGGGAAATATGACTCCCACATCCGGAAGAGCCATGTTGTCCTAAATTCCATATACACTGCGCTCTTCTGCATGATATGGATGCTTCATATTGACTGTATATGCAATAGCAAAGATGCTCTAAGCAAGAAAAAGGTTTTGAAGCAGGTTTAGTTTGCAAAATATTTAAAGTTTGGAATAGACATTAGGAATTGAAGTGCAGAAAAACAGAGAATCCAAATGTTCCAAATGCCAAAACAGCATAAAGCTCCTGTATTTGCTTTTAATCATTCAAAATAAAGGGTGCACATAAACAAAGCATTTTATGGAAGAGCTGCTGATGCTTTGATCCAGTTCTAAACATCAACTAAAAACTTTTTAGAATGGCTTTTAATACTCAGTAGTTGGTGGAATCTTATTTTCTTTCACTCGGTTTATTGAATTCTTATGTCTTTAATGTGTCTGATTGCTTTTTAAAATGTTATGCTAAATTGTAATCCCAATTGTCTTAGACCCAATTATTATTATCGTGCACAATTATTTATGTATCTATTTACTCATTTGCTAGTTTGATCTGATATCTAGTGGGCTATAACTGTACCGTCAGTTGTTTTTTTCTTTGAGCTGCCACAATGGGTGAATTTCTCCCTTTGAGATAAAGTTCAATTTAATTCTATTAATCTGCTCAATTTCAGATGTTCTTTTTTATTGTAGAGCACGTTAGTAGGCTGATGGTGTTGTAAAGTGCTATATAAACAAAGTTTAATTCATTCAAACTGAGCAGATGCTCACACCTGAAAACATTCCTCACGTTTTGTAAGTTTACACCTCAATATTAGACCTCTGATCAAAATGAGTTGCTTTAAATCCTTCAGTTTGTTAACCGTGTGTGTTCAGTTTTTTTTCCCCATTCTTCTGTTGGGTAAATTCATTTGTAGAGACTGATTTAATCAGGCCTAAAGTAATCAGGTTGGATTAAAACAGAGGGAGCAAGCCTATTATATTACTGCCCTAAAAGATTTTTTTTTGCATCACACAGTCTTGTGTCATGCTCACGCAAAGATGTGATGGAGTGAGAAGCTCAGCGGCTGGGGTTTTCCGACTTTACCATAAAAAGAAAGCAACCTACTTACTTTGGCTGGTAGAGTTAATTTGATTAGACACCAGAGGGGGATAAAGGTGTTGATACATGTCGTTTTTAATGTTATTTTTGCAATTCTTCGTCTAGTCTTCTTCCTAAAAATTAGAATCTGAATGTTGGAGTTACTTATGTTGAATTTTAAATATATTTCTAAAATCTCTTATCATTGCCAACATAAAAAAGGGAAACCACCTTTCATGTATTTTTGTTGGTGCCACCAGCATGTTCAAAGGATGACGTAATGGCTGTTATGGTGCCTTCATCACAGCTTCCTCAGACACGACCTTAGGTCAGAGGAAAGCCTGTTACCAAATGAGAGTGGCTTAGAGATCACATACAGTAAAACTTAAATAGTCTTTTCGACTATAAGGAAACTTAATTTTCTCACAAATTTCTTTGCTGTGACTAATAATCAACACAGTTTTAAACAGAAAAGTATGCACAGAGGAAAAAAGTATTGTAAATTTCCCATATTTTGACGTATAAAAATGAGGAAATGACGGGTAAAAAGGTGACAATGCCTCATAAAGTTATCGTTTGATAATTTTACTTTGAAATAAAGGTTTTTGATAGGTGTCAATTTGACTTTGCTTATCCTCAGGTGTGTGCATGGACTGTGGGCAGAATGAGCAGCACATTTGTTACTTTAGCTGAGGTACTGGAGGCACGAGGGGGACCTCTGCTGGAGGAGGAGGTGTGGTCTTTGCTGCTGGGTGCTGCAGAGTGTTTAATGGATATTTCATATAGAGGTAAATAATCCTGGATTGCTTTGTGTACGGTGAAACCATTTCATCATTGTTTCTTTTGGGTTTCAAAGATTCTTGTTGGGGTTTGGTTTCAGGTCACAACAATATGTGCAGTATCATAAGCCCAACCACGCTGTTGCTGTCAGCCACTGGAAGCTTAGCATTTAAGAACTGTGGCCTGTCGGATGAGGTTTCTACATTTGCTGCTCCAGAGATGCTGCAAGACCAAGCCAGCTCAACCAAACCTGCCACAGATAGGGTCGGTGCATCTGTCCTTTCACACGAAACATCCTCATCATCACAGCTATCACATTCCTGTGCAGACCTTTAGGTCATCAAATATTTATTATAAAAGAACCGCTGTTGTTTGCTTAGATGAATTTAGTCAGGGGGTGTCACAAATAGACAAAATCACTTTGCAGCTGAAGGTCAACTAAAGTATAATTGCGCCATCTTGTGGCACAATTGAAACACTTGTTCTCAAATGTAATATTTACTGATTTTCATTCAATTGTTCACATAGCTTCCTTAAATCCTCTGAAAGAATTCACATTTAAAGTAAAAAAAGAAACAAATAGGGATTTAGGCGCACAACCCTTGCAAGCAACAGTAGTAGAAAAGCAGCTAAACTATTTTTTTACTGCAGTAAAAATAAATTATATTAATATTATTCTGTATATGTTTGTGCAAATTGTTAAAAAACATTTTTTAAGCAGCCGAACCATATTCAAGATTTTGTTGTTGTTGTTGTTCTGGACCTAAATCTATTTAAAATATTACATCAGATGTCAGAGTCAGTACTTTGGATGACATATAATACAAGGGTTTATCTAAAGGAATGTTAAAAAGTTTATGTATTTACTGTTACACTTCTGTCTGTTTTCTTTTACCTGAGGAGCAAGCTTAAAGTGGTTTATTAAATCATTTTTAGCTTGATTTTAATTGAGCCTTAGCTTAAGAAGAAATGTCACAGCTCAAAGATTCAAATGTTTTTTCAAGAAACAACTTTTGTTTCTGGGAAGGACACGCATTCTCTGTAGCTCTGCTTATTAAGATTAGAAAACATTTGAGGAAAAAAACTGTTATGACAGAATAAAAAATGAAATAAGCACGTTAGTGATAATAATTTAACATTTAGCCCTTTTATGGTTGAAAATGTGTTATTCTTCACCTTTTATAGTTGGAATAACAACATTTATGCAAGAAAAAGGACACAGAGAACCCCTACATCATGAGGATAAAGGCAGATGGGAGGAGACTAAGTAAAAAAGCAAATTCCAAAAATAAATGAAAATGTACTGACTACAAATGCATGCTGACTCTATTATTCTAAATGGTAAAAATAAAAAGATTTAAACTAACTGCAAAGCATAAGAACCACTAAAAAACACAACAATAAGTGATGAGAACTTGCTTTTTCCTCTCCTACTATCCACAACAGATAGAACTTTAATTGATTTAATTGACCCTCCCACAATGGGGAAATTGATTTTTCTTTCACCATAGCTAAAAAAAAACAATTATAATGAAAAAAAGTAATATATTTACAATGTTTTTTTCTCTTAGCGTTTATCATTTTTGAAATTTGAGGCAAGTTTAATTGTGAAGTCTGCAGCAATAATTCATCATGTTGATTCATATGATTTTTCTTTGTTTTCACAAACCATGACACCATTTGTGCAAAAACTATTTTTACATACAAATGGATTGCATGATTTGAGAATTTGGTTGTACATACCCATGCCTAATACAGAAGAATACAACTGGATTAAAACTCAAATAGCCATATAAATATAAAGCATGCATACATGCATTTCTATCTTTGTACGTGTGGTGTTATACCACTCCAACCTAGGAAAAGCTAAGCAAATTAAAGTAACCATAATTTTGATTGTTTTTTCTTTATTGAGATTTTTAGAGCCATATTGGTGACAATATTGTTCAAAGGTTTTGTTTTGTTTTATAATTTGCTGCAAATATTCAATCTAAACCGTTTATTTGGTGTACAGATGCTGGTGTATTCTCTGGGAATGACTCTCTACTGGTCGGTTGATTTTCAGCTCTCTCAAAATCAGGTAGGAGCTCCTGACTGTCTCAAAGTCAAAGGTCACGCACACTGAGATAAGAATTTTATTTCCACGTTTCAGCCTGTCCAGTTGAGTGACCATCTGAACAGCCTCCTGCTTAGCATGTGTGAGGACCTGGCCCACCGCAGGGTAAATCTCAACTCCATCCTGGAAGCCTGTGAATCTCAGTTAAAAGCCTCCATGCTGCTGCCCCCTGCCAAAATCATCAAACAGCTTGTGGAGGAGGTTTTCCATGAATCGGTGAGCTGTTTTCCTCACGATAGACGTTCTGTGAAAACGGTGGTGGATTGCAGCTTTGTCTTGCTTTTCCAGATGGACCACAGTTCTCTGCCAGACAGCAGCGTTCCTCTAAGTGGAAGGAGCCAGATGATCAGAGAGAGACTTCATGGTGAGAGGGCAAACTAAGCAATTCTTATTTTTAAGAATTCATTCAAAATGACATCTTTTTTATTTCTCATCACCTAGTTTGACTTTAAATCACCATTCACCAAATAATTGCATACAATCTTTGGACTTGTGTGTCTTTGGAGTCAAGACATTATACGAGTCAAACGGATTAAACTCTTAACCCTAAAGATTAGGCTCCTGTGAGAGCCAATAATCAGATACAGAGAGCAAAGTATTCCCTGGACTAAACCCCTCACTCGTCTCAGCTCCGTCCAAACATCTTAGTGTTTTTGGTGATCATAGAGACTGGCAAATTTCAGACCTTTTTGTTATTTTTCTTGCCTTTCCTGGTCAACAGGAAAGCGAGGGCCCTTTTCAGACTTCAGCGATGGTAGTGCTGAAGGGAGAAGGTACTCCACAGACTCGGATTCAAAGTCAGGTAAGCACGTGGACTATTAGAATCCATGACATGCAGACTTTTCTCTGCTTTCAAAATAACCAATTTTGTTTGAGTGTTAATTCCTCCCAAGTTTTGTATGTTTGATTTACATGCACAACTGTTTTGTTTATTAGCTGTACAATGTAATGTTTTAACGTCTTGTGTAGGGAGTTTGCCTCAGAGACCTTGGAGGCAGCGACCAAGAAGCTCTCCCACTGTGCTGTACCAGTCTTCTTTAGAGAGGCATGTATTTAATGCATCTTCATTTCTATATTAGCCTTTTTAACAGAGAAACTTTACTTTTTTAACAAAGTTTTGGCCACAGCACTTCCAATTTATGTTTGTCTTTTAATGTTGATGCTTTTAAAGTCCCATGAAAAAGCATTACCAGTGGTCGATTATTATGATTAAGCCTTTTTTAGCCAAAATAAAATAAAAACCTGTGTAGTTTTCTAGGACATAGTTTCTGCAAAGCATCAGTAGTTCATTTGAATTTCACCTCTGATTTGTGGGCTCAGAGTGAGCCTTCCCTCATTTATCATTTTTGCACTCTCACCCACTAGTTTACAGCCCCTCATAACCCCAACCTAACATTAGCAGTGCAACTAAAATGGTCAGCAATATTGGAGCTTTCCAGCTGTACAGTTTTGATCCAGATGCCAGCTTGGACGCGGACAACAAAGACCTACATGGATCTATTTGTAGAATAGTCTAAGTGCATCAGAATGGAGCGGAGCAGGGAGTTTGTGGCTTGCCATTGTAGCACCTTTGTCACTGCTACTGCTACTTTTTCATCTGCTCCTGATTCACAATGATTTAAATAAAGAAATACTCAGAAACTCAATTTTAAGCTTAATTCTCTTTATGTATGCCCACCTTCATCAGAAAAATTCAACAAGAACATAATAAATACACCAAAAACATGTTTTTTATTGGAGTGGGTCTTTAAATTTTTTGTGTTTTATTCTTTGAACCTTTATGTCAAGTACCTTGTTCTACAACATGTTGGCCAATCAATTGATTGATCGATCTATTGATTAAAGAAAAGTTTATTTTTTTCTCCATTGTCATTAGTACTCTTATGGTATCCTTGTCCTTGCCTACCTCTCTCTCATCAGACTCCACCGTGGGGTCCGTCGCAGAGATAGCAACAGTAGTTGGGTTGGAAGAAGCCCTCATCACGATTTTTCTCCCAAGATATCCGGCAGATCTCACAGCCCGTCCATCACCTTCAGTGAGTCATCAATGTGCCTGAGTCAGAGAAAAGCAAAGGTAGGAGCAGAAACGTCTTCTAACTTGTTCATTTGCATAAACAGATCAGAAATATATTTGGAGAACAGAAAGTAATGAGAAATTCAAGTAAAGGGTAGGTGTCTTTGCACCAAAACTATTGTGTTTTTTAAGGCACTGGGTCCTGAGTTCATCAGAATGCCAGACGAGCAGCAAATCCTTCTTGAGCTTCCAGGATCTATTGTGGTAAACTATTGATTTCAACTCATTGACCCAATTCTATCAGCTGTTGTATATACACGTTTGTCTTTTCATGTTGTTTCTCTTGCATGCCAAACTGTCTAAAAAGGCATGCTCATTTTTCGTTTTTGACATTGAATCAGTGTGTCCTTTTTTGTTTTTGATTTGCGTTTCTGTGCATGCATATCTCTGTGTTTGCACACCACAGTCCAGAAAGGGCCATTCCAGTTCGTCTCAGAGAGAAGTGACTGTAGTGCTGCCTAACGGACAGTACATGGTTGTGCGCTGTGACATTAAATCCAGAGCGAGAGATGTGTTTGACATGGTGGTGGCTCACGCAAACTTGGTGGAGCACTTTTACTTTGGTCTTTCCTTCCTAGATGGTAAGAGGACGTGTGGTGGAACCTATTTTATCTTGAAAAATATTGTATTAATCTTTAAAAAAAGATTTGATTCAAAATATACAATAATATCTTCCTGCAGTTTGATTGATAGGGTAACTTGTTGTGTGAGAGAAGGAAAAAAGAGGCTTAAAAAGTTTGTTCTTTGCTGCTTTGCAGATGATGAATACTTTTTCTTGGACCACGAAACAAAAATCTCCAAAGTAGCACCTGACAGTTGGAAAAAAGGCCAAATATCCTCCTTTGTGGTGTTTCTTCGAGTCAAATTCTTTGTTGATGACATCTCCTTTATTCTGTAAGTGCAGCACCTTCCTGCTGGCCTACACACTGTATGTGGCAAGTTTATTTATAGAAATTGATTGAGAAGGAGAGAACTATTCTTTTTTTTTTGTAAGTCATTATTTCCTGCCTTCCAGGCACAGACTGACTCGTCACCAGTATTACTTACAGCTGCGTAAGGATATCCTAGAGGACAGACTTTACTGCAACGAGGAGACGGGCTTGTTCCTGGCTGCTCTTGCTCTTCAGGTTGAGTTTGGTGATTACATGCCAGAGGTACAGATGAAAAATGCTTTGTTTTATTACGCAATTTATCCGTTTGCATCACATTTCAATATTTTGTATGCATCTCCAGTTGTATGGGAAGAACTATTACCAGCCAGAGCACTATGTGTCCAAAAGGATGCTGGAGAAGCTTGCTGTGCCCATCATCAGAGACGAGTTACCAAGACGCCATGCAAGCCACGCTAACTTGTTACCAGAAGAGGCGGAAATTGAGTACTTAAAGGTAACTAGGATACTTTTGCTGTCACTCAGACACAGATCCGTTTGTCAAAACTCTAAAAAAGTAAATTGTTAATGACATGGTAATATATGAGCAATTTAATAAAAACGCTTACGTTCTCTCTCTCTCAGATTGTTCAACAGCTGCCAGAGTACGGAGTTATGTTCCATCGAGTTGGACGAGAAAAAAGGCCTGTGATTGGAGAGTTAATTTTGGGAGTCTGTGCCAAGGGAATCATTGTCTATGAAAACAAGAACCACATCAGAACAGTCACCAGGCGCTTCCTGTGGAGGGAAACTGACTCCATATCTACTGGGGTAAATAAACCTGTGATTTTTGATAAAGATTTTGTTGCCACCAAAACGCTTTTGCTGCATTAAAATTTTAATTGCATCCAAAGGCATTCATTTGAATTTTGGTATAAGTGAAGACAACTCATTTGGTTCATTTTTTTTCTTAGAAAACTTTTATTTTGAAAGGGATTCCATACATTTTAGATCATCTTTCAACTATTCAGGAATAGTGTATTAATTTTATGTCTGTTCGCACATGATTTACCTAAGTCATATAGATCATACATTATGATCAAAACAAAAGTTTGACAAAGTACTTCATTAGTATGTCATATTTTACCAAGAGGAAACATCTCTAGTAGTTTAAGTGAATTTCACTTCATTTCTTTTATTTATTTTTTAATGGATACAGTGATAACAGTTTAGTCTGTGAATCTTGTTTCTATGATTTTATTTTTCTGTTTTATTATTTATATTGTTGTAGCTGTTGTAACAGAACACTGTTCCCAACATATGAATTATAATCATTATATTTTTAAATCGATATAAATTGCAGCAATTTGCAAACCCATGTATTTTTCTGTTTTTCCACATTTCTACCGCAACCCAATGTTTTTTGTTGTTTATTTGTTTTTCTGCAGCGGCGTAAACTGGTAATTGAGTGTGGTGGACCCAGTGGAAAAAAGCACAGTTTTGTAACAGAGAGCACAAAAATAGCACAGTACCTCCTCAACCTCTGCTCAGCACAGCACAAGTTTCACAGTGAGATGACGTCACGGCAGCTGAACCACACCATGATACCCGGTGGGAAGCCTCTTGATCTTGTGGTGAAAATCTGTGATTTGTATGTATGTATGTACGTATGTATGTACGTATATATCTATATCTATATCTATATCTATATCTATATCTATATATGGATGTAAGTTTTTGGTTTACAATTTTCAATATTTCTGTTGGCCAAGTTATTTCCTGTCTTCTCGACTTGTTTCAGAAAGGTTTTTATTTTATTCTAATTTTTTACTTTCCTGATTTAATGAGCAATTTGCTTAACTAATGATTGTTAAGTGGTTTGCAATGCATAGAGGCATCCAGCTGCGGTTTAAATTTCTATCGATTTTGAACTTTTTTCGGTATTTTATCTAAATGTTAAAAAATCTGATTTTTGTCAATAATTTTGTATTCTTAATGCAAAATGTGTGTTTTTTTTTTAATTTAGCAGAACACTAAAATATTTAGTCAGCCTGTATTCCTCTATATAAATTTCCAATGTGAAATTTTTGATGATAAAATTTAAACCACTACATTATTCTTCTGGGGTTCTTTTTTCAGATGAGAATATCTCCGCCTACAGGGCCCGCAGCATGAGCCTGAAGAGAATATCTTGCTCTGAAGGCATGTTGAACCACGTGGGTTTGACACCAGGACACCGGGACTCCATCTCCAAATCCTGCGAAGATCTAACGGCCAAGCTTGAAGCTCGGCTCCGTCAGCAGCGAGAGATGAGGAGGGAAATGAGCAGAGAGATGAACAAGGACGTGCCTGAAGCAGGAGACCTCAGGGATGTCAAAGAACGACCGTGTTGGAGGTAACCTATGAGGGTGACCCAATATGGAATCATTTTGGTGGTGCAGTTGAAAGTAACTGTGTTTATGTGGTGCAGCTCTCCAGGGACGATTCCCAGAATGATGTCCAACGTCTCACTACACAAGCAGGACTCTGATGTCTCTTCCATACGCGGTGAGTGGATGATTCCCTTTTATTCCCTTTTTGCAAAGATATGCTCCTGGATGTCAAATGAAATGCGAGAAAGTCTAAAATAAGTTTTGGTGAGTTTTGTTTACATTTCGTAGAATATTCTGGTGAAATGTTGTGGTTTGGTACTTTTAAGAGCCTTGAAGTGGACTTTTTGTCAAACAGTTGCTCATATTTAACCATTCTTAATGCACAAATAGATTAGTTTAGGAATGGGATTAATTGTTGAATTCACTAAAATCAGCACAAAAACATACCTATTTTTATTTACATGTAAAAATAACTTACAAGAGTTTACAAACCAAGAAAAAAAACATTATTTAACGGATAATTTGGCCTCAGAAATACACACATCTGATACCTGGAAACGGTCATAAAAAGAGATGTTGTAACCATTGATAATTTAAGTCAAGTGATGTATTTGTAACCAAGTTTATCAGGTTAAAAATATGTGCAGCAAAGTGTTTTTTATTGTTGATTAAATGCTCCTAACAAGCCGTATTAGCCACATCACATGAAACATCTCACAGGAAATACGTGAAAAAGACAATAAAGAAGTAAGATACTTATCATAACAAGTGCTGTGCTTGACTAACACTGAGAAGAAATAGTTGCTATTTTGTGATCTTATTTTTTCCATCTCCATTATTAGAAAAACATAGCATTCATGAACTTAGTTGTCTGAATTAGTTATTGAAATTCTTTAACGTTGTTTAATGACATTAAAAAAGAAAGCCTGATTGTATTTGTGTTGAAAACTCCAGTCTATCTGTTTATAAAAGAAAATGTTTCCATTTAGCACAGAAACCTAAATAATGGCTTTGTTTTTTATCACTCAAAATGTGCTTTGCAGTTGACACACCAACCAGGAATCCACCAGAAAGAGAGATTGTCTGTGTTACACTGAAGAAAGATCCCAAACTGGGATTTGGTGGGTTTGTTTTGCTCTTAGTGTGAATTGGACTTTGTAAAGTGGCTCAGTAGTATGTCAGAGATTCTATATTGTTCTTATTGAAGACGATTTTTCTTTCTGTTCAACCTCTGGTTTTGTTGCAGGCTTTGTTATCGTGGGAGAGGACAGCACAGGAAAACTAGACCTGGGAATCTTTATTGCCTCTATTGTGCCTGATGGGCCTGCAGACAAAGATGGACGAATCAAACCTGGTACAAAGAACCACGACAAAAGCAGGAAATAAACACTATAAAAATGTTGTTGTTTTTTTAACTCTGAACTTTGCTGCTATTCCAGGTGGCCGTCTCATCTCTTTAAATAAAACCAGTTTGGAAGGTGTGACCTTCAGCGATGCTGCTGCTATCCTCCAGAACAGCCCAGACGAAGTGGAGCTCATCGTGTCCCAGCCTAAACGTAAGAGCCGCTTCATGACAAATTGATCCGGCTGACATTTGTGCAAAGGTCTGATGCTCAATGTTTTCCAATCAGAGTCTCTGAAGGACAGACACAGTTCCCTGAGTCAAAGTACTCTTGGATTATCAATGGAGAAGAGCTTTGGATCACAGACTACCTTGAGTAGCATTGAGTTCCGTCCTGCTGTGGAGGAGCTGGAGGAGGCCATCACGCTGTCCAACATGGCAACACCAAAACAAAACAGGAAGCTCCACATTCCTGTCGTCAGAATACAGGATGCCCAGGTAGGAGCCGGCGTAATTGACTTTGCTTCCATGGAACAAGTCTCACAATTAGCGTTGGGCTATCATCGCTAAACTGGTTAAGCTTTCTTTTTAATAGGATCAAGTATGTCGTCATCCACTGTCATCAGGAGTAACTGAAAAAAACAGACTTTAATTGAGTTTCGTTTGAAAGTTCCTCTGAAAATTCTTATAAAGTCCTGGAGAAACATAATGTGTGCCTTTCAGGATGTGCGTCCGAGGTCCCCGTCCATCATAAGCCTTAAAACAGGGGAGAGGTTTACAGTGGAGCTCAGGAAGAACAGTGGAAGCCTTGGAATCAGTGTTGCTGTGAGTGAAAAATGATCTTGGGCTTTCTTTACATAAACCAAATGTTTTCTGTGTGCCGTTTTATTGCTAAATAACTCTTAGAATGTAATAGTTTCCGTTAAGCGTGAGCAGATTAGAACTCAAGTTGTTCCAAAACATTACTGACCTTGCTACCTTACTCCCCGCCAAACTGCTTTAAAGGACTCAATAGGAATGTCCTTTAAGTAGTGAATACGTTCAACTAGACTGTTGATCTGTTAGAGTGGCTGGGATTATCTGACACTAACTGTCTCTTTGTAACATCTGTTTCCAAAAGGGTGGAATAAACACCGGCGTGCGATATGGAGGGATTTACATCAAGAGTCTGGTACCAAGAGGTGCTGCTGAACAGGACGGGCGCATTCAGATCGGTAATTATATCATTCTTAATTTTCAATGCTAACAATAAAAGTTGAAAAATGTAACATCTTTAAATTGTTAAAAAATAATAAAACAAAGTATTTGTCACATCCTATTTTAAATATCCAATTTTTATAACAACTGCATCATAACTGTAGTAATGGGATTATATAAATTTGCTTCTTCCCACTCTTTTTCAAGCAATAAATCAAGCTCTTCAGTTAATGATCACTATATTTAATTAAGCAAATGTGACTTAAGTGTGTCTTTGTTTTGTTTGTCTGTTTTTTTTTATATATTTATTCATTTCATAATTTATGTAATGAATTTGATCAATCTTTGTGATTGTTCTTTTGTACTGACTAAAATCAATGCTTGAAATAAAATCAAAATCTCATACCTCAAAATAACCAATTAACTTTGGTTGATGAATACTGCTTAATTTTTTTTTGTAACAACCATTGTAACAACTTCAGATCCAAACACAGTTTTTATGAAAAAAACACAACATAAATATTGCAAAGCAAAGCGACTTGTATGACATTTTTACTATTCATAACCACTACTTTTTAAAATATGTTATTGGAAGGTCGTTTAAGCAAAATATTTGGAATTTTACAAAGACTTGACCATACAGTAGGAGGTTCTATTTGTATTATTTTGATGTCGAAAAACAAAAGTGGGCTGAACTTTGTGAATCTAAAATTTAAATTGATTTACCATTATTACTTGTTTTCTTGTTTGTTTGTACACATATTTAATTTACACTTGATTACCCTGCAAAAAATACAAGGAATCTAGAAAGCTTCACCTGCACTGTTCAGTACCCAGGTATTCATCGCGAAGTCACCCTGGTAGGATTTTTGGCTAAAGATTTCCTGGATCGATTTAAATTAAGTTAATTGGACCAAATTGGATCATTCAAAATGAACCAATATCATCTATTTACCGGCAACCAAAATTATGGTACAAATTAAATCGTTGTTAAAATTAATCGTTACATCCCTATCAGGCACTGTTGGGCAAAAGAAAGGTGCAGAATATAGATAGTGCTTGTTTTTCTTTCGTTTAAAGATGTTTTTTGTTGTGCCATTTTCGGTTTTAGCGAAGCCTCCATAGGATTCAATTACAAAAAAATAAATTAAATTAAATTACATGCGCTCATAGCTTAAGTCTGGTCCATCCAGTCAATGTCAAAAGTCTTTAGATTGTTTTCTAAACTGTGAAAAGTTGACGCACACAAACTAATACAAACATCTACAACTCCTGAATTAGGGTTAAACATTTTGAGAAAACTGTTTGACTGATTTTTTGCACAGAAGAAAAGACTTCCCTTTTACTAATACCATAGTGTTCCACTGTGTTTGCTTGGTTTGTGCATCACTGAACAGCAATGACTTTTGGATTTGATGGCATGCCCATCATCCTACCAAACACGCACACACGTTTACATTTTGCAGTTTTTAATGATGACGAGATGCGTGCATGTGTATCTGACAGGTGACAGACTGCTGGAGGTTGATGGGTCCAACCTGAGGGGAGTGACTCACCAACAAGCCGTCGAGTGCCTGAAGAGGACAGGGGAGGTATGCAGACAAACATGCAGCACTCATATGCAAAAGCTGATCTTTGAATGTAATAAAAAACAGGAATGAATGAGAAACTTTACACAAAAATCCTTTAAAAATGTTGAATTTATCTCTACACTCTTAAAGACCTAATCCGATGGAAATTGCATTTTTGGTGTTTTTAACATGTTCTTGTGGCATTTTTCTGATGATGAAGGACATATATAAAGAAAATTAAGCTTAAATTTGGATTTCTTAGTATTTCTTGACTGTTATTGTTGAGAATTGGGAGAAAAAATGCAGTTTGAAAATAAAAAAATATTAGTGACGTAAAAAATACGCGGGGAGAGCCCATCTCATTCTGATGCATCGACTTGTAGACGACTAGTGGGTCCAGTGGATCCATCTTCTTCGTTTTCCTCACCTGAGCTGCCATTTGGCTTAAAGCTGTATGGCTGTACATCGCCACTATTGCTCAACATTTTTGTTGCACCAGTAGTGTTAGATTGGGGCTAAGCTATCGGAAAAGCGTATAAACAGAGTGGCGGGAAGTGGTTTATTTTGCGCCAGCAGCTCCGCACACAACTCAGAGGCAAATTTCTTAGTCTGAACAACTTTTGATTTTGGCTAAAAACAGCATAACTTTAACTAAAAGACCACTGAGTACGCTTCAAAAAAGCTCAAAAGATGATTGGAGTAGGTCTTTAAGGTTAGAAAAGTATCATCACTTTTTCTAAGTCATTTTATTGACAATGTTGTTATTCTGTGGCAATGCTGTGTTTTTAAAGATCAAGTTTGTGTTTGTTCATTTGTTTCAAAGGTGGTGAACCTGCTGTTGGAAAGGGAGCCCACACTAGTCTTTAAGCCCAGATCTGACTCACCCTGCCCTGTCTTGGTCCACAGTCCATCATACATGCAGCCCCCCAGGACTGAAGCCTCCATGGAAACGACCTTGAGTAGTCGAGCCAGGGACTACAGCTTTGTCACTGATGGTGAGAAGGGGGAGGAAGGAACATATGCAATATCCCAAAAAAAAAAAACAGCCATGCAGACACAAACACTCACACACACACAGAGCCCAGAGGTGACTGTGAGTCATCTGACAGCTACATTGTGCTAGCTGTCAGAGTAATCCAGGACTGATGCTGCCTTAGCTTGCCCTCCAGACTGGATGCACTAAAACCTTGAAGCTGCCTTTTTCCTGGCTGGACTTTGTTTAAAAGACAACTCCTCATCCCCACATATCCTCCCTTCCTTTCCAAGTAGTAAAAAGTGAAAATCTGTCGAAAAGATTATATAGAAGATCTAATTCTGGGTGCGAATGTTAAATACTTTTTCATCTCAAATGCTATATTGTGGCTAAAAGTACAAATGGAACATTACACAACACCGTGGTAATCCTCTTAAATTGCTTTTGATTTCTTGGCTTTCCTAGAAAACACTCATGAAGTTGTCCTGAAGAAAAGCCTGTCTGGTCTGGGCTTCAGCTTCTACATCTCACAGTTGTGTTCGGGAGCAGACCGCTGCAGCGTGGTCCGCATCAAACGTTTGTTCCCAGGTCAGCCCGCTCAGGAAAGTGGCTTGCTGCGAGAGGGGGATGTCATTCTGGCTGTCAACAATGAGCGGGTCAAAGATCTCTCCTACCAGGTTGGTTTGAAAGGAAATTCCCTATAGTGTTAAAAGAAGAATATTGCTTGTTTTGTTTTAAAAATTCGAATGTGACAATAAAAATGTATTTGTTATGCTCTAACGTCATATATCTTAAAAGTCTGTAGAAGCACAGTAGGTCATTTAGGATGGATGACGGATTATAAAACTCCATTGACCCTGTTCTCTTTTAAGAACTTTGCCATGTCATTGGTCCACTAATCTTTTAATCTGACATTTCTAAAAACGGACTGCTTGTTGTGTTAGAGTGTTTGTACCATTTAATCTGTTTTGAGGTGCCAAAGAGTTGCAGTGCATTAGCATTGGAGGAGGTGCCTTAAAACAAATATTCATGGATAATTTTTGTCCCAGAGAGTTTTGTTCCTCCTGCGCGGAGCTCCGTCGACAGTTCATCTGTTGATCTGTCGACCAGTTGCCGGAGTGCTGTGCGATGTCGATGATAACACACTGGTAGGTACCTCTACGCTGACATGATCTATCTCTTTGATCAAAAATCCTAATTCTTTTGTTTGAAATTCTAGAGTCTGGCATCTGTGCGTGAGGTTCGATCCCGCTCTCTGGACATCCGACTTGGTGAGGACTACAGCCGGTTCCTGAAGACTCCAGATGGTGACAGTGTACCTGCCCAGGTCGCCCCCCCTGTCAAGGACGAGGATCTGGCCATCACCACTGAGAAAAACCTGGAGCTTCCTCCTCCTCCCCCTCCTCTTCCACCTGCAGAGAGCCGCCCAAGTTTTACTAGTGAAACTCAAGCCAATAAAACTCTCCCATCGCCCCCTCGAACGCCACCTTCCCCAACATCACCTACATCTCCTCCATCGCCAGTCTCCCCAGCCTCGCCAGCTTCACCTGCCTCTCCTTCTTTACCCTCCTCACCTGTGTCTGCATCTCCACCTGCTCCAACGGAGCAACAATTGACTTCTGGGACGCAAAGAACCCAAAGTGATGAAGAAGTTGAAAGAAGGAACAAGGCTGAGGTGGAGGAGGCTGCAACAACACTGAGCACGACAGTAATGCTTATGGACATTTCCCCTAAGACAGGCTCCAAACCTTTGTACACCAGGTAACAAGGAAGATCTCTAATAAATTATAGCAAATTAAAAAAAATGTGTGTTTGATAAAACTTCTTTCTTAATAAATTATTTTAATTACCGATTCTACTGATTTCTGTTGCTTTGTTCATTTGCAGTGGCGTCAGAGAGGAAGCAGATGGAAGTGTGACCTACTGCCTTATGGGGAATGGACTGACCATCATGGAGGATGAGGAGTACCTGACCATCAGCTCCACACTGGAGCCTTCTCACAACATCACTCCAGAAAGCAACCTCTCAGACCTCAGCTCACAGATCCCCCGTGCTTTTCAGAACCCAAACCTCAGCCCCCACATTCCTGCCTCACCCCTCAGCTTCTCATCTGACACCCCTACCACCTGCCCGCTGGCCCATCCATCTCAGCCACTCACAACACAACCTCCAAAAGCCAAGGATCATCCCATCCAGCAGGGGCTTCTTCCAAGTCAATATAAAGCTGCTGCCAAAAACATCAGGCCCACCGTACCCCCACCTCAACCTCCATCAACCCCCATCACAGCCCAGATTATTGCCTCTGTGCCTCCCTGTGCCGGTACATCTGAACCAATGCTGCTGTCTATAGTACCGCCGTCTCCCGGAAAGACCCAGCAGAGAGAGGAACCAGAAAGGAAAAGAAGGGAATACAAGGATGATAATGAGGAGGAGCTGGACGAAGAGGAGGAAGAGAGTCGGAGAAAGGTCTGTGATCTTAGATTTGCCTTGTATTCAAATTTTTATAGGCAGGTTTTCTCATATATATGACTTTATACTACAACTTTTTTTCCTAATTTTTGGCTGTGTGTTGTTTTTAACCAAATGCAATTTATTTCAAGTCCAACTCTGAGCTTTACCAGTGGTTTTTCATTATGATTATGCTGTTTTTAACCAGAGTTTTTTTTAACAATGTGATTTTCCAGGACATAGAGCGGCAGTAGTTCATTTGAACTTTGCCCATAAGTTGTTGGCGGGGCCATTCACGCGGAGCAACCCTGTCCCCTTCAACCCCCGTTTCTTAGAGCTTGGTGCAGGGAGGTTGCAGCCTGCCTAACATATTTTCCACTGAACAGAAGGGGCTCTGTTTTTAAAATAGCATTTTTTGAATTAGAAATATTCAAAAATGTTATTGTGAGCTTAATTTAATTTATATGTGTCCTCCATCATCAGAAAAATGCCACCGGAACATTTTTTTGAATATTTATAGCCTGCTCTTTAACTGCGCTTATTCATTTAGTGGTTTAGCGCCTTCTTTTTCTAAATATTTCTGAATTAAATCTTACTGAATTTTCAAACTATATCCAGCCCTCCTGATAGATATTCTGGCAACATATTTCATAAAAGACCATGTCTGTGCTAGATGGAGTCCTTAAAAAGTAAAAAATGTGTGATTTTAAAAAGATACTTTTTTTGTTTTGTTTTTTTGTTTCCATGTGCATGGACTGTAAAACTTGTGTAATTTACCTTTTGCTATATGTTTGATTTAGTTTCTAAAGTGAAATTTTAATTTTTTAATAAATTAAATTAATTGTCATTTAATATAAGAACCAAACAAGATGATTAAATGCTAAATTTAACTTGTGGAATAAAAAGGACAGCTGTTGTATTGAACAAAAACAAACAGAATAAAAAGAAATAAGATTTAACTGTTTTTTTAATTTATTTATTTGTTTTTGTTTATCTGCACATGCACCCTTCATTTGTTTTCTCTTCTGTCTAAAATACAGAATAAAAATGGATGAAAATACTAATTTTTTGTTAATTTCAAAGCATGTCGATATGCATATTTAATCATCTCTTCTCTGTTTAGGGCGTTGTAAAAGAGTTTGAACTCTGTGTGGTTTTGACCAAGTCCAGAAGTGGAAGTTTTGGGTTCACAATCACTCGGAGCAAACTGGACAACTGCTACTACATACAAGAAATACTGGACAACCCAGCCAGGGCAGACGGACGCCTCAGGGCAGGAGACAGGCTCATTACAGTAATATCTGGACTCACAGTTGAAAAATATTTTGCTTTTGCAGTTGTTTTTGTACCATTTTGTCATTCCTACTTTGTCATTTTCTCCCAGGTAAATGGCCACAATGTCACAAGTGTGACAGATGATGTTGCCATGACGATTCTCAGGTCATCTCCAAGAAGATTAAGCATGACTTTGGGGAGAGCTGTTAGCAATCTGGTGGCACCGCCTCCCTGTGACAGCCTGCCTGATGTTGTTCTCCACAAAACTCCTTCAGGACAGCTGGGTAGGACTCAAATGAGCTGATTTAACAGAAACACCATCCAGTCTGCACAGTAATCTATAACATTTATTTCTGTCTGTGTCCTCTGCAGGAATAAAACTGACAGGTGGCATAGGCAGCAAATGGCAGGGGATCTACTGTTTGGAGGTGGTGCCAGGCTCCCCGGCCAGCGATGAGGGGAGCGTCCAACCCAACGACAAAATCCTGTATATCTCCGGCAGGTGCACCCTGGGCATGACCTTAGAGGATGCGGTCAAAGCCTGTGAGATTGCCCCTCGAAAGGTCAAGCTGAAAGTCATCAGGCATGTGCCCTTTCAGATTAAAAAAGGCTGAAATGGATGTTGTTGCTTTTCTGAGTGCTTTTTTTTCTCTCGCAGAGAGGAACAGCCAGTAAACCCCAAGGCTAAGTGGAACGGTAAGATTCAGCAGGTCACTTGGATGGCCCATAGATTGGTTAATGCCATTAACTGTATATGAGAACTGGACTGAGTCACCCCTCCTCCCTCATGTTCTATATAGGAATTACCCACTGGCACCAAGAAGGCAAGATACCCTAGACTTCAATTGTGAAATAAACAGCTATTATTCGATAATCATGTTTGTCAGAATAACTGCTACCTTTTTTCACACGTTCTTAGCTATTATTCAATTGTTATTAAATGTATTGCATTCAATATTCAATTTATAAACTGGCCAATCAGATGCTTCAATAAAATTAGTTGGTGCCTGCTGGCCCCACGTTCAACCTTTGAAACAAGTGGTAGGGATGTTGACTTCCAACAAGCTCACTCCTGATTGGCGAGAGTGGTTGTCATAGAAATGTAGACTCAGACCATCTCGTACCAATCACTGCTTACTGGGGGGGGGGGCATTGTGCAGAGATCGCTGCCCGCCCTTGTGTCGAAGTGTCCTTGGTCAAGACACTGAACCCCACCTTGCTCCTGATGGTTTTAGGTTGGCGCCAATGTTTAGCAACACATCAGTGTGTGTGGATAGGTGAATGGGACTGTGACTCTAAAGCGTTTTGGGCTTTTTAAGAAGGTGTGCTGTATAAGTATATAGACCATTTAACTATTTTTTATTTATTTTTTTTTTTACATTTTACTGATGACATCTGTGTCCAATGTGGCAGTATCCATATTGCAAAAAATGGTGACTGAATTGATTTCATTTTGTTGAAGCAGGAGTAAGCCATTTTCTATGGGTGACATCACACTCACTCAGTCAAGTTCTCATATATAGTCAATGGTTGATACACATGCCGTGCATCCATTAACTGCCTATAGAAACCAGATGTGTTTGTACTTGTCTGAACAGGGATAATCACACTTTAATGAAGCATGTACTTGGAACCGAGGGAACTACATGTCTTTTTATTTAGTTGTTACGCTCAGCAATTGATTTCTTGTAATTGATAAGGTAAACAAATATTTTTCTTTAGTAGGCCTGTTTGACTGGAAAAGAGACAGGAAGTTTTTTGCTCGTTTTGAAGAGCCTGTCCCTCCAGAGAGAGAGTTTCCCACTGAAGATAGTGAGTCTTTTCTTCCCTCAAACTCTACATCAGCATGTTCTATCAGTCTCATAACCGGTACCTTTCCACCCTTCCTCTTGTCGTCCCATTGTCCGAGTGAAGCCGGAGCTTGGTGCTGACAGAGGGACTGTGTGGAGCTGTGTGTGCATGTGTGTGTTTGTGTGTATGATCCCAGTGCTGACAGACAGATCCTGGGCTCCCACAGCAGGATTAATAATTAGCAAGCTTGTGGCCCTCCACTGGTGTATTGGACTGCAATGTCAAAGGCATCTCACGTACACACATTGTCACAGTTACACAGACTGTGCTCTGTAGGGCAGATAGCTCTGTTGCCTGGTGATGATAACACATGGAACAGGGAGGACCAGCATAGTGGATCAGTCTGAAAAAAAAATGGATCACATTGTAGCAGGTTAGTATGTGTGTGTGTGTGTGTGCGTTATTTTTTATTTTCTAAGTAATTAGAAAATGTCCTCTTGGTTTGAGTTCATGAAAAAAAAAAGGCTCAGCTGTTAGTGAAGTCCAAACTCAAAGCAGCTCCACCTATGTAGCTTTAACTGACTCAACTAACAGATAGCATGATAATGGATGCCCTAACTTTTTCTCTTTGTAGGCAGATGCTTCATTAATAACCTTCTTGTTTTTCAGCCGAAGCTGCATGTAGGAGCACTAAGAAGTATCGATGCCTTTCTCTCGTCCAAGAGAAGGATGTGAGTTTGTAATTAAAGCATGATTTCTTCATAAATTTTCTTTCTTTTAGCACGGGCGTCTGCAACCTTTCACACTAAAAGAGCCAGAGGGGCAGTTTCTTACCAACCAAAACCCAGCAGGAGCCACAAAGTCCCACTTCAACATTAAAAAAAAAAAAAAAAAACTATTTATGTTTTTGTGGCCATTGAACATTCATTTATGAAGTATAGCTATTAAATATTTACAATAAATGGTAAATGGCGTAAATAGCGCTTTTCTACCTTCCTCGAAGGTATTAAACCTATCCACACAGACACTCACACACTCATGTGTTGCCAAACACTGGCGCCAACCTTCCACCAGAGGCATATTCTAACAACAAACTACTCTGACAGTAAATCAAACCTTTTACTATCATTTTGCGCAGTTATCTGACATGTGTGCATTTGGGAGAAATGTTTAAGCTCTCAATGCTTTATTTAGTATAATTTCAGCTGTGGTTTTCAAAAAGGGACAATTAATTTTTACTCTTGTAAGATTACCTCAGTTTAAAAATAAAAAAAATGTCAAAATGTAACTAGCAAACCTATTATTATTAATATTGTTGGCATTGTTCATCACAGTTGAAGAGCCACAAGGAGGAATAAAAGAGCCACATGTGGCTCTGCAGCCTCAGGTTGCAGTCTCCTGGTTTAGCAGCTAGTTGTTTTTTTAGCTTTGGATACACTTGTGTTTATGTAGCTACAAATAGACTCATCCATTGAAACCTACTTAAATATTGAGACACGGATGGGCTCTGAGTGCATTCTCTTTTGTCTGTTTGTGGTACTTTCAATGATGCATTCTTCGTTGTCTTCTATTCACATTACTTACTATTCGTTTATGAATCATTCCCTTGCAGAGTTGCATCATGCAAGTGGAATTCAAAAAACCAGAGGGTGGGGGCCTTGGCTTTGCTTTGGTGGGGGGAACCAATGGCAGCATGCTGAGAGTGAAAGAAATCTGCTCTGGTGGAGCAGCCGAGCAGGACGGACGACTAAAAGTGGGCGATATTCTTCTGGAGGTAATTAAACATTTGATGATTAGGCATATTTGCAGCCTGGAGACAGAAGTCCATGGCTGTGTTGTTGTTTAACCCAGGTGAATGGGGTCATTGTGTCTGGGCTGAGTCACGGGAAGGTGGTAGACATCCTGAGGAAGGCTGAGGGGGCCGTTCAGCTCACCATCTGCAGGGATATTCTCCCACTCACCTACTCAGAGTCACCAACGCCACCCAACATGTCTGCTCACCCTGAAGTCTTTCAAACCGAGCACAAGGCGTCTGTGTCCAGTCCAGATCCCTGCTGCACACCTGTCGCCCTGAGCAGACCAGTTGAGCGCCCCCCAGGTATAACATCTCCTCCTTATCTTTTATTTGTTTGTTCATTTGTTTATGAAAATCACTTTAAAATCGGCTGGTTTCTGTTCCAGAGCCAACCTCAGACCTAGTGCTTATTGAAGCAGAGGTCATCCTGACCCCACCCCCGCCCCCTCCCCACAGGCTCACCGTAGTAACAGACGAAGCTTCAGTCAAAGAGGTAACGCTTGCCATCACACACACTCACAACCTTGCAGTCACAATCTGTCTTTATGTTGATTTCCTCTTTACTAACATGTACTAACATCTTGCCCATCCTGTGTGTTGCCTCCTCTGGCTGTGGAAAAGAAGAGTTGCAACAACACACCTTCTCATCAAGCTTGCTGCCCATCCCTCAATGTCACTGACATGTTGCATGGAGCCTCTGACAGGTATTAACACCTGAACTTTCCCTTCTGTTACCCGTGTCTTCTCCACCCCACAGTTCCTCCTTTCTCCTCTGTGCACTGGAGTTCCACTTTCAACCACAAGGGGAAAGCAGAGAGCAATGATCTTCTTACTTCAGGATGTTTGCCCTCAGTTACAGAATAACCTTCACCATTAAACAGCACACATGAAGATTAGTTTTCAGAAAGAAATGCTTAAATATATATTTTGAGTAGAATGTTTGTTGCTCTAAAACAGCTAAATATATAAAGTAGGCCAAAATGCACAGGCAAGGGCATAGAATGCTCTGATGTAAGAAATAGAATTTTTGATGCTTAAAAAATGGAAAAAGTTTAAGTATGAATAGTATCTAATTGATGTCTTTTTAGGTTAACAGTTTCTTAAGCTAATATTACGATAAAACAACATTAACTTTAATGAAAAGAAGCCATAAGACTCTCAGATATTGCTTTAACAACATAAACTGATGACCTTAGTCTGTCATAATGAACCAACAATATATATTATATATATATATATATATTATATATATAACCAATTATATATATATATATATATAGGGAAAATCAATTAATCAATCAAGAATATTAACGAAAGATATTTGTAAATATTTTTAAAACTTAATGTGTTTTTTGGGACAATCATTACATTATCTTTAAGATGATCAGAAGTGAGTCTTGACCTTTGACACTATCAAACACATCTGTAAAGTCATTTTGATTTTTTGTTGTTTTTGTTTCCATTTCTGGTAATGGAAGTAGTTTCTTAATTTAAAGTTATATTTTTTCAAGTTGTGAGAAGAAGAACGCTCAGTTTTCATGTTCAACAGAACACTGTGTGATCTCACCCCCACCTCACTGACTCCCACAGGACACAGATTGTGACCAAACTTTTGGATCAATCTTGCAAAGACATCCACAAAGCTCAGTCTGATAGCTGGAGCAGCGAAGATGATGATGTGTTTGATGCAACATGCCAGGAAGTGTCTTCTTCACTAACGGGTATCTAAGAATTTCTTTTTTACTCCAAACTTTTTATATTGGAGTGAAACATTCATTCAAGAAGGTTGAAGATCATGCTTTCTTCAGGTCCACCACTGGTCACGCAGGAAGAGCTGGCCAGCCTGGCACTTATCACACCTGCCAAGACCAGCCAGTATTCAGGTTCCAGGGTCAAAGCTCTTGTCCAGATTCTGCAGCATCAGTTGGACCAGCAAGAACTGGTCAAAGAGTTCATGGTATGTGTCACCAAAAAAGAGTTCACTCTTTATAGTCTTTCTCCAATCATCTTTACCTGTTTTAAAAGCATTCCCAGTGGTCTTTTAATTATGATTATCATGTGTTGTTTTTAGCCAAAATCAAAAAACCTGTGTTGTTTTCTAGGACATAGTTTCTGCAGAGTCAGCTGTTCATTAGAAATTTGCATCTGAACTGTTGGCAAGGAGGGAGTCTGCCCCAATTTCCCATTACCCATCTGTTTTCACGCTCTCCTGCTAGTTTACAGCCTCTCACACTTCCAACCTAACATTGCCGGTGCAACATAAATGGCGAGCTATGACCTTACGAGCTATTTGAGCTATCCAGCCATACAGGTTTGAGCCAGATGCCAATTTGGAGGAGAAAAAAAAGACGGATTTATTTGTCTACAGTGGATGGATCAGAATGCAGTGCAGCAGGGAGAGTGTGGCTAACTGGTTGTAGTATCAACATCACAGCTATAAGCTTTTTTCAACTACATTTTTTCGTCTGCTCCTGATTAACAACAATTTGAATAAAGAAAAACTCAGAAATGCAATGTTAATATAAATTTTCTTTCATCAGTCATAAGAAAAATGCCACAAGAACATGTTAAACACACCAAAAACACGATATTCATTTTAATTTAATTTGGGCTGTAACTCAAAATACTCCCCTCACATAACATACACCATTTGATAAGCCAACAGGAGATCTGTACTATTGAAGCCAGTGCAACTTTAATGCAGTGTGAGATTCAGGGAAAAGGAAAAGACCACAGCTGATGGCCCTTTTGCTTTTTTATTGCAGGCCTTGGAGCATCTTAAGCCTTCTGATGATTGTCTGGTGGGAAAAGCTCCTGAGAACAGAGAAAAGAACCGTTACAGAGACATTCTACCCTGTAAGGCTGCTCATTTCACTAGAACAGAATACAAATAAATGTCTATTTTTCATTTCTTATTAGCGGGTTAGATCTGTAAATGCTTAAATATGTTGGCACTTTATGACCACTCTGTTCAAGCTCTGTTATTACAGCAGGAAGTTAAGATATATGTTGGGAGCATTCACTATAAAAGATTTTTTGTCTAGTACTTTATCCTCCCTTACAGTGGAAAAAAGTTTAGCTGTAACCGCACTTACAGTGCATCTATTTTCCTGTCAGTCAAATATGTGAGGAAGAAAATCCTTTTAATTTTCTTAGATTTATACCTTTAATAAAAGAAGGAGCAAATTACATTACAAGTTGTGTAATTATGAATAACTTTGAGCAAATGTGAGGTTTGGCATCAAGAAAAATTAAACATATTTAGTTTTTTTTTTCACTTTGTGAGAAAGTTAAAGCTGAAAAATAAAAAATGTAAGGTATTTGGTTGTTTTGTTCCTTCGTTTCAAAGATGACAAAACACGGGTTGCACTTGGAGAGAACCAGGACTACATCAATGCGAGCTACATCCGCATGCAAGTTGGAGCAGAGGAGTTCTTCTACATCTCCTGCCAGGGGCCTCTGCCTTCCACGGTCACAGCCTTCTGGCAGATGATCTGGGAAAATAAATCTGATGTCATTGCCATGATGACCCAGGAGCTGGAACGGGGAAGGATCAAATGTCACAAGTACTGGCCCGAAAAGCAAGATGTGCCTTTGGACACGGGCAAGTACCAGCTTTTCCTGGAGAACCAACAGTACCTGGAATACTTCCACATTAAAGTCATCCGCATTGTGGAAGCAAAGGTGATCAAGGGGGGCAATGTTAAGTTTTATTTTTAAATGGTTAAGTGACGTTCTGCGCAAAACAGGAAATACATTGTTTTTGTCTTTCCAGACGGGTGAGACTCACTTTGTTCATCACCTCAAGTTCACACACTGGCCTGACCACGGCGTGCCACACTGCTCTGAGGAGCTGGTGCGATTCATCCGCTACATGAGAGCGCTGCATCACAGGGGGCCGATCACCGTCCACTGCAGCGCAGGCATCGGGCGCACGGGAGTTCTCATCTGCACAGACATTATCCTGAACCTCATCGAGAGAGACCTGAATGTAGGTGAAAGCTTGTTTGAAGTTATTTTTTTCCCATTTTTTTGTAATCTAAATATACAAATTACTAAGGGTGGGGGTGCATTTTAGCTCCTTCTTGTGAGAATAAAAAATGAAATGCAAAAAAGAAACTGCAAGGAGAATTGTTCCTAAACAGATCAAGAAAGTAAGACTTTGCCTCACCGAAGTTTACCAAATTCCTATGTATGTCTTTGTTTGGATTGTTAACAAATCATGGATTTCTGCCTTAACTCCCAAACATCTCTATCTTCCTGTCTTTAGATTAATGTGAGTGACATTGTGAAAGAAATGAGACTTCAGCGACACGGTATGATACAAACAAAGGTGAGTGCACACAGTAAGTTCAAACATCGAAAGGAAGGAAACATCCCAAAAGCTTGGCTCTTGTTTTGCTCTCGTTTCAGGAACAGTACCTCTTCTGCTACAAAGTCTGGTTGGAGGTTTTACAGGGAATTTTACAGCTTCAAGGCAACCATTGGCAGCCAGAAAGCCCTAGGGATCACAAAGTAGTTTGACTGTTACCATCTACAGCTCAGCGATGCATTTCAAACACATGGAGTCTAATGCGACATCGACAAATTCATTTTCTCTTTGGCTGGTGTTCATTTAGTCAAAAAAAAAAAAAGACTCTTCTTATTTTTAATGTTTCTTCTTTTTTTTGCAACTTTGTTTTGTTTTTGATCTCTGTGCTTTGAGTTAGATCACTGAGAATGTTTTGCCTTTCCATCTTTAGTCAGAATTTTGCCTTTTGTTCGAACTTTTTCTTAATTTTGTGTTTTATTGTTTTTATGTCTTTTAATTTGGAAATCACAAAAGTTTTATAATCAAATGGCATGGAATTCAGAACCTGGTCATCTCTGATGTTATCTGCTCATCTAAGTGCACAAATGAAAGCTCTGTACACCAAAGGTAGTGCTCTTTTCACACCTTGGCGTGTAACATTTGATTATGCAAATTTTTTTTAAGTGCATTTGCACCCTGGAAAAGGGAGAGCTGGCTGAAGAACAATGAGGATTTTTCCATTCGTCATCTGAAGAAGTGAAAAGAATCAAGTGCCTTGGAAAGACCACTTCCTTCACAGCGACCCCAGGCACTCGCTGTGAGCGGTCCGAAAGCAGGAAACTGTCGGAGCAGCTGAAGAGGATAGGACCGATTATCAAACCTTCAGTCCGTTTTGGTTTGATGTGAACTTTCGACCGAACCAAACCAGAGGAAGCTTACATCATACATTTCAGTTTGCAGTCCAATTATAATGTAAACGTTTGCTCATCGCCTTTTTTGTTTACTTTGTGTGCTTATTTTATTTTAAAAAAAGAACAGAGACAAAAAAGTGTTTCACCTAACAAAGGTTTGATTTACTTCATTAATATATTAGTTGCTTTTCTGGAGGAAAAATGGACAAAAAATATTCACATTTGTTTTGTAAACATAAAAAAGTAGTATGGGTAGGAAATTAGATATTATTTGTTATGTGAAAACATCTTTTCTCACTACCCTTCAGTTATTTTAATACAAACTCAGCCAAAAATGCAAAAAAGGAAAAAAATTTATGAGGTTTACAAACTTTCCATTTTGCTACTTTCTATACAGAGCTACATTTTCGAGTGACAGATCAAATAAAGCTGTTGGGCCGAACCTCGGCTTTGGATGTCACTGCTTGTCAGCTTTGTTAAACAGCTGCTAACAAACACACGAGCTTCTTTATTGCATGTGGACTCTAAAAGTACCAACCTCCCTAGCCTGCAGTTTGACTGACTTACTTGAACATGATGAAAAAGTGAAGATCAATCTCTCTGAAGAGAATGTCAGAATGTAACTAAATCTTCCAAAGCGTTTTGGGGCATCTTGGGAAAGACATGCAGTACTGTACCTCTGCCATGTGGGTGGCTGTGCAGAGCCATCAGCCTCTGTACCGTGTATCTGACAACTTTTCACTCGGTTCCGCTTTCCAGCATCAGCCAACCCTCTGCTGAGTGCGGGTCCTCTGAGATTGTGTTGTTTTTCGCCTCACATCTCAGAAGGAAAGGCATATTGCGCACTCATATCTGAACATGCATCTTGTACAGTCAAGAAAGTGCTTATGCAATAGCATTGTGAAATGTATTACTCTTTGATTGCACACCTGCTTCTTAATGCTGAGTTATTGTCTTGTCCTTGTACCAGCCACTATGTAACCGTTAACAGAGAACAATGTAATACCTCTCTCTTTAATTAAAACCTATTCCGAAACTTGTTGTGTTGTACACCACATTTTGATCCACACAAAAGTAAGACAAAACAAATGGAGTGGTGGGGTGCGTTTTCCTGACTCACACAGAGAACATAGAGCTCAATGTGGCCCTAAATCTAATTCCCCTGAGCCCCCCCCCTCTCTCCAGTTTTACTGCAGGTATGCTCCCTCTTGGGTTTTACAGCAGGGTAAATAAGCTGGGCTCATAGGGGCCTTTTGTGACAGCATGGAAACCCACTGCACACATATAAACTGGATGCTGAGGAAGCTGCAGAAGAGATTTACATTCTCTGCTCTTTATGCATCCCTCAGCTCTTCATCACCACTCCTCTCTGAAATTCCCACCCGTCTTCGTTTTTGCAAAAGACCTTGTGATCTCTTAAGTCGCTGCATGAAGATCTATTCAAATTCCCACAGATCGGTTCCCATCCATGCATATTAATTTATTAGTGGACTTTCAAAGCTAAAGAAAGGATTCCTTAATAAAACGTAAATCTTCTGAGCCCCAGTGTTTGCTGATTTTGCATGAACTTGAACAATGTTTAGAGCAGTATATCCTCCATCTCTCAAAGTTTCATTAAAGAAAGCTAAAATAATACACTGAGTTTGGAAGAAAGTTGGTGGTAAAGTCATTAACTTGGGGTCAATCAACCAGGGATTGTGATTTAAAGGCCGGAGAAGAGTAAAAATGAGAACACATGCTTTCAGTAAATCTTTTCGCTCTCTGTTGGGCTCACAGTGTAAGACAGACATTAGACTGTTTTCTTTTTCTCTTTGTGCTGATTAACAGCTAGCAATCCAATTCTGTGCAGCTGTAAATTTAATCTTCATGCACGCCTGCACACCCTTGTCTCACCCGTCCTGCCGGTCCCATTGTCCCTTTACATTTCTGTGAGTCTTTGTTTGTGGACACATCTTTCATCAATAACAAATCTTCAGTATTTTTGTAAGATGAGGCAACACTTTGGGCTTTATTTCACAAATGAAAACACTTTTGAAGTACATTTTTAGCTTAAGGTTCAATCCTAGGCTTGTTTTCTTCTCAAAAGGCAACTGGACATTTCACTTCTCCTCCAGAAGCTTCATCGGTCATCAGCCACAGACCTTTCATTGAAGGTGGCAGCTTGAACGCGAGTCGACGCAGCCGGTGTGAATGAAGGGTTTTTATACTAAATGAATGTTTTTTTTAAAGGTTCTTTAATACTTTTATATCATGTAACACTTATATACTTTGTCATTAACACATTGATGAATGCCTTGTAACATTAACCTACATGGAGCTCAAGACCAGTTGAAACCAGGAAGGAAGCTTCAGAATCAGAATCAGAAATACTTTATTGATCCCACACGTCGGAAATTTGTTCGTTACCATAACAACTGACAGGGGAAAAAAAAGACTAAGAATAATATCAAATAAAATAAAAAAAAAACTAAAAATAAAAACAAGAACAAGGAAAATGTGGTATAATTTAAAAAGCTATTTACAAAACAGTGCAGGTAAAGAGATGTGCAAAAGAATTGTGCAAAATAGAGAAGAAGAGAAAAAAAAAGTGCAAAGGTTATCTTCTGCATAGTGAGTTGTTGTACAAGGTTATTGTACTGGGTAGGAAGGATTTCCGGTACCGGGCAGTTTTGGAGCGGAGCTGTCTGAGCCTCTTAGAGAAGGAGCTCCGCTGTTTGGGTGGAGAGGAGGGTCTGAGTTGTCCATGATTGAAAGGAGTCTGTTCAGTGACCTCCTCTCCGTCACTGCTTCAAATGTGTCCTGTTTGCAGCCAATGACAGAACCCAACGGCCAAACCAGAATTTTTCCACTGAAAACAAAGTTATAAATTATCTTGCTGGCAGGAGCAAGGACTGATACCGGTACCTACCACTCAAAACACAGATTTGGTGAAAACGACCATTTAAGGTGTTAAAAATCAGGGATTTCAACTGTCCTGCCAGACATTTGCCAAAAGCCACACAAGGCCCACCTTGGGGGATATATCTGTGGAGTCAATTTTACAGGTCTTTGTCTTTCATGGTGAAGATCCAGAGTACTCTGCACGAGTTTGATCCAACTTTCTATTAAAAGGACGAAATTCCAGTCTAGTTTTTTGGTCACTTTCTTCCTCGTCAACGCACACGCAGAGGCTAGCGGGTGAAACCTCACATGCATTACAGGCATTAGATTACTTGTGAAAATGAACATCAAAATCAAGATCAGTGAGGACTTCTCTTTTAAACTTCTTTGTATCTTTTCCCTCTTCTATAACTGCCTCTGCCCATAATTTATCATATTAAAATTTTACGGTCAGAGCATTTTTGTTAAACGGTGCAGGATGTTGCAAAAACTGCAAAGTCTAGCAAAAAGGCCTCTTTGGAAACGGAAAGGTCTGTGTTGCTGAGTGGCAAGGACGATGTTCTCTGTCAAAGTCCCTCCTAAATCACACTCCACATCAGAGCAAGGTTGATTAGCACCTGCTTTCAATTAAACGGCTTTCTCATCAAAATTTGGTCGAGAGAGAAGCCTCATGCCTCGTCACGTCGAAGATGTTCCTGCATTAGAGAGCTATTAAATCAGGGGAGCAGGCGATGAGAGGGGCATCGTTTGTCTTCATTTGAGCAGCCCTTCTCTGATCATCTCCACAGGGGCGTCTAATTGAAAAAGGCCTTCAGAAACGCGTTTGTTGGTCATGATGATAATTTATTACTTTCAGCTTGTGAGTCCAGGGAGTCATTTGTATTCATTAGTGTATATTCAAATTATGTTTGCGATTAAAATGTGACTTTGACAGGCAGAGAGGCTTCAGACAGGGACGGGCTCTGATGAGCCCTTTGCTCCGGGTCAATGGCTCCCACATTCTCCTCTTCAATATACGAGGCAGAGGAGCCCATTTGGCTTCACCACCATCAATCTGTGTCTGATTCATGTTAAGATGTTAGCTTTGATGACTTCTGCTCAAGCACTTGTTTACGCTCTGCACATTTAAAATGGAGAACCATTGAGCTGCCAACTTAAAGCCGGCTGTGGTCGACAGATTTCAAGGAGTAGAGTGTTTGTCATTACAGACAAAATCGAGCAAAGCTTTAATCTCATTGTCAGATGTAGATTTAGTTGACATAAAGGAGGAGGTGGCAGTTAAGTGGGTCAGTGTCATTGCAATAAACATCAACCATGGTAGGTCACTGACTGGGCCGCTCCTCCATTTGCCCGCCTGTCATGAACCACTGAGCCAGAGGAGGCGAAGAAGCTGAGTGCTCATTTTTCGAAGCCAAGTAAGTGACTCTTTGTCAGTGCGTAAAGTGAGGAACTTTACAGGATGTAGGCTGACAAAGGTCATATTTTACAGGCCTGACGAGCTGCTGGTGAGGACCTTTCTGGAAAAGGTGACAGAGCTGGAACAAAGCCTGATGGACCAAGGCTGAGGTTTTTTTTTTTTACTTGAACACGTCAAACTGACGTTTCAAAATTGAACGGAACAAATTGAGAAAATCTGGATTTTGGATAGATTTCTTGTTTTTTTTTTTTGTTTTTGCTTAGTTGCCATTTTTAAGAATATATTCTTACCTGATGCTTTTACATTAGCAAACCCCAACTGTTTGACACTGCACTGCTGTTAGGTTTCGGGCATATTTCACAAAAATTATACATCCTTACTTTTGTTGTTTATTGCAGTTTATCCTAATACATTTTCAAAAGTGTCTCAAACTTCTGTTTGGAGTTTCCTGCATTTAGTTCCTACAACAACAAAAACCAGACGGATGTAAGGAAGTAAACTGTCTACTACTGAACTGAGCAGAGTCATCACAGCAATGAGATTCACCTGAGTAAACCGTGAGACAGAAAAAAGACACAAACTAAACAAAAACACTCAAAACAAAATAGAGAAAATTGAAAAGGATATTTCACCTTCAAAAAAATCTTCATTTATTTGAAAAAGGCTTTGAAGACTCACTCTGATAAAAATTGTGTTTTTGGTGTTTTAAACATGTTCTTGTGGCATTTCTCACAATGGAGGATAGATTTAGCCCATCTTAGCATTTCTACATTTAAATGGATGTGAAGCAGACAAAAAAAATGCTATTTGAAAAGGAGACTATTTATAACAAAGAAAATACGGTGGGCAGCCCATAAGCTCCCCTTTCCGCTCCATTCCCATGCATCCACTTGCATCAAAAAGATCTGTGTACAAATTCATTTTCCCCATCTGAGTTGGGCTAAAAAATGTTTGTCTGGATAGCTCTGATATTGCTCATCATTTTTGTTGCACCAGTAATAATGGTTTATAGGTGTGAGGAGCAGATTTTTTAATTCTTTATTTTGGCTAAAAATGGCATAATCAAAATTATAGGACTACTGAAAACACTTTTACGATAGATCAAAAGATGATGGGAGTGGGACTTTAAATGTTGAAGTCTTTCATTTCCATTCTTGTTTAAAGAATAAAATGTTACAGACAATTACCTGCCAACACATTTAGAAATGCACTGATAGTTTTTACAGTTAGAGTGTACTGAACTGAAGTAGTTTCACCTTAATAGTTCCATTTAAAAAAAGAATCAGTTTCACACTGTGTCCATATTTAAAGTGGTTGTTTTATACCAAAATCAGATTTGTTTAATGTGTTTATTTTATCACCTATTTTGGGGTTTAAATGTGACTTTTTTATTTATTCCAAAATGGAAAAAACTGTGAATGGATTTGTTTTGTATGAAAACATTTGGTATTCCTCCTCTCATACACAGGATGAAAACAGATTTCCCCTTTCTGAACACGTGAAACATGCACGCCATCATTCCTTTTTCTGCAACTATGTAAAGCACGCAAACACACACAGCAGGGTGGAAAATCCCAAAGTTTCCTTATGACCCTTTGGTGCACTTGACATGAGAGCGGGAGTACCCACGTTAATGAATGGAGCTTTTCTCTTAAATAGAGGGAAACCTCATACGCACACGTGTACACATAATGCTTTAATGCATGTTCCTAGGGCCGTTCTGTCACATCATCCCACGCTCCAGGACTCTGTAAATGTCAGACTGTGGGAGACGGGGTTTATCTTGGAGCAGCATGATATTTTTACACCTTTCATTACTGCCTCTGTCTACCTCACATACTGGCACTCAAACACCTGGTATTTCAGTGAGTCTAAAATCAGCCATCCTAAGCACCTAAGGAAACCTTTATGTCAATGACCAAACGTCAGTGACAAAACATTGGGTGAAATAAAGAAAATATTTTAGAAAAGTCTAAGTAGATATGTGGAATTCATTTCTTTCTACAATTTTTTGTATGCAATTGTTATTTCTTGGTGAAGATATTTTCCAAAACGAAGTGAAGACAATGCCTCATGGATGTGCCACTGTTTGTTTTGACTGTTTAAACTTTTAACCCTTGTGCTATCTTAGATGACCCCACCCTTACTTTGACGTGTTCTCCCTACCATGACAAAGGTGGATAAAGGTGGAAAAATGTTATGTAATCCATAGTGAAGATCACAAATCATTGAAAACGAAAAGGTTCAGTGCACTGTCTAGTGGGTCTAGATGACCCAACTCCCAACGGTAAAGTGCCTAGGATAGCACAAGGGTTAACATGCTTTAAGTTAGTAGGAAAGAACAAGTTTGAAGTAATAAAAATGAATATTTCTGCCTGGAAAAAGCAGAAGCTGCAGGTTAAACTTCTATAAAAGAAAAGTCAGTCAAAGGAAAAGGTTTGAGAATCTAAGAGCAAGCAAGAGCATTCATGTTTTGAGGGGAATATCTTTTTGAAAAAACAGATTATTTTTAGTTGTCCAAAAGAAGGGATGACATGCAGTAATGACATGTACTTTCTCTATAGTCAGCAGTGTGTGTGAGACACCAACCTCTGCAACGCGTGTTGAAGTGAGTACTTCCAATGAAAAATCAAAGGTAATGCGTGTTCCGGGCTTCTGTGTTCAAAACCCTTATGTGTAGGCGTAGCTACGCACGTTTCTATGACCATTTCCAGGCTCTATAGGTAAAAACACATGGCCATCGAACGCGCGTTGAAAGTTAAATCAAGTCGGATTTGACCAATCAGGGACTATGATTTGGATGAATGGTGTTACCTTTAATTCACTTTAATTCACTTTCATATATCAGAATAGAGCTGTGAAAGAAAAAGCCTGGAGAAAGATTCACAAGATTTGCTCCCCTTTGACATTTCGTGCCAAGCCCACTCCAACTGTAGGTGGTGGACATGCATTGGTAAACAGAAGAAAAAGAAAAACAAGAAGCCCCTCCCTGCTTGTCCAGTGTGAACACCATAGGCTAAAAGCTCCATGTGTCTGATTCTATATGGTTTTACAGAAGCCGATACAGAAAGAACAGAAACATAAGTTTCAAACAAACCCTAGAAGGCTTCCAAAAGAGTTTAAATGGATGGTGAATAAAGCCTTTGAGTTATGAGCAAACCATTTTTTCAGTTAGAAGAAACTTCATGTGGATAACCTCTGGCATCACAAAAGCTGCTTTGAGGGTGATGAGTGAGTTCTGTCTTGTTTGATTTTAGATGAAAACCAATATATAAATTGTCTTAAATATGTATTTATGGTGCTGAACAATGATCCCACTAACAGTATCATGAAGATTAAAAGAAATTTAGATCCTTTTGAAAGTTTTGTTACAAGAAATTCTAGAGTAATTATAACATCTGCTTACTTTATTAGCACCCCAAAAAACAAGTATCTTAAAACTTATTCCAATGTGTGAGTTTTAAAGGCTTCTTGGAAGCAAGACAATAGGATACCTCAATTTGCGACTCAGAACGGAAGAATTTTAGCTCCTTTTTTGTTAAATGATGTTGTATTGGTATACTGAATCTATATTTTTATGAGTTACAGCTTCAATATTTTTCATTCTGCAAAAGAGTGAAACCTTCATTCTGAAAGAGCAATGAAAATAAACATATTTCTGAACTTACACTAATCTTTTTATTTGTCTTTCTAAAGTAAAAACAAGTGAAAAAAAATGTTAAAAGTTGATTTGTGGATATCTTTAAGGTGACATGTTAGATTAAACGGCCAGACAGGACATGGCACTGCTGATCTGGCCAGTTAAAGGCAGACTTGTGTTGTTTGTTTTCTTCCAAATAAAGAGCTGTCTGTGCTGTTGAAAGTAAAGTGGCTGTTGCGATGGCTGATTGGGGGGGCTTACAACAATGCTTGTCTCATTCCCCGCTGTTCTTAAACTGCTAATGGCCCCCTAATGTATAAACACCATTCTGCCTGCATTAGTTACACCTTCGTTCATTCTCTGACGCCTGCAGAAACTTGTGTGCACGCACACAAACAAAGGCTCCGGAGGCAGAGCTACAAGGCATTAGTCACAGTGGCAGCTCTGCCTGTGGTTGAATTGTAGATTAGGGCCAAGGCCAGGGGGCTGGGGGGCTAAATTTCCTTGCAAAAACAATGCATGTCAAAGAGGCCCATCAGAGAGGTTTTATAGAGATAGAACGATGTGATTCAAAGCAACTGAAAAAAGCCGAAGGAACTGTGGAGAAAAGTTGTGAAGATAAGTAAATTACCGGTACTAATTGTTGTGAATTCTTGTTGTTCAAAATTTTAAAAATGAAAATGTTTTTATCTTTTTATTTGCTTCAAACCTCTGTTTTTCAAACCAGCTCATAAAGGAAGTTGTATTTTTTTTCTATTTCTTTCGTGCTGGGTTAGACCACAAGCAGTGCAAAGACAAAAACCTTTTTGACAGTTTAATATCTTAATTCCCCCACAGGACACTAATAGAACAAATTGTCAAGTTGTTATAAATATTTCTGAAATATTGAAGTTATTGACTATAATTTAATACCTGTGAGTAATTATAATCTATGCACCTATGATCAAAATAAAACAATGTTTTTCTTTTTGCCATGGATTAGTCTGTCCATCTGTGGATGTTTGTTTGCGGTCAGAGTAGGGGGGGCTGTTTGAGCAACACTACAAAATCATTTTGGCATTTTCCCACACATAAATAAAGTTTTGACTTGACAGTCAAAAACACTTTGATGAACTGATCCAACTACTTCCTCTGCCCACCCAGATCAATTAAATTTCTCCAAAAGTCATCTGTGGCTTGTAGTTGTCTTTGAAATCTTGAGGAAATTCTTGGGCGGGACTTTTTTTTTAATCAGATATATGAAATTCTTACACTTTAATCGTCTTGTTAGATTGTAATGGAGACAAATGTTATTTTTTATGAGGGTCTAAGACATCAACTCACATGTCCTGGGTCTCAAGCTTTTGGAACTTGCATAAAAATCAGCCAATAATTAGGCTAAACAGTAATCATAGGGAACATTCCTGCACATCAACACTGAATCAACACTGAACATTACACAATATATTCTCTTTGATGACATATTTTTTTAGGTATTTACATACTTTCTTAAGCTCATGACGGCTAGATTCGAGCTATGAAAACAAATCATGTTTTTGCTTTGAAGTAGATGTTAAATTAAGGTTATTTTGGAGCTAATGTGGTTTAATATTTACATCAATAGACATCAAGGAGTTGAAATATCTTTTTGTAAAACCGTCCCCTGCCTTCGCCCACAAGTGGCCGGGATAGGCTCCGGCAGCCTCGTGACCACAAAAGGGAAAAGCAGATTCGAAGATGAATGACTGAATGTACTCACAGCGAACACATCTGATCTGCATGTGAGCAAAATACAACAAAGAATTTATATGAAAATACTTTTTCTTCCAAATGAATTGGCATGCAATTTGAATATTTTTGGAATATGTGACCTAAAGTAACCTCTTTTATAGACATGTGTTGCAACTATTTTGTCCTTACCATGTCCAGAGTGTGTTTTATTTAAAAAGTATCAATTAAAGCCTTTTTTTTTTGCCATTGTGTTTCTTCCACCTGCTTTTGCGCTGTTGATGGACAAGTAGCTGCAAATGTGCAAAGACATAACAGCTTTACTTCTTTTGGATAAATAAAGAATTAAATCCCACAGAAGGGGGAAAGTGTGCTTTCATTCTTCCATAGCTTCACTTTGAAGAGTGGGACCTTACACACAAGATAATCTTTCGCAACTGCTTTAAGATTTCAATGCATGTTGCAAGGTTCCTTCAGTTAAGCTAATGTTCTCCTTGTGATTTTAGTGTTGCTCCTGAGGTTTCAGGGTGATTGTAATGTATTCCTTTAACAACCCTTGAATAAGGGGAGTAGTCTGCCTCTTCACGAGGCACATTTTCCACTGATTTAGGAGTTTCTGCTGTTGACTAACTAAAGACTCCAGAGAAAACATTGCATGGAAATTTAAATGAAGGAAACTATTTAGGGGGAATAAAAATAAATGAACAAATAAATGTTGCAATTTGATCTGTTGTTGGGGTACAAATGTTGCACTTTGGTGGTTTGGGTGTATGTAAAGCTCCTAGATAATAAGGATGTCACATGTTTCTTATCACCATAACTTTCAATGACTTTAAATTTCTGACACATTAACAAACAAACAATATGTCTTGTAACTAAACACACACAGTCTGTGTTTGCATATGCATGTAAATCAGCAGGTTCTGTACATTAAAAATAAATGTGCCATTGGGTAATATTTCAGAAATTATTCAGCCAAGTTGGAGATAAAAGTTAACAAAAATCATCAAACCCAACTATTTATCTTCTATTGGTGCTTAGTCTTGTGTAGGGTTGCTGATGCTAATCCCAGCTACTTCAGGGCAAAGGGGGGGTACACCCTGGACCCACAGGGCTACACATTCACACACACTCACCATTGAGGAATACTTTTGTCACCAATTTCAAGCATGTTTTGGGGAAAGAAGACAAAATACCTGTATAGCAAGAACATGCCACTCAGGAGGGACCCAATGGTGATCTGAGCCAGGGTCTTCTTGCTTTAGGGTGGGGGTACTAACCACTACGCATTCACGACATTATACACAGCTTATACCCCTAAAAACAAGCGCAAAAAAGTGTTTGTAAATCATGATGATAACAGTCAATCAGAGGAACGCTACCAGAAACACAGCAGCTGCTCTCACAAGTGTCTTAAAAGGCTCTTACAGACCCACTCTGTTTAAAATCCTGTTTTTCATGTTTTTAGATCGTTCTGGTGACATTTTTCCTGATGATGGAGGACATTTACTAAGAAAACTGAGCTCACAAGTATTAGTAACGTAGAAGCTACAATCGCCTCCCTGCTCTGCTCCATTATGATGTGTCTACTTACAGACAAATAGATCCATGTATGCTTTCATTTTCCCCGTCTGAGCAGGCATCTGGCTTAAAAATTGTGCATCTGGATAGCTCCAACATCGCTCGCCATTTTTGTTGCACCGGGAATGTTAGGTTGGGGGGCTGTAAGCTAGCGGGAGAGGGTGTAAACAAAGAGTTCATTTATTTGGTGACAGGAAGGGGGGCCGGGGTTGCTCTACACCAACAGTCCCGCCCACAACTCAAAGGGGGCAAATTTCTAATAAACTACTACTGTTAACATGTACTGGAGAGTAACAGTTTTTTTTATTGGCTAAAAATGGAATTATCATAATTAAAAGTCAACTAGGAACGATTTTACAATAGATCAAAAGATGATTGCAGTGGGATTTTAAAAAAGTTTTGTGAGCCTTTCCTAAGGAATTTATAAGTGTCTCAAAAGCATCTCAGAAAGGTCTCAATTTTACCCTCCAAAAATGCACCATCACACAAGTATTTCAAATGTCTTCATTTTCTGTTTTTATGGGACAAATTTAAAATCAGAATCTCCTGTTGCACCGTTTGATTTGTATCACTAATTCAGCAAAGAAAAGAAACAACTCAAGATGTCGTGATAGAAAAGGTGCACCTGCTGCATGACGTCACACTCACGCCTGACGGCCATTCGCATCCTGTTTAAAGCTCCGCATTAAGTTATGACATCGTTATGATTCCACAATACCTCCATAGAAGGCGGCATCATCAATCTTAGCCTGTCTTTGAACAAACTCCTGCCGTTTGACAGCTCTTTCTTCCTACAGCTTGGGCCTCCTGCAGCAGTTTATTATTCTTTTTCCTCTCACATGGTGTAAGCTCTTTTATCTTTAAACCAAAGTCTTTTTCAAAATGAGTTGAACATTTGACACAGACGTTTAGTTTATTTGCATTCTTTTTTAGCTGTTAACATGCCCACACGTTCACAGAAGTCTGTCAAAAGTCTGCCCTTGTTGTTTTTTTTTCTTTTGTCACAAGTATGGTTTGATAAATTCTCATTTTCCTGTAGTAGCTCAGAACTTGGAGGTGTCTAGGCTAAATCAAGGGATTTTGCTCTTTCTTCTGCAACCTAACCATGTTGGGGCAATAGTGGAAAGTAGTAGATCAGGTCGCTGGCTGCCATCTCAAAATTTCAGCGTTCTGTTAGGCCTCTCCTTTCCCAGCTCCTCTCCCCTGAAGCACTGTGGGTGTTTTAGAGCATGCTCAGCAGGTTGCCCTGAATCACAAAGCCCTCTTCTTCCATAGTCTGAGGCTGCCAGCTGGTGAGAGTGGGCAAAGTGTTTATGAGTGTTTTGAGAGAAGTAGAAAACGTTCCTGCTTTGAGAAAAAAAAAAAGACTTCGGCCTCTCCTCCCTCCACTGCTGACCTAATCACTGAGGAAAAGAATGAAACACACCGAATTGGAAGGAGACATGAAGGACTTGGTTCTTGAGGAAAAATAAATCAACAAGCTGGATTCATTAGAGGCAACACAGCGGGATTTTTTTATCTTCCCAGCAGGCGAGTGAGGCTGATAAAGCTTCTCCAATCAGAAGCAGCCTTAAAGAAGAAAAAAAACATATAACACAGAGAGCAAATGAAGGGCTTTTCAGGGGGCTTTAAGATTCAAAATTAACAGTGGGTCACGTGATGTGAAAAACGACAAAAAGGAGAAAAAATAAAACCGCTGAACTACATCACCTTTCAGAAGCTGTGGGCAGATCAGCCTTTCAACGGAGGAATTTGTGGTTCTAAAGGCTCAGCAACAAAACCAGAACAAGTCTCAGGCTGAAGACCACAATTGTTTGAGGTTGAAAATAGGGGAGCAAGTTTGTCATTTTTTCAAGGCCAAATGATTGGATGCTGCTCACCCTAAGGAGCTGGCTCAGCTGCACTCTGCGAAGGAAACAAAATGACAGCTGGGTGATGAGCATCAACCTCCAATCCAGTCCAAGTCCCTAAGAAGCACCAGTGGCCACAGAGATCTGCATCTGTCAGCTGTCATCTCTCTTAAAGCGCCACTTCCTTCCTGCCAGAGCTCCTGCCACCAAAAGGTTTCAGAAAGAGACACTGGACTGTTCACCCCAGATCCGTTTCATTCTTTACAAAAAATATTTGACTGAGCTCGGGCTGCTTGAGAAGTAGCTTTGGCCAGACTGACAGCAAAATACATTTTTCTAAGGAATTATTCAATACAAGAAAAACCCTATGATTTACCCTTTGAGTTGATGAAAGCTCCATTATTTCTTCCAATCCTCTTTACAAATGTTTGACACTAATCTCTGACTTCTCTTTAATCTGTCATTTGTTGTCTTGTGATGAGTTGAAAATAAAACTTTTACCTTGTGGCATGTAGATCTTGAAAGTGCATGTCTGATCAACCAAAGGCATTTCTTGTGTAAAAAGAATAAAATTGATTGCGTCAAGCAATTTCGGGGGGGGGGGGAATGCAATTAAAAAACATTGCTATATCTAATCTATTTGAGAAATTAATTCATAAATTGATGAGAAAATCAACAATTAAAAACTGCGCTATCTTCTTGACATTGTAATTGAATCTAATTATAGAAAGACTTGCCTACCTTACCTATAAATGCAGTACACAAAAGACACACTGACTCCATGAAATATAATGCTTGTCAAATAGTTTGATTAATGAAATAAAGTTTGATTAATTACTTGAAAGGGAGTAAAAGATGTAAATTTGTTTAATCCCATCCGATTATGCTTCACCCACCTTTTCTAATATGTACATAGCTGCCATCATTGGAATTGATTGGATTGGATTAGAACTGATTTATTTTGAGCAAAAAATACAAAAGAAATGACGAGATATACACCTACACATAGATATATAAATTTAAGAGGAGTTGTCATGATTTCGAAATATAAAAAAATCAAAGGTACATATTCTGTAGATAGTCCATGCTGTCTTACTTCAGGATAAACAGATATTTTAAAGTTCCATATGCTGTAATATGTTCCACATAGTTGTTTTTAAAATTTATCTGAAACAATTCTTCCCCCCGGTTTTCAAACAATTTCATATTGCACAGTAAGTTGATCTCCCCCTTTAAAGAGGACACTTTGATGCTAATTGCTGAGACAAATTGAAAAAGCATATTGTTCTTTAGGATAGATGTTAATATTAGGCCACTTTTGAGGGTCACATTAACAATTTCAGTAAGACAAACAGGAGGAATTGATCAAGTGGACAGTTAACAAAAGAAAATTGTGAATTTCACGAGAAGTGCTTCCTTGGCTGAATAATGAAACCAGTCTTTTGACTCAGACGGCATACAGAAGCACTTCTGAAAGAATCCTGCTATGGTTTCAGTTTTCCATTTCCCCAAACTGTGATTACGCTATTCTTTTGAATTTCACCCCATCAAAACTGCACTCAGACCTCCAGGCACCACAGAAATCCTCTGGGTTTATGATTAGCATTTCAGGATTTATATGAAGTGACCCACATCAAACAATGAAATGAACCCAATGAAAAAAAAAATCAAATTGAATTTAGAGATATGAATGAAATAAAGAGATGGAGCGAGAGTCTAATGCTGGACTCTTCTTCTGGTGTTTGAAGCGACAGGCAGATCAAATGCAGAACACAAATAGTAGTTTTGTTTTTAAATTTTTACCCTCGTCTACGCCTTTAACCCCAGCTTCCTCAGAGTCATTTTCCGTGTTTTCCTATCCAGGTTTCTACTGGCAATGTGGGGAATGAATAGAAACTCAATCGGTCCCAGATTGCTCCAGCGTGTCCCTCTTTCATTCATCAGATCAAGGCCTTTCTGCAAACCCAGCCTCAACAAGCAGTTCATGGTGTTAAGCTGTGCAGATGGATGCTGCCCAGCATAGCAACTGCCCTGAGAGGGCAACACAAAAAAGTCACTTCCTTTACCTTCACTTCACCCTTATAGAGAAGAATCCCAGGCATCAAAATAGTGTTGAATTAAAATACATTTTTTACCCAGTGGAAGGATAAATGCCTTGTTTTCCTTAAACATTTGATAAATCTCCAAATGAGGCATCAACAAAAAAGGACGAAAAACGTAAAAGTCAGAGGCAGGTAAAAATGTGAAAAGTCAAAGATGGTCATGGGAATCCCAGTGTCATGATATCATTCTCTCAAAAGCATTACAGACTCACTCCCACAAAAATCGTGTTTTTTGGTCATGGAGGATATATATGGAGAAAATTATGCTTAAAATGCATTTCTGAGTATTTTGCTATTTAAATTGCTGTGACAAAGGAGCACGAAAAATGCTGCCCGAATATAATAAGTTATACTATCAGTGAGCCACTAGAGGCACATTTTGAATGAACTACTGCCGCTCTGCAGAAACTATTTACAACTACACAAGTCTTTTGATTTTGCCTAAAAATAATATAATCATAATTATTGGACCACTGGGAGAGCAAAATATGTTCAGAGTGGGACATAAGTTCGAATAAGAGTTTATCATGCAGGTTTAAAACCCCAAAAACCATGAAAAGGTCTTCTCTGTCATCATGAAAAGCTAAATAATGGTAAACAAAACTGTGAAGGTCAACCAGTCATCTCTTACATTTATGGTTCCAGAACTCAAGTATGGTGTGGCTCCTGGCCAATGAGCTATAAAGAGAGACGCAAAAATCTGGCACTGGTGGAGGTCCGGTGTGAAGAGAGTATTGTCTCTGATTAAACTATGTCTATAGTGATGATGCCCGATCCTTGATCCCTGGCCCAGCTCCAGACTGAGCATACTGCTCCCGTCTCCCCACTAACCATCTTCTTTCTACCTCCTCCCAACTGTGACAGGAGGGGTTTCCAGGAGCAGCTTTGATCAGTGTCTTGCCTGTCATTCAGCATTAGTCACCCCTGCGTAGGAGAGTCCTCGTTGGGTCAGGGATGGACCGGAGAAATGCTGAATGGAAGAGCCCATGGCTGCGGAACAATCAGCTCTGTGAGGTGCAGCAGGCGCCTGAGTGTCAGCGGACATACCGCCGCATGTCTCGCCCCTGCCACTGTCATGAACCAATCTGCACTCCCCTTACAGCTTCATCTCCCTAATATGGCCCCACACCTCTGCGGATGAGATCATAGCTACTGCTGACACTTACACACACAGTCATATAGGTATGATTTAAGGAATTTTTAATGAGTTTTCCAGGACAAACTCTCACAGGAATAATGAGGGAGTGCAATTATACGAACTACATTCAAAGGGGAAAACATTTCCAAAAATATAGCTTATTTCCCTTTTCCCCTTATTTCCGTGCACTCAGAATGTTGTTCTTGCTCGGGACTCTGGAAGGTGATGTCATCCACCGTTCAGACATATCATGTGTCGATAACTCCTTTCAGAGGCAGGCACTAGACAGAGGGAATGTAGACAAACTGCGCCATGACACAAACAAATGAAATCCCTCTAAACTGTGTCTGCATGATTTTGTTCATTTGGATGATGAGATTTTACTTAAATGTAAAGGGGCTGTACATAAAGCTAGCACAAGACTGTACTCTTTCCAGAAATTGTCAGTAAGAAAAAGACTAATGTGTGATCCCAATAATGCAATGTTTTACTTTCTCTTTGAGTTTGAAATCTTTCAGGCAATGAGGAGGAAATACCAAAACCAGAACATTAGTTCTGCCTGTTCCATATCTGAAAATGTGAATTCAGAAAATCCTATACAATGCATCCTGAATTTTAAGATAAATCCTGGATTTGAGTCAATACATGTGAACTTTTCTTAAATAGAAAACATAAAAAACTAGATTAGGATTTGTCATAACAAATTTGTATAGATAATGACTTGTTAAGCCTTAATGCACCTGTGTAGGAGTTGACCTGTACTACAGGTACGGGTGCTGCAGGTTTTGGGTTGTCTGGGCCCATGGAGGGTTGTATAAAGGAGGAGGTGCAACTGAAGAGGAGCTCAGGTGTGTCTTGCAGTTGTTTGAGGTTTGTGATGTAATTGAAAATGGAACATATGATTGTCATATAATACTTGTAGGCGTCACGCTACAAATGTGCCACCAAAGACTAATCAGAGACATGGACATGAAGGTTGATGCTGATTGATCAGAAATTGTTCCAATTGCGCACAAACCTGATCTAGTCTACAAGCTGATTGGAAGAATTTCTGACCAATCAGCAGAAGCTTAACGCTCAAGAAAGTGAGTGTTGTGCTTGAAATAATCCTAGCAGATGCATGGAATTGGAATTTCGCAATCCTCCTCAGAGAAAGAAATGACAAGAAATCTGGACGAAAACATGATTTAATTTCAACTGAAATGTATGTAAATGTTATGTATATTTTAAACCCAAACATTTTTTAGTTTTTTTTTTCCTTTCTTTTTTTTTACATTCTAGTGCCAATTGCACCATAGGGTTGACATTCCTCAGGGAAAATGCAAACTTGGAGAAATTATGGGTGGTGGATTGATAAAAAAAGAGGTTGTCCACCTTGACAAACACATAAACATCAGAAACACTGCATGAATGCAAAAAAATTTTGTGCATCTAAGTAAAGGTCAATTTTTGTATCGCGCCATCTATGGAGAAACACCAGAATTATAGGGAACATTTTAAAGGACTATCAATTTAATTTATTCTAGTTCGGCGGGCCAGATTTAATAGGTTGTAGCTTTTGTCATGGTAAGGTGCATGCACTGGTTCCTTACTGACTGCGCACAAATGCACATACATGGGGTGTGCGGGTGATACTTAATTGCCCATAGGACGAACTACCCTTTAGTTGTCTAATTTTCTAAATTCTAACAGTCAGGTTCTGTGCAAGGAGTGAGCACAAGGGGTACACACTTATCACCTGAACAGCACTAACAGGCCTCTTATGCTGTGTTGGGGGGGGTAGAAAAAATTAAAAATCTATAAGACATGCGTGCATCTTACCTATTTCACTTTTACTTACCCCTATGAGTTATTTAAGTGTTCGCTACAACCTGTCGGCCGCAGCAGGCCCGTAGGGAAAGATGTGCATGAACTTTTCCACTCTATGGGCTCACCCAGCGGTCTATAACCATAATAATTTGTCATCTGCGTGCCTCGCACGTTTGCCCACAGAAAGCTCACATCCACCCATAAGGGCAGTTGTGACAAAGGCCTTGATGACACTGATCTCCTAAAACCTCTCACTCTGTAATTAGCTGAGTCCTTTTATTCATGACAATCACAACAGTTGTTTAAGAGATTTAAAAAAAGGAAAGACGGTAAATCTAATCAGCGTGTTTTTCATTTACATTTTTTTTTACTTATTACCAAAACTTTTTCAGTACCAGATTGATTTGATTCACTGGCATTTTTCTGAGTATCATTCTTAAGATTTTACTTAAAACGAGTTAAAAATACCAAAGAGCTGCTTAATGGCAGCAAAATAGGAATATTGTTTATAGTTCTAATTCATTTGTGAGGTTTAATTCAGCTACAGTGATTGTCTACCACAGTTTGCTGTAGCTGTAGCTGAAGCTGATGCAGCTTGTAGCACTAAATTCAGTCTAACTTAGACATTGCTGCTTGACGCCTTTAGATTACAAAAAAAAATGTTGCGATAGTAAAAAGTAATTTTTTTAATAGGATGTTTTCTCAAAGCTAATTTGGTAATCTAATGTGTCTTTTAAAACTTGTTGCACAACCTTAAGCTATGGTTTAAAATGATTTTTTACCCAAATTTGACTGAAGAAAAACATTATAATTGACAACCTTTCTGTGGATTTGAAAATGTTCAGTTTCTCAGTTTTATGTTGCAGCTTAGTAATGAAGGACATGAATTGGTTTAACAACAAACACATTTGAACTTCAAACTGTAAAGAACAAAACCACATAAATAAACACAATTTTATAAAGAGCTTCACCTCAGCTTTTTACCCAGATTGTAATTGATGTTTCCATAACACACAGAAGTGAAAATAATTTTTTAAAAACTCCTAATATGTTAAGCAAAATAAACAGCAATTGAGTGAAGCCTGAAGGTTGACTTTGTTTATAAGACAAAGACCTGGATAAAGATTTTTCTCTTGTACTCACTCAATATGGGTTCTTGTTGGATTACCGATTGCTGCTCTGGTTATAACCTTACAGCAAGACTGACACACTGTATGTTTAGTCTGCGGGCTGCCCTTCCTCTAACACCAGCAGAGACAATATATCCCACAGAATAAAATGTTTTTTCTTCTGTCAGCGGTTGCCAGAATCATGAAATTCCAACCTGATTCAACACGACTTGGATATAGAAAATCATATTTCTTTTTTTTTTACCTCATTCTCATCTTTCAATAACCAGTCAGTAGCACTGCTGGCCTTTTTCACTTCCTGAAAACTGTTAGCATGACATCACCAAAGTAATAATCACTCTCAGCATGAGCTCAAAGCACAGGAGGAGGCTTGAACTTCCTCGACTGGGAAGTACACATCACAGTTTCTGCTTTTCAAGGAAGCCAAAACTATTAGGAAATATCATCCTCCACTTTTAGAAACGAAGAAGGCAGAAGCAAATTACACGGATAGTCGAAGAACCAATCTGTCAATCTTTATAGGAAAAAAAAACGTAAATAAATATTAGAAATATCAGCTTTTTTTGGAAAGTTTGGATCTCCACCCTTTCTCTTTTAAAGGACATCAAAGTCATCCTGAAATAAAGTCAGTTAAAAAAAAACAAAAAAAAAAAACATGACACTTAGCAGAAAGTTTTAAAAATAACAAAAGTATATCCCACTTTTGAAATAAAGCACTCAAGGTGATTGCATCTATTAAGAAAAAAATTACTTTTTAAATTTCCACATCTTCAGATCTATTGTAAAAAAATTTTAAGACATGGTTTTCTGCAGTAGTTCATTACAAATTCACTTCTGAGCTGTGGGCAAGACCATGGCCGTGGAGTAAGCCCACCCCCACTTCCCGACGTCCTTCTGTTTACACTCTCTCCCGCTAGCTTACTGCCCCTCACACCTCAAACCTGACATTACCGGTGCAACAAAATTGGCGAGCAATGTTGGCGCTATCCAGATGTACAATTTTGCTCAGATGAGGAGAATGAAGGCATACATTGATCTATTTGTCTGCAAATGGATGCATCATAATGAAGTGGAGCAGGGGACTTGTAGCTTGCAGAAGCAGCTTCTACATGGCTGCTTCCTTTTTTCAAATGACATTTTTGTCTGCTCCTGGTGGATTTCTCTAAATATCATAAAACGGGCTGTATCCCCCATAAGCCTTAAACGTCACATAAATATTAGAATAAACTTTGTGATTAGGCTGCACATTCCTGTCTTTGTTGGTCGCCTACCAAAGGCACAGCGACCTGGGCCCCATTGTGAAATCCTAATAATTAAAGGATTTAGTCAATCAGTCTCCCGGAGTAATTTAGTCCATCCTGCCTGTAGCCCAATGGGGTTTCAGGGAAGCCTGTAGAGGTGAAGGTCAGGGCGCCATGAGATGCCTACAGGAAGTAGCAGCACACAGCACTGCCTGTGTTATGGGTTGTTACAACCCCCCCAGATCACACTTAAAATGATCCATTTCACATTTACACTAACAGATTTTTCCTTTTTACTCAATCTGCAAGCAAAGTCCGATTAAGGATAAGTCTAGGGCTGCACAATATGAGAAAAACTCGCGATATTGGAGATTAATGTTGCGATAACGATATAATTTGCGATATATAAACAAATAGCAAATTAACCAAAAGCATCATTCCGATTTCACTGCAACAGTTTAAAAATTATACTCCAAATGATCCTCGTTGACATAGGTGACAAACATCTAACACAATAGGGCTCCATCCAATTGGTCAGGAACATGAAGGTGTCCATCCGATTGGTCATATTTTGTATTTGTATTTTGTATTTATTTATTTAAGGGACAATGCATACAACAAACAGTGTAGAATACTCTAAAAGTAATGAGACACTGTAAATATGCATAAAGGGATTTATGTGATTAAATGCTTCAAGCTACCATAAGATTGTTTTAACATATATAATGTTACCATTATTGCGATTTTCACCGTCTTTTGAGATATGCATATTGCAGAGCTGGATATTGCGATAACGCTAAATTTGCGGTATATTGTGCTGGCCTAGATAAGTCATAGTAAAAATGTATAACAGAGAAACCCTAAATGTGTCACTTAAAAGCTTAGTTTTTGTGTAAACAGTAAGGACAGCATGTTAAATGGAAATTGGAGAATCAGAAGAGCAAATATTCCAACAGTCTGGCCCCAAAACAGATTATTTGTGTCGGTTTGGCTCGTGAAAAGGGAAGCAGAGAACATCTACATCAGTCAATGAAACATGAAGCAATATTTGAACACAACATAGCAAAAGACAACAGATGCATTTTGAAAGGCTTTCCCTTAAGTTTCATTTCAGAGGAGAGAAAAAATAATCAAACACAAAATTATTTATGTAGACAAATTCCGAGCAGAAAGAGAAATATTTACACAGCTCTGAGTCGATCGGTCAGTATAGTTTGAGGTGTCAGAATAGTTGAAGTGGAGGGGGGGACAGCCAGCTCTTTGTTTGTGGACAGAATAGTGCTCTCCGTGGGGTCACTGCAGGGGGACCAACATCACAGATACAACGACACACACAAAAACACGTGCGCACACGCACACACAGCAAAACTATAACATTCCTCTTCTTCTATTAATGTTTTATTAACCATGTGAATGGGTCACAGAGTTACATCCCCTTAACATAACTGCCTTTTCCATAGTCACACACACTACAGCTCTTTCTCACGCTCAAACCTAGCAGAGGGGCCACATGCAGGACTGTCTGTCATTCAGAACTTTCCAACCTGAGTCAGAACCAAACCCAGGAACCCTGTAGTTTTCCGGGGCGACTTCATTTCTTATCTGCAAACTAAATTGTCCAGAGGCATCTCAATTTTAAACCAAGCTAGACTGGTTCTGGACCACAAATCTCTCCCCACTTTATGCTGTGCATTGATTTTGACCATATTTCACTTATTGCATAGTCGTTTGGTGAAAAATATATAAATCAACTATACATTCTCTTTCAATACTTAAAAAAAGAGATAAGCTAATTATTCCCAAAGTAAGTTAATTTGATCACAAAAACAGCTTATTTATTCAGTCAAATTTGGTGGAAAACTGTGCAACTCAAATGATATTCATACTCAGAAAACAATTTATTATCACAAAATGTACAAAAATTATTTATTAAAAAAAAAAGAAAAAATATCATATCAGGGAAAAAAACGTGTTTTTTTTTTAATCCACATGTGGAGCAGGACTGTGGAACAAAACCAGTTTACACTTAAAACAATGTCCAAACATAAAGGAGTTTAAGAATAAATAGAAATAGGATTATTAATAAAAAATCTACATGTACACAACAAAAATAAACTGTGATATATATGTAAGTATTTGTTAATATTAATTTGATTTATGTGGGGATGCATTTGGGTGTGTGAAGAATTAAGATTTAAATGGAAACAAATGAGTGTTTTTGTGTGTATGTTTCCCCTTTTTTTTGTTTCTCAAGGTTATCTCTGCATTTGAAAGAAAATTACTTGCAAAAGACCCTTAATGCGAACTTTCTCTAAACTGCTGTGATCTTGTGATTTTTTCTAAACTTGCTACAATCTACAAAGAGGTTATTTGAGGCTGAAATTCACAAACGCTTCATGTTTTAGTGATTGTCAGAAAACAAATTGCTAATGCTCCACCACATGCAGGGATTTATCAGAGCTGCACTGTTGTGCAGCAAGGACATCTCAAACCGCATCTCTTTCCTAAGTCGTCGGTGTGTTTGCTAAAACATACACTTTAATTGCTCCAACTCTTCCACACCCTCTGTGAGATTAGAAAAGAGCTCTGTTTGGTTTGGACAGCCAACTAGAGGACCTCCATGTTAAACAAACTCAAACACAGTGTGGCCCTGTGACACAGTCGGAAACAGCAGCTTTACAGTTCAGTGCTGCTGGAAGGATCAGTCGGTACCCACATCTGTATTGATCTCTCTGGCCTTCAATCAACAAACAATGAGTCCATTTAAATATATGCTCCTCAGCAGAACGCACAAGTTGAATTTTTTTTGCATCTGTAAAAGTCTGTGAGTTAGGGAGGCCACTGAAATTGTGTCTAAAGCATTTTTAGTTTAAAAACCCACCCCAATGAAAATCTCGTTTTTTAGTGTTTATAACATGTTGTAGGATTTTTCTTATATTGGGGGTCATACATGAAGAAAATAACAATTAGAGCTGCATTTCTGAGAATTTCTTTATTCCAAATTGCTGTGAATCTGGAGCAGCTGAAAAATTGAGATGCATATCGAATCATGTGACAGGGAAAAAAATACACAACCCTAGTAAAAATGTAACTGAACAGCCATACTCTGGTCTGCCTGTTTGAAAATCAAGGTAGTAGTTTGCACACAAGTGTATCCTGATACAGTTCAGCAAATAGACCATCCAGCAGGTGAAAGAACAGAAACAAGCTAGAGTCTGTGAATGTTGTTTTTTAAGTAGTAACAAAAAGGTCAGGTCAGAAAAAATTATGATTATTGTGTTGTAAAAACATAAAGATGCTTATACCCAGAGGAATAACAGAACAAAACAGTAATCATTAACCAAAACATGTTTGGAATTCCCCAAATGTTTGAAAGGAGTCCACCAGACTGTTTTGATGTGAAAATGAGCTAAAGCATACTGCATTGACTTAAGATAGGTAATAAACTGCAGGTATGAGCATAGTTATAGTTTTGTCTGTATGTTTTCTGGTGACATTTACCCAAAAGGATTTGTTCCACACTCCAAAAACTCTGAGAACAACGATGCAGGTATGGAATTAAAGAATGAACTCATCTTTATTCTTTATTATTAATATTAAAAATTCACTTTTCCTGCTTATTTAACCAAAAAAGTAATAAAAACAAGACAAAAATAGATCTGACTAAGTCAACATCAGTTAAGAATTTTATTCCAATTGTATTTTGGATCTTTGCTATACTCAGGATTATTGTTTTAATCTTCTCAAATATTTCTTGCTGAATGATAAAAAGAGTGAAAGTGGATTTTAAGGACAGAATAATCTTCAGTGTCTAAATCAATAATATGAGTGTCTTCAAATCCAGAGTCAACAGCCTCTATAAAGTAGTTGGGATAGGGGGAATCCATAAAACTTTTTGGTCTATCTTTTATCTGCAAGCACATCAAAAAAAGAAAGTTGCACTAAAATGACACTTATTCATGACCATGGCAGCAGTTGTTAAACCAGCTTAAATCAGAGGCTCCATTCCTGAAAATAAGGATGAACAGAAAAGCATCATTTGTGTTAATGCCTGACAGTAATCTCACATTAGCCTACATTTCAAGGGTTAGAGATCAATTTCAGGCTGTGACTGGTCAGATTTGTTTTAAATCTTCTCGCTCACGCAGCAATCACAATTATTACGTCACAATTCTTGGCTTTATTTTGCAGAAAAAACATTAGAATTTCTCCTCCAGACCTAAGCTTGTTCAGGTATTGATCTTAGATGGTGATTTTTTTCAAGAACTCCTGGTTAATGTAGAACCTGGGGGTTTCAAATGTGGCAGTTTTTTTCTGGTATTGTTTTTATTTTTTAAGTTGTTTGTTTTGGGCTATACTGTTCACGCTCCTACTCACAAAAAAAGAAGAAAAATACAGAAATTATCAATGCAACTTTACAAGCCAAGAAGAAATGTAGGTATTGGATATATCAGATGAATATATTATGATATGTGTATCGCAACATGTATCATATCAGCAGACTATTGCTTTAACTGTTACATGTTTAAGAAAAAGCATTTCATTGATCAGATCCAGATCATTCATGTTTTCATTCATAAAGTAGTCATTCTAAAGCTTAAACTATTAATTGTCCTTATTTTTCTACAGAACATTGCAGTACTGTCAGACAAAAGTACTTTTTTTTTTTTCAAAAGAAATAAAATCTGTGTGATGTTATTGTAGCACCAAGGTCAAGTGCGCACGAACACACCAAAAACGTACACACACAGTTTCAAATGCAACTTTAGAGTAGCCCAGATTTAAGACCTGTCGCTGGGGTGGAACATAGTGAAAGGGAGTATCCTGTGGGGCCCTTGGGGGCCAGAAAGGTACTAAGTAGCTCTCTCTGTGTGTGCAAGCATGTGTAAGTCCATTGCACATATCAGTGCATGTGTATGTGGCGGCAGAGAGTGACCTGAGAGGCCCAACCAGTTACAGCCTCTCTGCTGGAGACCACCACTTTCACAAAACAAGCATTGTTGGTACAGAACTCTGCAGACAGCTGAGACATGCATTTGGACAAACACGCAAAAATGCAGGCGCGCAGCACAGACAAAACCAACACGTTCAAAACCAACAGAGGTCATGCGCTGCTCTCAATAAATAAAAGCAGGGAAAGAGTGTGCGGCACAGTCCAACATTTTTACTGCAAAGCACACGCACATATCAGGAAACAGATGAACACACTGCACAAAAAGTGGAGCTTTGTCCCAACAATAGCCCTTGGGTGGTTGGTCTTTCTGTTATTGTAGGTGTTCCTCTGCTAATTATGTGTGACTGAGAGCATGTCAAAAGCAGTTACTGGAAAAAGTGTGGTCAGATGAAGATTATAAGGTAGAATTACTGTAAAAAGACACACACAGGCAGTTTTTAAAGTTTCAGCAACTTTTTTGTTTGACCATTCCGAACTAAAAAGTTCTAAAATTCTGGACCAACACTGGACCAAGTTATTGCAAATCATCATCATCATCTCCACATCAGTTCTTTGCTGTGCATATATCCGTTGACTGAGAGGTGCATGTCAGTGCCTCTCCCTACTCCAGCAACCCCCCACCCACCCACCCACCCAGCCAGCCAGCCTCTGGTGACTAAAAGTGTGAGAGTTACAGCTCCAACTGTTGTCTCGACCAGCCCATTTAACATCCAGGTCCGATAGAGGAGTGGAGACTGCGCACTGAGCCAAACGCGCAAAGACCGCGCACAGAGCTCGGATTGTATTGGATTTGGATTTAATCTAATTTTTTGTTGGCCAGTTTGAGTCTGATTCTGGATTAATTTCAGCACACCAGTGACAAGATGATTTCCTCACACCTGTCTCTGCTGATGCTGAACTGTCTCCTAGGCGCAGCGTTGTCTGCTGGGGACAGCAGTTTCCTCCAACTTTCCTCGGATCCGCTGTCAAGTGACCAAGAGGAGGACGACGTGCTGTCCCAACACATGTACACACTGTACGAAAAATACAACAAGGAGAGCCACCTTAAAGAAGGGAACACTGTTAGAGGCTTTAGAGCCAGCCGAGGTTAGTGGAAAAAAATCATAAATGTGCCCTGCATTTTTTTTCTTTTGAATGATTTGTAAAAGTGAGCCAAGTTTCACGCAGTCTGCGTAAAGACTTACGCATGATTCTGTCTGACTTTTTAAATAGATTGTTTTGCAGCAGTCTGAGAATGCATTTAAGTGGCTTTGAGCTCTCTGGGTTTAATGCAAGCAGCTGTGCGCACAGTCCGATCAATTACCCGAGGCAGACGCGCAAGAATGCGTGCGATTCGCTGCGAGCCACGCACAATAAATACAACAGCCCTACAGTAAATCCTCCGTGGCAATTCTGCGCAGCACTGCGTCCTTGTGCCCAAGTGACTCCTAGACGTGGGGTTGAGAAACTTAAAAGTTATCCATCTCTGGCTAATTGATGCTGTTACAAAAACAGAGACACTTAAACCCATACAAATAACCCCGTTTTTACTGCAAAAACATGAAATCAAAGAAATGCAACATAGTTTTCTAAACAATACATGAGCTGATGGAACTCTTGATTAGCCTGGGTGTCTGAGCAGACAGTGCATGCTGTGAGCTTTGAAAGAAACTAAGGTAAGCATTTCCATATGCAGACTAAATCCAAGGTAATGTATATCTCTTGAGTCACTCCGTTCTTCCGCTGAACCTTTGCACAATGAACAATAACTCTGCTGTTGAAGTTAGTAATGTTCATCATGAATATGCAGCTCTCTGCTCAGCCCCCTCCCTCCCTGCCAGCCAGATTCCCAGAGTCTGGTTCCTCTTAAGGGTAACTTCTGAAATCCTACCAAACCCTTCATCAGTCATACAAAACCGAGAACACTGAACTATTTAAATGTCCAAAATTTGAGAAATGTTTAACCACATTTGAGTGCTTTTGGCTTAAACCAATTTCTTTTGGCACATTTAGACTCCTTTTGGGATTTTTAGGTAGAAATTTCCAGTTATCGGTACATTAGTGAAGACTCGAATACCAAAGTTCATACAAGGTTCAGTCCGTGGCTGATGCTACCTTTACCGTTGTGTATGTGCGTGTGTGTGTGTGTGTGTGTTTTTTTTTTTTTTATAACAGCACAGGAAGGCCAAATAATGGTCAGATAATAATGGGCTAATTTGGGGAAATTATATAATTCAAGCACCTGGAAAACACAAAGCTGCACAATTGTTAACATCTGGGCTTCCAAAAAACACTTTAGACGAACATTTCTCTATGGATGACATGGATAAACGCCAAAGTGTCGCTGTTCAGCTCACCTCTACTTCTTTCATCATCTCTGCAGTTTCTGGTGACTACAGGATGATGTACCGACTCAACCTCTCATCCCTTCAAGACTCAGAAGTCATCCTATCTGCCACATTCCACTTCCTGCTCGATAAGAGCCTGCATCCAAACCCCTGGTTCTGTAAACGACTCAAGCGCCCATCCTGTCGCTCCACAGATGCTCCGTCTATCAACTTACTGTTTTGCCAGGACTCTTTTGACTCCAAACTTGGGTCAGCGGGGTCATTTTTAAGCAATGTGACCTTTCACCCCGACAGGAGAGGGGTGTGGCAGATGAAAGATGTGACCCAGGTCATAAAAGAGGCACGAAACAGAGGTAATCTCATGCTTTTGGTTGAACTGGATTTAAGGCAGCAGCAGCATAAGAAACCAGATCACAGTGTCTTAGCTGGAAGAATGCCTTATCTGTTACTACATGCTAATGACAAAGCATTAGCAGAGCCCAACAGTGTGGCAACAAGCCTTCAAAGGTTTGATCCGTTTAGTGAAGGCGGAGACCTCCTGCACAGAGCCAACTCCTCCCCTTTCTCTGCTCAAGGACGCCTCAGACGGGAAGTCAATCTGCTGTCTGAGCCCATCCACAACAACGAGCTGCCGGAGGTCAACTACAGACCCAATGGATACAGGAAAGATGACCTGTGGAAAACCGACTGGTACCTTGCACTCAAACCCAAGCCTAAATCCGAAAGAAAGGAAGAGACGAGGAAGAGCACCGTGGAAGACAAAATGGTCCAAAGAGCGAGTCAGCAACAGGTTCTCACAGAAACAGAAACAAAAAGAATCAAAACCAACAATTCTGCTGTGAAAAAAGTCAAAGACAGCAGCGCAGTTTCTAATAGTAGAAGACGAAAGAATGAACAAAGAAATGAGAAAAAGAGGACCAAAGGAAGTGCTAAAGCACATTCGCCTATCCTGAGTTTTGATGAGAAAACCATGCGGAGGGCCAGGAGGCGACAGTGGAGCGGCAGCCAGCACAGAGGCTGCTCCAGGAGGAATCTTAGAGTCGACTTTGCAGATATTGGCTGGAGTGAGTGGGTCATAGCCCCAAAAGCCTTTGAGGCCTACTACTGCGCTGGCACATGTGGTTTTCCGCTGCCCCAGGTAGGAGAGCTAATATTTAAAACATTCTACATTCTCATTTTGTTTTATTTATTTTTTTTCCCTCTTTGACCCCAACAGGTGACAAGGCCATCCAACCACGCCACCATCCAAAGCATAGTACGAGCTGTTGGTATCATCCCGGGGGTTCCTGAGCCCTGCTGTGTCCCAGAAAACATGAGCCCTCTGGCGGTTCTCTTCCATGATGAATCCAGCAACCTAGTGCTCAAGGTTTACCCTAATATGTCTGTGCATTCCTGCTCCTGCAGGTAGGAGGTCAGCCAAAGCAGAGGGGGACAGAACAAGGTGGATGTATGGAGACTAATAGAAACTGTTCAGTGGTTGGCAACATCCATTCTGGACCGGAAAGAGATCCCGCCTATCGGTTCTGTTCTCTGGAGGCAAAAGGAAAAGGACAAATCTGGTGACCTTGCAAAAAGGAGAAATAGAAATCAGCACTCCATGAATCTGAGATTCAAGTTTTATGCAGTTTTTAAGCAGTTTTTACAGTCCTTTAAGGCTCACAGTGAGCTTGTATTCCTGTCTTATAGGTGACTGTAGCAAGTATAAGTGAAAATTTGTGTTGTCAGACAGGAGCATCCACACAACCTGAAGAAGGGAAGAAGTTTTTCCAGTTCTGTTTACAGCACCATCCTCCATGTCGTTCATTCAGTCTTTTAGTTTCAAGTTGGAAAGACTAAAATGTTTTTCTGATTTATCGCAACCCTCTTTTAACCTCTCAAGGATAATTTTGAGAATACTTTTTGTATTATGAATGTAAAAACTATTTTAAAGTATTTTCCTAGTTACTAGATGTTGCATCACCATGTAGAGGATGTTGTTTTGTACATGATTAAATTATGTTAAAAATAAAAGGTAGGCTAATTTAATCTAACATTTTGATTAGATTAGATTGAGCTTGTGTTTTTTTCTTTGAGATTATTGTATTTAATTTGCAGGAGATTTTTTTTTTACTTTTAAATCCAAAAACTACACTATAACACTGTCCAAGATTAGTAAAAAGAAAAAAAGAGGAGTGATATTTTCTAAGGTAATTTTGTTTTCCATATTAGTCTGTTGTTTGGTTTCAGTTGTGAGACCTAAAAAGATGACAAGTTTTGATGTTTTCTACTGTCAGTCAGAATTCTTATCTTAAAAAATCAGGAGGAGATTGGAGAAAGAGCAAAAACAAACTGTTAATCATTTTATAATTTGGCATTCTAATACTTTTGGCAAGTCAGTTTCATATGCATAAGTAAATTTTCCCATCATTTGTGCTGAGTTTCAAAACATTTTTAAGTTAAAATGTATTTATTGTTTTTCCTTTTACTAAACATCCAGTTTAGCTTTTTTTCTACGATCTTCCTTATTTATTATAAAAGCAAAGATTTACAAATATAATTCTCAAGCATTCAAGTGTTTAAAAGTGTAAAATGTTTTAGGGAATTAAAAAAAACAGTGAGCATGGTAAAACACAATAACTTAAAACTTCTGTTCTGAATATTTCTCCATGTATTATTGGTACATAACTTTTTATTATTTATACCAGTTTTTATGCACTTAAGGTAATTTTGTGTTGTTTTAATGTGAGCATCATGTCTTTTTACCCTTTTTATGTCTCTTCTGTTGAAGTACTGTGCATTAATAAAAATGTCTTAACAAAAATGTTCTAATAACCAAAAAAATGTATTTTAAATGACTGAGCAGCACAAATGTTTTTTTCTCTTTTTAATCTGATAAAAGTTTCATTTTTAAGAGATTTATATCTAAGACAATACAAAGAAAAAAAAGATGAAAATTTTAAAGAAACATCATGAAATTAGTGGATCATTTGTTATCAGGTTAACCAAGAAAAAATGCTTGTAAGGACTTGTAAGGTCGTCAAAGTAGTGTTCTCAAGTTCATTATCTTTTGCCTACAAAATAAAATCACTCTTACTTATCCCTTTTAAAAAAACATATTTTCTATGTATGTGGCATAAGTTTGCTGTACAGTTTTAAGAAAAACCCAGCTTCGTCTAAATAACCAAATATATACATGGATCTATTTTTCTGCAAGTGATGCATCAAAATAGAGGAGAGCAGGTTGCTTGTGGTCAGCCAATTGTAACACCTACATCACTGCTATAAGCTTATTCAAAGGGCAATCTTTTATCTGCTCCTGATTCATAACCCTTTGAATAAAAAAAATACTCAGAAGTGCAATTTTGATCTCAATTTTCTTTATGTTTGTCCTCCATTGTGAGCAAAATGCTTCAAGAACATGATTTTCTTTGGAGTGGGTCTTTAAAATCTACATCCAATGTTCTCTTTGCGGTTCTGACCCAAATTCTGCAATCAGAAGTTGAATCACATCGACCACATTCTGAGCAGCAGGACTGATTCAGAGTGAAACCGAGGATTAAAATGTATTTTTCCTATATTATGAAGATAGGAGAGACATTATTAGACAGCACAGATTTCCTTGAAAAGATTTATGCCATAAGGATACATGTTGGTGATAGAGGAAGACTGTTTCTTAGTTTTCTGAGTGTTATATTCCATGATTTTAGAAAATTCTATTCTGTGATGGTAGGAGCGGTGTTAACACTGTAGCATATACACATTTGAGCTTTTTATTTCTCTTATTTTCTACCTTCACCAAGTTTATTAAAACCAAAGATGTCCTTAAAAAGGTTTTTCAAACACAGGATTTCAGTCTGAGGGCAAAAAATGGGGTAATGAGTTGTAGTATTCAGAGGGTCCAGTTCCTTTCAGTTCAGAGGCACTGAAGGTCCATAAGCTCAACTTTCCTATAAACTTCATGTCTTGTTCCTGCCTCATTTACCTGTAACAGAGAGAGGTTATTTCTGTCCATCAGTCCAAAGCCAAGTTTGAATAGTTTCTGTACTGCTGATGATAGCAAAGTGACGCACACGTCACAAATTCAATGGGCTGGAGCTTTTAGAGGCTCCAGATCAGTGATAATGAAAAAGTTTTATCCTAAAATTTCATTTCTGAATAGCCGCTTCTAAATGAGTCTCTTACTGTGTCGTTATTTGAGCTCATTAGTTCAGGCAGGGCATTGAAATGTTGGTTTACATGTTGAATACCACAGAGAAGTGTAGAAAAGCCACAATTTAGGGGAAAGGGATCCAATTCAGACATTTTAGATGGTACAGAAATCATTTTTATTTCTTTAACCCATGATAACCCACAGTGACACCGGTGTAACAGAAAACACATCAGAAAAGTGCTCTGTGGTCCAATTGGTCTGCGGTATATCCCACATCATTTTTAAGGAAAAATTGGTCTGGGTTCTTATGGGTTAAGAATGCTTTATATTTCTCATTTTATCAACAGTTGGGGATGCCGCTAAGAAATCATTAAAAAAAATGAAGGAATTCCAAGGCTCACTAATGTGGAAAAAAAAGAAAAATCATAAAAAAAAGGAATACACTTTCTCAAAAAATATTTGGACTTTTAAGTGTAATGTAGATAAAAGTAATTAAGAGTTGTTAAAAATGTTTAATACTGTTAAAGTTGAGGCTACACTCAAACTGTCACAAGAACAGGCAGACAGCTGGTTCCAAGTACAGCAGGTAAAACAGCTAAAGGTCCACAAAGCTAAATCAGGGTCAGGCAGGCAGGCAGGGGTCAATAACAGGCATGAGAGCATCAGAGAAGAAACAGGGGTAGTCAGGATCCAGGTGAGAGTTGGAGCAGGCAGCAGGCAAACTGAGTTAGATCAGATCAGAATACACCCCTTGGTAATGAAGCCAGAGTGGCACAAACAGTACTCCGCTCTAGCCGCGAAACAACAAAACACACACGTAACAAAGCATCCTCCCCACCCCTCAAACATAAAGTTATAAATCCGGCTGCTCTGCTCAGAGACATGGTTCACTCGGTCCACCGGCACCCAAGCTCGGACGCAGGGCTCGGGTGCAGGGTCCAGACGTCACGGGGCATGAAGCGATCCTCCCAGCACCCCCTTTTGTGAGGGGTGTAAGAGAGGTGAAGAGGTGAAGAGCCAGCGGGGTGAGGGCGAGGTGAAGAGCCAGCGGGGCTTTGCACCGGGCATCCGCAGAGCAGCCGGTCGGCCCTGTTTGAGCTCCAAAGCTTTCCCTGGACCAAAACACTGTCTATGCATGCCGTTTAACCAGAGCAGTAGTGACACACGATCGGAATGAATCCTTTACATGCGCAACAATCGGATCAACAATCAGCATAACCCACCTATCTTGATCGGAAAGAAATTTTGATCCGAACGAGTCTGATTGGGGCAGAGTATTCCAAACGGTGTGTCTAAATGACGCATTTTTCTTCTGATCAGGCGTTCTTTCCGATAACTTTTGTCCATGTAAACGCAGCTACTGAGTGAGGCTGAGTGCAGTGTTGGAGTAGACTGTGATTGATTGAGTGAAAAAGAGTCAGGTGTGTGGCATCCAGGAAGTGCACGCTGAGGTTGCTGGGAGATGAAGTGCGTTCAGTACTCTGGAGATGGTTCCCGCTGGTGACCAGAGGGGGAGACAGAGCTCTGACTTCTGAGACACAAAATACAACTATTCTTAACAGTTACCTTGAAATCTTGTGACTATTTAGATCTATTAAGAGAAATTATTATAAAAAACAATAACACAACTACATACTTTAAACTAGAAAAAGTAAATGAAGGAATTCCAAGGCTCACTACATAATAATAATGTGTCGAAATAATGATTTAGTAAGATACAGAATGAATACACTTTCACAAAAAAGGTTTATTGGTTTATTTGGACATTTTAAGTATTAATAAATGTGTATATTTATATCTTTAAATATTTAAAACTTTTGAAATTAATGCTTAACATTTCATGAATGAAAAAGTATTTTCTAAACATAAAAAAATGAAGAATAATCTTAATAATTCCCTTTAAAATATGAGTGTGTTATATTATTCCGAATAATTGCTGTATTATAGCTATAAAAAAAAATATTTAAAAAAATAAATCCAAATACTTCAAGAATGTTTTAACAATTATTTTTTGACTGATGCAAATGTACTACTGAATTTTGAAAACGAGGATTCGGCTCCATACACCTAAAGCTATTTTCCTCTTTTCTCATTAGGCTAAGAAAGGAAAATAAAGGATTAACTAAATAGTCAAATGCATACACTCAGAAATGTTTAAATAGATCTGAAACGTTTTTTTATTGTTTTTATTTGGTGCTTCTGATGAACAACTCTCTTCTTCCATACTCAACGTTCAATTTCAGACATTCACTTTTAGAAAGGATAGTTTTCATAGGACTTTAATGATAAAACTGAGCTTTACGTAGTATTATGGAAGATAAACAGACTTGTGTAGAAACTAGACATTGAAACAAGAGAATTTCATTTCTTTTCTTAGACTGAAAGACAACATTTTTGACAGGAAGTTGAGCCAAGATGACAAAATTAAGCCAAACCTGTTTTACCAAAGTCTCTTCAAAAGTTCATGAAGGGCAAAAAGACAATAAATCATATTCCTTTTGGTGTTTGGGTACAATGATTCCTTCATTTTTGTATGATAAAGGACAAACTCATACATTACTAAAGGGAAAAGCTGGTGTCAGTCGCCATCTGTTGGAATACAAAAATACTGACACATATTCACCAACACGATACGTTTTTTAAGTAATGAGCAAATATGCAAAGCTGATTAAATCAATGTTTCCTACAAAGCAAGTTTGATAAACAGTAGATGAAATTAATTATTTGTTTTCAGACAATCAAAATCTGTCCTCCAGATGTTTTTCTTCATTTTTAGGTCTCATAAGGCACAAAATGATCATCAGCCTAACACAAAAATGGAGCACGACAGCAGTAAACTGAGTGAAATCCGCTCCTGCGTCCCTCTAGCGTCACCTAGTGGCTGTGGGCTGTTTAATACCTACATTCACTGTTATATGTCCACAAGCTTAAATATGCGCGTTCATATCAAAAATAAATAGCGTAGAGAGTTGTCTCCCTTCAGTTGTGAGATGTCATGTGTCTGGACAGGTGGTGTCGCTCTCGGAAGTACTCGTGGCAAATCGGGCAGGTGAGTTTCTCCTCCCTCCTCCTCCTGACCTGAGACTCCACGGCGAACTCCTTTTTGTGATGGGAGCGCATATGAAAAACGAGGTCGGAGGTCATGCGGAAGGACAGGTTACATTTGGCGCACCAGTTCTGCGCCGAAACGCCGAATGAGGTAAAAGTTGGCGGAAGGATGGTGAGGGTGGAGGCTGCGTGCAGCTGAGCCCCAATGTTTCTGCACCACTGCTCCGGTGCGTAATGAAAAGCCGTGCTTAGTCCAACCGGGGAGGCTGCAGTCTGCACTTCGCTGCTCAAGATGCTGGAGGCCATCAGGCGGTTGTATCCTAAAACATTTCTGGAGGGGAAACCATCAGTCATGTCCCCTACGCGGCTGGGGTGAGCTGTCGGAGCGCCGCTGAGGTGCGCCGGCGGCTCCAGGAGAGAAGTCCTTTTACTTGGTTTACAAAATGCACTTTTCTGTTCGCCATGGTTGTTGGAGAGGACCAGAGAGAACGCGCTGGTGCTGCTGGAGCGCACACCAAAGCCTTCCCTCTTCTCCCGCTTTTCTCCCACCTCTGCGCCATGCGTATAAATCCCATTGGCATCCACAACTTCAGCTAAGTCTCCACTTTTGCGATCCACTTTAACCATTTCACCTTTCAGTTTGTCCTCAGAGGAAGAAACAGCCCCTGTGGTTTGGTCGCAGTCCTTTACAAGTTGTAAAATATTGTCATAATTTGCAATGTTTGTTTTTTCCGACAGAACTGTTTTGCGCCATTTGGGATGGAGAGTCACGTCACATTTCCTCTTCTTGGGGGAAATTTCCGCCTCCACAATGCCGCCTGACTGTTTGTGCTCCAAATCTCTTGCGATGTTGTGGAAGTCTGTCACTCGGTGCTGCTTCTTTGTTTCCAACTGTTTGTGCTCATAAACGAGGCGGACGCAGCTGTCATCCTTTCTCTGATTACACTGGAATCGACAGTGAGCCAAGAAAGGATACTCGTTTTTGAAAGTCTCGTTACATCTTTCACACTTGAACTCTGAAAAAAAAAAGAATATGATCCATTTTAAACGAGACTATCCTTGTTGTGGATCTTAAAGAATTAAACTGAGAGACGTCTCACCTTCATTTAAACCTTTTGCCATGTCTGTGAAGCCCAGCAGGTGGGTCAGCTCTTGGTCGTACCACACCAGCAACTCTTCTTCCGGCCGGATTTCCCGGGTTGTCCGAACATAGAGCTGACCCGCTTTCAGAAAGGCCTCTGTGTTCTTTTCCTCTTCGTTTCGCGCTGCTTGTACGAGCCTCAGCCACGACAGTACCAGGGCTGAGTTGCACATCGCCTCTGGGTCAATCTGATGCATGAAAACAGGTCTTTTAGACTAATTTGGTCTGCAGGCGGAACCTCTGTGAAGCTTTAACCTTCAGTTTCTTGACTGACAGAACATAGCCCTCAAATCAAATGTCACTGCAAACGCGTAAAGTTGTTGGCAAATAAAGTAAAACTCTTAAAAAAAGTCTGTTGACTCACCCTGAAAACATACGATTTGGCTCTTCTGTCGGAGGATTTCTGCGCTATAAAGGCGATGGTGTCGTAGAAAGTGTTTTGGAGCAGGCATGGACCAAAGCACGCGCCTGCGGGGATGCTGCGCGTCACGACTACGCTGGCGTATAGATCCGATGGATGCTGGACGAATTTGCAGTCACTGGTCCAGGAGGACCGAGCCAGAAGAGCATGATCCATGGTTAGACTGGAACAGAACGCATACATGATCAGATCTATGTCACCAGAAGGTAAAATAAGGGTTTCAAAGCAGAATGAGACATAAATCACATTGTAGTTTGGATTTTTTTTTTATCTCAATGTTCAGAAAAGAATCAAGTCGAGGCTTTGGCATGCCTTCACTTTGATTTCCTTCGCTGCTGCACAGAAATGTTCATGCCAAATTAAGATACTCTGTAATCAAATCATTTTTAAGGAATTCGAGATCCTTTAAAGAGAAGCAGGTGCAGCAGTGTGGAGGCAAAAATGATTTCTAACGCTTCTTTGTCTGATTTTTTCACTCGGTTACTCCTTTTGTCTCAACATCTGCCGCGCAGACCAACTGCCTCCATGCGCGACCGGGAAGTTCGGTGCGTTTGTTTTATTTTATGAAAGACACGAATGTTCATTTTCCACCCAGCGGATGATCATCTGGAAGATTACAAGAGGGAATGACCGCTGCACACTGAAACAGAATGATGTCATCTGGGAAAGAGAACTTTCCAGTTAAAATTTGGATGTAAAAATGGGCAGAGACCTGGACTTACCCGCCGGACATGAAGAGGATGCGGGTGATGCGCGGCAGCAGCTCACAGCAGGTGCAAGAGTTACCTCCCCGGCTTGAATCCTTCCTCACACTGTAGTCTCTCTCCTCTTCCTCTCCCACTTATCTCCCTCCCGGAGCGCACTGAAGCGTGTTGCATCGATTTGAACAAGAGCGCGCTTGTGCCCGTGCCCGCGCGCGCCCTTAGTTGAGCCTTTATATTTGTCTTTGTCTTCTTTTATTATTCTACCTAAAAATTTACATTTTTGGTCTGTTTGGATCCACCAACAGCCAGATTTATGCCCAAAAATCGATTTTATATCATACCGTTGCCGGATTTGGCAACATGTATCCATATGTGCATATTTACTGCAGAATTTGGGATGTGACCTTTTACCGATTAAGTAAAAAATCCAAATCAAGGGACATCAGTGTTAAATTTAATGTGAAGACAATATGAAGTGACTCTGACAAGGCATCAACATTTCACACACACACACACACACACCCACTGCACCGCAGCACATGTGTGATTAAGAGATTCTCTATAATTGTTACCAGAAACTGAAACATTTGAAAAATGCTCTCAGAGGGTGATTAATGTCAGATTAGACATATTAGCCTACATGACATGTAGTTGCATGGATCGGCCACTGGGGTAATGCCTAATTCATGGGTGTATTGTGAGAAATTAAGGATTCTTCTGCATCAGAGCTTCAGCTTTTGATCAATTTCTCAGACTCTCCGAAAAAGCCTAAAAAGCTTTGAAGGAGGGATATCTGGAGACAGTCCGAGTGCTTTGCTGTGACTTCATTAGCTAAACATTTTAGTTATTTGGAGTTGTTGGACCATTTGTCATTATTCTAAAGTTTATTTGTCTTTAATCATGCAGTAAATAACTTATTGCTACCAAAAATCAGTATATGAATGCTACAAAAAGAAGACAACATAAAAAAATACACTTTGGCCTATTTCATTCAAATATTTGGACTTATATGTATATCTTGTTTTTTTTTTTTTTTTTTTTTTAATGAAGCACCATACTGTAACGTTCAGGGAAGAAGCAAAAGTTTATGTAGTATTCAACATCATGTGACTCTAACTGCTTTTTGTCAGAGAAAGAAACTTGTTTATTTAGTAAATACATGCATTTAATGCACTTCAAGTAAAATACTCAATTTATGAGGCAAAACAATAAAATAGACATAAGTTTTTATCCATGACACCCCAGCTGACTTACAGTCCAGCTAATCACTGCAATACATTCAGTTGAACCTGCAGACACTTTATGTTATTTTGTTTTTTATTGTGTACTGCCTCCCCTCGTATTGAGGAAAAGAATTGCTCCTCGGGAATATTTAAAGCTTGAATTCGATGTTGAAATTGAAAACAGTGGAAATACTCCGGAAATTAAGACAGTTTGTTTACTTTCTTTAGATGTTTTTCTCCTCAGATGGCTTCTTTCCCAGGAGCAGTGAAGTCCTAACTCTTCTGGGGTTTGAGATGCAGAATCCAAAACTCAATGAAAACCTTCAAAATGATCATTTTGCGAAATACTTTACTTACTTAGAAATCAACTTTACAAAACCACAACTTTTTAAAATAAACTGCTGTGATGTCCATTGTTGTCTATTTTGAGAGGCTCCTAAAGCCTGATTATAGAAATGCACTTTAGTTTTCTCTCTTTTTTCTAAATGAGTGCATTTATTTGGCTGTCTCTCGCTTCAGATTTCATGATCCAAATGTTTCATAAATGAGGTCAGTTTTTTTCCTTGTGTTTAACATCTCATCGGGTGTCGCTCTTCTTCATCCTTCATCCTGCTCCCAAGCTTTTTTTCCCCCCTTCGCCCCGGTGGAAAGGAAAGGAAAGGAACGGCTTTGGAGAGCCCAGCTCAGGCGGAAGACGGCTGAGCGCACTCAGTCGGAGAGGGCTCCACACCTGGAAACAAACTTTCCAAACGCAGTTTGCTGAAAAGCAGACAGCCGAAGAGAAATGCAGAAATCTTCAGCTGCGCTCTCTGTCTAGGAACAGCACAGAGAAACCGGGAAAGATGGCGTGGACGCAGGCTTGCGTTCTGCTCGCTCTGGCTTCACTTGGACTTTTATTCCTCGGCGTCTCGGTGGAAGGAGGACCGCAGGGGGATCAACAGGAGGAGGAGGAGGAGAGGTCCTGTCAGGGTGCATTCGACCTCTATTTTGTTCTGGACAAGTGAGTCTTCGGTATTATTTATGGCTTTGTTACTTTCTGGTCGCTGCCCATTGCCATGCAACAACAGAAGCACTTTCTTTTTGGAAACGCGGAGTGCATCAGCTTCTTCTTTCCCTGTGGTGTCCTCGCTGTGTCTCAGGAAGAAAACTACTAATACGCTTTTTAAGTCGAAACTCTGATTTTATAGTTTATCATCACATTTTATTTGTGAAACATTTCTCATGTAAACCCGCTTGACTTCCCAGAATCATAATCAACAATGTTGTGATCTGAAATCCAAACTCCGTTTCAGAGAAGGGGAATTTACGAACATTAGAGCTTGTTTTCCCTTAAATCCTCTTTAAAATGTGGAGCCAGGGGAGCCGAGATTTACCCACGGGATGTGGGCAGGGCGAGCTGGGTGGAGGGATTGGGTTTCAGGCTGATGACGCCGGCGGACACTGCCGCACTAGCTGCCTGGTCCACTCACTGCTCCTCCCGAGTCCTCTTTACGCATGACCTGATGCTGGGCTGGACTGGCAGGAACCACAGGCCACGCACATTTGACTGTGGTTTAACTTTAATCTTAAAATATGTCCACTTAAAAAATACATGTAAATAAAATAAAAACCAACGTATTAAAATAGAGATCTGTTTCAAAAATTCCAACAACAAATAAGCAAATATTGTAAAATTTTGCTCTGACACTTGATCAAATTTAAATGAAAAGTGCAAAAGACACTTTTAGTGCCCCCCCCCCTCTTTTTTTTTTTAACCAAAACAAAAGAATCTTTTACTCTGATCCAAGGACGCTTTTACACTGGTCCGTACTGGTTTGTTTTCTTAGACTATGAATTCCATAAACAAACTCTGGTCTACCTGGAAGCAGTGCCTTTAGGGAACCACTGGGAAAATATTGTAATGATTACCAATTTTACATTGTTTTAATAAATACTAAACATTTTTAATTCCCATACCAAGTTTCTTTGATTATAAATCACTAAGTTTATACAACAATTTTAACTGAACAAAGGAGAAAAACTCACATGGGAGCTTATGTGGCTCACCGTTGTAGGTTCTACATCCCACAAGCTTTTCCCAGCAGCAGTTCTTCATCTGTTCCTGATTCACAACCATTAGGATAAAGAAACTCGCAGAAATTCAATTTTAAGTATAATTATTTTCTTAAAATATGTCCTCATTAGAACAATGCCACAAAACATGTTCAAAATACAATTTTTATTGGAGAAGATTGTAAAATATTCAGGGGGCAGCTTTGGTGCACATATAGAGTGGTCAGCCAAGATTGGAATATCCCAGGTTTGGTGCACCTCTGAAACAAAAGGAGAAGAAAATCAGTTTTTTTTTTTTTTTCAGTTTGATCTGGCTCTCAAAAGGGTCCTGTAATTTGTGATAATCTCTGTGCGTATCATTCAGAAAGGCTTTTTTCAACCTCATCCCCTGCATAATGTGTAACAATTGAACATTCCGAACTCCAAACACATCAAGTGGCCTTTAACTTTGTTCCCAACATTTGTGATGATCTTTCAGATGTTCACATCAGCATCTGTCAGCCACTCTTCAGTCTTTACCCTTTGCTTCAAAAAGTTTACTCAGAGCCTGGGGATTGTGGCACGCCGTGCATAGCCTCTGCTTGTCTGACTGTCTGGACCTGCAAGCTTCAGCAGGCCTTCAGGAAGCAGCTGATCTTTCTCCCTGGACTGTCTCACTGGCTGTTTTTGTAGCTCCTAAATGCCAACCAGTGACCTAATCTAATATTTCTGTGACAGAGAGCAGAGCCAAACTGGGTTTTGGGGATGTTGTTACACGTCTCAGTTAGACTCAACCTCTCCAGTATTAAAGTAATTCACATTTTTGGCTTTGGCTGCATCAGAAAAACAGTTATACAGCAAACTGAGTTAAATGCTAATGCTCTCTAGCGGAAATACAATATTAAATGTTGAAATGTTCTGGATTGCTCACCTTTTGCACTTCACACTTCATGCAAGCGTGCATTTTTTTCTCTCCAGCTTGTTGCCTACGGATTCATTTACAAAGGCTTTTCCTCTGCTTTGGGGAAATTTTGTCTGCCTCTGTTGGTAATAAATGCTACTAATTTAGAACCATTACAGCTATTTTTATGACATCTTTGTGTCCTTACACTGCAAAAGCAGGCCTCCTAGAAATACGTTAAAAATATTACAAGGATAACTAAAATTGAAAAATGTACTTTGAATAAGGGAATAAATCTGCCAGTGGGGTAAGAAAAATGGTCCAGTAATTCTCATTTTAAGAGAAAAATTCTAGTTATTCAGACACATTTTCATAAACTAAAATTATTTTGCTTTAAAAAAAATTCTTGATAAGATTTGTTTCTTCCCAACCAGAAACTAAGGCTTTTTTTTAATTAAAAAAATCTGTGTTATAGGATGTACAGTAGTTTCTGCAGAGCAGCATTATTTCATCAGAAATTTGCCTCTGAGTGGTGACCCATCCCCACTTCCTAACGTCCATCACACTCTCTCCCACTAGCTTAGAGTCCCTCACACCCCCAGCCTAACATTACCAATGCAACAAAAATGGCGAGCAATATTGGAGCTTTCCAGCCGTACAGTTCTTAGCCAGATTCCAGCTCGGATGACAAAAACAAAGACGTACATGGATCGATTTGTTTGCAAATGGATCCATCAGATTGGAGCAGAGAGATTGTGGCCTGCCTACTGTAGCACCTACTTCACTACAAGCTTTTTCCAAACACATTTTTTTTGGTCTGCTCCTGATTTACAAAATTTTGAGTAAAGAAGTTTAATTTTAATTTTCTTTAAACATGAGAAAAATGTTAAAGGAACATGGTAAAAACACCAAAAACACAATTTTCATTGGAGCTGGTCATTAAGATTCTTTTTTTTTTTTAAGTACAGTAATTTACCAAACATGTAATATAATTACTCGCAATATCTTGGGAGTTTTCAAATCCTTTCCTAAATATTTACAGGAAAAGGATGATAACTGTAAAACGGATTCTTTTCTAAATGGGTGGTCCAATGGGAAACATTGTTGCTTGTTGGCATAAGGCAAACCATTTTTTAGGAAGCTGGGTGTGATTCATCAACACAGAGGTTCAGACTTGAGATTTAAAAAAATATCGTACTCATCATGGAACAGGAGTGCTCTGTCTTCAAGAGAAGAGCATAAGTGGAACAGGAAGCATCTTTGAAGAGCCATAATGAGTCTGACCGCTCCGATTTTCCATTTAGCAGTCAGCCCTGTTCTTACAGACTTTGGTTTTGTGAGCCGATTGCATCCTTTAGACACATTTCTCCCTACTGAGCGTTAAGTTATGGGTTTCTCTGTTGTTCGTGGGTCACTCTTATGGACACCCGACCTGTTGTCGAGTTGGCCGTGTGCGGTGGAACCATCTGTTCCCCCTCACAGTCAGCACATCTCGCATATGCATGGTCCAGCTGCTTGCTACAGTGTCGCTGCTAGAGGCAGACTGCTACATCTGTCCGTGTATAACCTCCACCCTCTGGCCCAGCAGCAATTAGCCTCCATTAACAGCCCCATGGGACTGGCTTTCATTAAGGACTGTCATGTAAGCAGCAGCACGGAGCAGCTACAGCAGCTCACATCTGACAGATTACAATGAAACGTAATGGAATGTGACTTATCTATCAGAAATGTGTTACATTTTTCTGTTTTCCTGAAAAATATGTCATTGTTGTTAAATTAGAAACTTATAATTTCATTTGAATGAGTAATTCTTTAAGTCTGAAAAATTATTTCAAAATGAAACATTTTCTTTGTTTTTTTTCAGATCTGGAAGTGTGAAATATCACTGGAAGGAGATTTACTTGTTTGTGAAGCAGTTGGCAGAAAAGTTCATCAGGTAAAGGAAGATCATCTGCCGTTTTTATGTTTTCCTCGTGCCGGTGCTCACATGAAACAAAACTTGTGTTTGCAGCCCCATGCTGAGAATGTCTTTTATAGTCTTCTCCACCCAAGGAAAGGTCATCATGCCACTGACAGAGAACAGGTAACAGCGGTGACTCCATTCAGTTCGAATGTCTTGACTATGTAGAGTTACCCACATTTCTGTTTTTTTCTTTCTTTATATTTTAACTATAATTTGCAAATTTCACAAAATATAAGCAGCTTTTAAGCACAAATCTCATTTCACAAATGCTGGCTTACACAAACATTAATACTGCCAAAAATTTTTCTCACTAAACTCTGTTTCTTTTTCTCAAGAGCACAGCCTTTCTGCTTTTTTATGTATGAGGAATTATCTGTTTGCGTTAAAGGGAGGCCATAACTGAGGGCTTAAGGGCTTTGGACAAAGTTGTCCCAGGAGGAGACACTTACATGAACTTAGGACTTGAGATGGTAAGATTGCCTTTAAAGCACATAAATCTCTTTCATAGACTTTAAACAATTTTTACAGAAATATGTGTTGAGGATTAATTGACTTTGGCAGGCAAAACCAGGGCCAATTAGTTAGCTAAGTGAAGTGCGTCTGATCATAAACGGCTTGCTGCTTTTTTTAAAGTTATAGCTTAAGTGCTTCAGTAAGTTACTTGCTTGCAGAAAAAAACCCACCTAAATCACTTAAAGAGCCCAGAATATGCTTATTTACAAACTCATAAATTCCATAATAAACACTTTAAAAAATCATATTTGAAACAAGAACACTTTCTGAATCCTAAAAGACGGATTTCTGCTCTGAGCAGTCAAACTTCACAGCGGATTATTCCATTTTGAAGACTCCAAGCTTAGAATTTGGCAAAATCCAAGTGTTTTACACATTGAAGACGAGGGAGGCCGCAATTAAAACAAAACTATATGTTACACCTTTAAACCCAATTGTTTCATCCCCAGTGGAGACATCTAATAAGGAAATAAAAGTGTATGTTTAACTTTGCAGCTGTTTAAACCAATAGGAGTTTAACGTTGAGGCTGGTGGATGCTACTGCAGAGATGCTCATCTATACTTTTAAATTAGGCTTTGGAATCAAATGAAAACTTTCTGGGTATTTTTTTGTTGTTGTTAAAACTTGACTCAGGTTTACTTTTCTCCTACAGGCCAATGCACAGATATATCAAGAGAAGCAAGGTACGCTCTGTCTAAACTTAATACGTTCTGTTTTATGTTTAAAGAAGTGATAAATGAATTTGTCCTGTGCAGGAACTGCCAGTGTTATTATCGCCCTGACTGATGGGGAACTGAATCTGTGGCAGTTTGACACAGCGCAGCGAGAGGTAAAATGAAATGTGGGGGGTCAGAGGGACCTTCATATAGCATAAATGTGTTGTATTTCAGGGATTTGTTAAAAAAATTTCAAACAAGGAATCATAATTGGAGAATAATCATTATAGATGATTGTATCATTCCCAAGCTAAAACCTCAAATGAGCAAGTTATGAGTTATGTTAGCAACCAAGCTGCAACTTTCAAAATGCAAAAAAATAATATCAAATATTTAACCTTCCTTATATATATATATATATATGAATTAAGTGAGGCCCTGGATTAAATAATATTTTGCAAATTAGCGACATATGGTGTTTAAAATAAACAATTTCTCCTGTATGAAAGTTATTTGAGCCCAGTAATGTATTTAGATGTTTTAATTATTATTTCAGCAATTTTTAAAATACATAATAAACCAAATGAGCTTTTGTACTGATTTAATTGTTGTAGTTGAATTTTTATTTTTTTAAATGCTCTAATTTCTTGAAACATTTCACTAATTTACACATTTTTAAAGGCACAGAGAGCCAGGTCAATGGGGGCCACCGTTTATTGTGTTGGGGTCAAAGAATTCAACCAGACTCAGGTAAAATGAGATCAAATTCTGCACGGGGATCAAAATAAAATGCATACCTTCATCTCCATTCCATTTCTTTCCAGCTTGCAACTATTGCAGACAGTGTGGAGCATGTGTTTCCTGTATGGGGTGGTTTCCAAGCACTCAGGGGAATCATTGACTCGGTATGGCCCACACGTACATGTATGTCATATAGAAATGCCCACACAGGGAGATCTATACAGTCGTATTTCATTGGTAAATTATGTCTTCACTGGATGTGTTTTTGTGGCTTTCAGATCATCAAGAAGTCTTGCATTGAGATTCTGGCAGCTGAGCCATCCAGCGTGTGTGCGGGAGGTAAGGAAGGAGCTTGGTGATGGCGTGTGATCGTGTCAGTCATCTGAAGGCTCAGCGGTGTAACATGAGGTTGAGTAATCGCATGGACGCTTGTGACCGTGGAGTGACAGAGAGCGTATTGTCACTCACGGCCGGGGGAAATTAGTTTGGCCGCTTCGGCTCAGCATGTGTGCAAAAGAAAGGGGAGATGGGGGGGGTGTTGGTCAGAGGAATTAGCCATGAATCTTTAAGCATGGCTGCTTCCCTGGCCTAGTTTGCCACATTGGGTATGCTAAATAGCTTTTTTGATTGTTCAAAGCTCATCCTCTTCATCCATGTCCAGTTCCTTTGCTTCTTCACTGTGGTTTTAGGAAGTGTGGAGCAGAGTAATGCTGAGAAAGCCTTTATGAGTACCCACTGGATGAATGCGCTTTGACATGACCCTATTAAGGCTCACTTAAGAGAGTGCATTTGCAGGCTGGCTACCAGGACAGCTAATGGAGATTAGCATCCCATATTGGATATGAAGGGCTAGAAAAAGGATAGTGAAGTTGGTGAGAGGAGGAAAAGGAGGCAACTTTTTGCCCTTAAAGGGAAAAAAAACAAGTAAGATAATCTGACAAATGACCACTATCCCCCAGAGATAATTACAGTTTCTGGTTTGGTGCCAGAGTCTGGGTGTGTGTCACTCGACATATGACCAAATATCCTCCAACAGCCTCATTTATTATTCGATTGATGAATTGCCTGATGGTCAGTGAACTAAGAAACCAAGGGGTCGTGCTTGTAGCAAGTCCGGATTCTGGCCTAATTAGTGAAAATTGAACTCACTTAGTCTTTTCAATGTAAGTGTTTTATGTGTTTGCATAGCACTGTGGAGAAATCGGTTGCATCTGTTTATGTAAAAACAAACGAAGCAAAAGCAGAAAAACATTATAGGGTCTTCGTCTACACACATCAATTTTTGCATTTATGTACCAAACAACACTGTCATGCTGCTAATATATGTTGACACCTTCTTTTCCCTTTGCTTCTGAATGTAGTCAAAAAGCATATCGAACATGTTTTGAACCAACAAACACATTTAGATGCTCTTTAGTCTGCTAGCGCACACACGTCTTCAAGCACTTGAATCCCTCACGCTGATGTGAAGTGACCAGACCGGGCTGCCTGCAAACAGGCCATCAGACCGGACAGTAAACGTTGGGCCACACTATTGGACATGACAGCGCCGCACCCCCATGCCCAAAACGCACACGCACACACAGAGAACGCTAAGAGTTAAGGCTCAGATTTAACGTGACAGGAAAGATTGCTGCTTTCATTAAAGTCTGACCCTTTTCTCCCTGCTGTCTCTTCCTCTGTTGCCCCTCCCTGCCTTTCACTGTCCTGTTACACTAACATGATTGAGGGACCTCCGTTTGGACAAGCCCACCACATTCTGTGCGCACGCAAACATGCCCGTGCACATGTGTAGCAACACAGCAGCAGACGCTGATTAATACAAGCAATCCTTGTCAGATATTCAGGTGTAGATGCGTGAGAGAGCAGCAGTGTGGCAGAGTATTGCACCACCAGTCCCTGCCCACCCGCTGTTTGGCAGCATTGACCTTTCAGCTGCACTTCAGTGTGTGTGAACATGACTTTTGCACAACCGTACAATCAATAAACACTGTATAATTGCCAAATCTCAGCTCGTCAAGTTTGAGTCATAATTGCGGTACACATTTTATAATTACAGCCGTTTATGACACAAATGAGCTGAGCCAATCAACAGAACCCATCCTTCTTAGAGATCTTTTTTAAAGGTATTAATTAGGAAAGAAAACTGTGTCTGCTCTCAAGCCAGCAGCTGTAATTCATAATGATGAACGCCAGAAAAAAATGATTCATCTCACATCAAAGTGGACAAAACATTAGTGTTTTCGCTCCGACAAGAGCACAATTTTACATCCTTCATCCTTGCTGATGTTTTTCTTCTCACACCCGGTTCTCTTTTTTTTAAGTCCCACTCTGATCATATTTGGCTCTTTAATTTAAAAGCATTCCCAGTGTTTTTTAAAATATGGTTTTGGCACTTTTAGGACAGTTTTTGCAGAGCGGCTGTATTTCTTTAGAAATTTGCCTTTAAGTTGTGAGGCCATTGGTACGGAGCAACCCTCTTCCCCTCCCCACTGCTGAGAGCTCTCTGTTTACACTTTCTTTCGCTAGCTTACAGCCCCCCACACCCATAACCATGCATAATCAGTGCAACAAAATGTTGAGCAATATTTGAACCGTCCATCCGTACAGTTTTGAGCCAGATGCCAGCTCAGACGAGGAAAACAAAAACATACATGGATCTACTTGTCTGCAAGTGAAAGCAGAGTGGAGAAGGTTGGTTATGGCCCACTCTGTGTATTTTATATGTCACAAATGCAACGTTTTTTAAACAGCATCAGAAAAATGCTACAAGAACATGTTAAGAGGACTTGGGAAGTGGGTATTTAGTATCTGCTTCCAAAGCAGCTTGTCTTACCCTTTGATAAAAACATCATCATTTGCACACATTTACTCCAAAATGCTTGTGGCAACTAATCTGAGCTTTAATCTGTTAAAAAATATTGGAAAAACCTTTGCCACGATGGTGCTGGAGCTCTCACACTTAAAGACACACAATCATATTTTGTGTGGGTGCCTCCACTCACACCAGTTTGCATGAAGGCACACAATTTCTAATGCCACACATCGGTGCCACAGGTAAGGTCAGACCTACTTTGACAGTGCTGTGCCGTTGACAGCCTTGCAGCTATTTTTTTTTAACCAAGTGAGGCTTTGAAAAAAAAAAAAAAAGGCTCTTTAGCATATGCTAGGTAGCAGCCACATAGACACCCCAGCATATGCTGGCAAGCTTCTGTCAGTGCACTTTAAGAGTGCCTTGGGGAGCCTAAAGGTCAAAGACACACACATGCACAATCTCCTTCTGGCTACTGACTGAGATATTTGTGAATAGCAGCACTTTTAGTATTAGCACCATTGAAGCATAATATGGCCTTTCCACACATACACGCACAAACACACAGATATAAACAAGCAGTAATGAGGCATGCATGAGTTTCTACTGGTCTAGTCGAACACATCAGAGAGTAAAGGAAAGGCTCCCGGCTCTTAGCACAACTTCTGGAAATCTATCTCCAAATTTAGCTGGAATAAAAAATCTATTTTCCTAATTTGAATTCATTGGGATAAAAATGTGCCTTTTACCTTTGGTGAACCTGTTTAAATGATTTCTGATGGTGATATGTGTGGTGTTTTTACAGAGAGTTTCCAGGTGGTTGTTAGAGGGAATGGTTTTCTTCATGCTAGAAACATCAACAAGGTCCTCTGCAGCTTCAAACTCAATGATACACACTCTGTGGGTAAGTTGTGTGATTCAGTCTGCACATTTGCCCAAAAACACAGCAATTATATGTAAATATAAAACAAAATGTTAGGAAACTTATGTTTGGTAGATTGTTTTCATCCCTTACCATCACACTGCCTCCACCAGTACAAAAGATGTACTATTATGGGTGAAGCAATCAGGGTAATAAGAATCTCTACGTCTTCTTTGCACTTTTAAAATAAAACTACCATAGGCAAAATTTGGAATCATCACAAAAGAGGGAGAAGTGTACTCCACGCTATGCGATCCAAATATAAGTGTTGGTGACACCAGCACAAATGGGCGTGACAGAGTCATGGCTGGCCTCTTTGCAGGTCTTCATATTTTTTGGAATGCCCTCTTTGCAGCCCGGCTCTTACATCTAAGGCCGTCAGTTTAATGTCACACTCCAATCCTCTATTTGATCTATTTTCATAGCCTTCCCAGTGCTTTTTATACATATAGTATACATCTATTAAAAGTCTTTCTAATATTTGTTTTGCTTTTTTAATTGTGATCTTTAATATGTTTTTGCGTTTAGTGATTTCTTGCTATGATTTGCACTTCAGGGCCACCGTATTTTCGGGTACCAGAACCTCAGAGCTACAGGTCATTATAAGCAGATTGACTGACAGAGACGATTAAGTACATTTTTTTTAAATGAGCGCAATCTCCTTACTCAGCATCTCACCCCACAGATAAATTTGTTCACACTAAACGGAAAAAGGAAATTATAGGAGAATTGGTGCAACAAAGAACAGCAATCTACCAATCTCTAGTTCTATCACTTTTTGTGTTAATTTGATTGAAAATTAGTTTGTTAAAGAACATTTTTGACAATAAGAAGTTTTGTGTTTTTCTGTGCAGATGAAAGACCAGCTGGGATTGAGGATACCTACCTGCTGTGTCCGGCTCCTGTCATAGAGGAAGTTGGAAGGTCAGTTCCCTCCTCTTTTGTGTCCCTCTCCAAGTTTGAATGCCAGATTGAGTCTCAGCTGCGGCTCCAGTCTCCAAAACAGTCGGTAACACAGATATTCAGCAGCTGCACTCAAGTTTTGTGGGGACACAGAAGGCGACTGTCCTTGAACAAATTAGGGCCAAAGTCATTGTGTGTCTGTGATCAATCAGTGTTTGTCACAGCTAACGAAGCCAGACACCAATCATGAAGGGACAACAGGAGTGGAGCCCAGGAACATGACTTAATGAGAGTCAGCTCATGAGGCCCGCACAACTGCACACGTGTTTGTGTGTGGGATGTTTTTGATCTCGGAGAGCGAAAGTGTGATTTCAGACAGTGGGGCAGTGTACGGATCCCTCCGAGGGCCTCTCGCTTTGCTCCTGGTGATTCAGCACAGAGTCTTCTTGTGGGCAAGGCAGAGTGATGCTTTTGGCTGAGCTTAAGGAGGAGTGAGGCCGGTCGCCTTCACAGCCCTCCTGCCCGCAGTTTGGTGCATAATTATACATTCAAGCCTGTGGCTTCAGACACCTCCCAGTCCTTATCTGTCTTGTTTCTGTCACTCAGATTTCTACAGTGGTTTGAGTCTGCCTTCTATGCTGGTAAAATGCCTCTCATTGATGGGAAATTACTGCTCAGAGATGAAGAGGAAGTTCATATTTTTATTCGTTGTGGCTGCAGATTGTATTTAACTTAAACTGCACTAAACAAACTGTGGCCATGAGTTACAACACAAAACATATGATTTAAGGCCTTAGAGATGTTGCTTTGTTGAGCAAAGCATAGTGAGGATCCCCCAGAGATTTGACCTTACATCAACTCATGTTTAACATCCCTTTATATAAAGTGAAACCACAGACAAAAACTGACAAATAAAAGTACAAAACATTTCAGTTTTTTTGCTTGAACAGTAAAAAAAAAACTAAAAAGAATGTTTTATATATTATTATTATCATAAGAAATGTAGGAAAACAAAATCATAAACTGAAAGAAAATCCTTCTAACCAGAGTTAGCTGTCACAGAAACACACATGCATAAAACAGATATTTAATAAAATATGAAACAGAAGTATCCTTTCATTTTCTTGTTTTGTTGCGACAGCTACACAGGCATCATTACACACTGCAGTGAAGCCTGAAGGAGGCCGTTCACAGCAGTCAGGACTGCTGACTCCCCGAGAGACGCTTCAGAGGAAGTCAGCTGTGAACGGCTGAAGGGCTCAGAAAGAAGGCCAACAGCTGGCTGATGACTTTTAGATGTGAAAATACAATTCTGGGAAGTCTCCGACTCCCTCTCACACCTTCTGAAGTACTAGTTATTATATGATTATTTTTTAATTTTCCAGGTGCTGATTAAAAGTTTCATAGCAAAAGAAAAAGCAAGTTGCAGACACTGAACTGATTTTTTTCCTTAAAATGTATTAAACTGTTACTCATTTGACTAACAAGACACGCAGAGTGGAAATAATCCATTTAAAATCTGGAAACCGTTTTTTTATTTTTTATCATGATTTTGTTTTCGGAAACATTTCATTTTTATATTTAGGGGTTTATCAGAAATTCAACTCTGAGTTGTGGGCAGGACCATTGGTGCGGAGTAATCCCATCCCCACTTCCCACCATCCATCTTTTCACTCTCTCCTTCTAGTTTACAGCCTCTCATACTCCAACCTAACCTTACTGGTTCTCGCCACTTACAAAAATGGCGAGCAAAATTGGAACTATCCAGCCGTACAGTTTTGAGGCCTCTGCACATCTCATCACAAATACGCCCTTTTTAAAACGCCATTTTTTCATTTGCTCCTGATTTACAAGGATTTAAATTTAAAAAACATGCTGTTTTAATCTTAATTTTCTTTATATATGTCCTTTATATATGTTTAAAAAAACAAAAACACAGTTTTTAACAGAGTGGGTCTTTAAACTTTATAAAAAAAAACGTCACTCCGCTTTCTCAAGTTGCTTTGTCAAATACAATGAAGTCACTGATGCAGCTATCAAACAAATGTGTGTTGACTGCACCTTCTGGATGCAGCTCCTCCCTCCACAGTCACAAAGGCCCACATGAGGCAAGCAAGGAAATGGTGGGCACAATAGTGATTGATAGGGGCTGAGATTTCTCCGTCAGCACGGTGCTGATAGCATCGTGTCTCCTGCCTGCCTGTAAGCTGAGCCGACCATGTGATCGACAAGCAAAAGGAGGAAACGGCAGCTTCCTTATTCCAGGTGGGAGAAAACGAGCCACACTTGTGATGGAGGTGCTGAAATGATCATCAGCACTGGAGGAAATAAGGAGAGTTGGGACGCTGCAGAGGGGATGTAAAACAGGAAAAGCCCTCCATGTGCCCCCCCCCCCCCAAACTTCATTTCCTTTTTGCCCTCCCACCACCCCTGCATTGACCTCTGTCTTGCCGCCCCTCCTCAAGTCTTAACCTACAGCTCAATACCCCCCTTGTCTCTGTAGCTCTAAACCCAGAAGAACAAGAAACCTTTTTCTCCTTTCTTCCCTGAACGAAAAGCACAGCTGAGAAATATACACGCCTTGTTTATATTTCCTAAATCGAAATATAATTCCTGAATAATCTTATTTCTGCATTCAGTTTTAATTCAATCAAATAAAGTTTTTCAAGTCACCCCCCCCCACCCCCCACCCCACCGCCACCTTCTTTTCTCAAAGCACTTGAATCAGCAATAAAATCAAGAGCATAAGAGGTCATTTAATCCCTGTGATGTTTCCATGATTGAGGTCTGGGATTAACCCAAGCCAAGATTCCTTCTTTGGGTGGAGAGCATCTTGACCTTTTCATGCTGCTTTCTTGTCTTTGTCAGCAAATGTGTGTGCCTGTAAGGCAGCAAGTGTGGTTAAAGCAGGCAGAGGAGTGTACTGACAGCTGGATGAACTTTTCCTTTCTCTGCCGAGGTGTTCACACATGCAGGCTGGCTCAGGTATCACAGCTTTGCACGCCAGGTGATGAGCTGAGTTTTGTTTTTTTCAGGGTGATTTACCTTCAGGTGAGCATGAACGAGGGCCTCTCCTACATCACCAGCTCTGTCCACATCACCACTACAGAATGCGTGAGTGCAGAATAAATTAATACATCTTGAAATGTTTCAACACACATCTTTCTTTGGTGTACTGCCTTTTTAGATCAAATTTCTTTTTTTCCCTACTTTTTCTGTTTTTCTTGTCTTACTTTGTTGGTTTTTCATCAGAGGAGGCCTTGAGCTCTGGTTTTCTTTCATCTGAGTGTAACTTTGATCCTTCTACTGTCTGCTTTATTGTAGTTTGACGGCACCATTGTGCTAATATCAATGCTGGTCTTGTTCCTGCTGTTGGCTCTGCTGCTGATGTGGTGGTTCTGGCCTCTCTGCTGCACCGTGGTAAGTTTCCTTCATACACATCCATTTTCCCATTTTTAGGAATAACGTTTCTTGGAAAACAATTTAATCTTCTTCCAATGTTTTGACTTCATAATTTGCATTTTGTTTTTATCAATTTGGACTTCAATTTCCCTGATCTGATTAATATAGTCATTGTTTTGTGCACATTATCACGTTCATACATGCAAATTGGAAATAAAACATTCACTTGTTCGCTCTTTTTCTGACTTATTTTTCTGATTATTTTACGTCTCCAATGCAAATATCCAGCATGAATCCTAAAACTGACGAGATCTATCAAAATACTGCAATATTTCTTTTATTTTTATATCCGTTTTGATTCTTTTCTTTCCTCTCACTCCACCTTTGGGTTTCTCTGACTGATGTTTCAACCTTACTTGGTTTGTAAATGAAGTAATAAAGTTAATAGCAAAAAAAATGTTTTTTTCTTATTATGCACAGGTGATCAAGGAACCTCCACCACCACCGCCTCCAGAGCCCGTGAGTCACAAGTTACCAAAAATATACTAAATTTTACACAAAATGAATTGAAAATGAACGAGATTTTGATCTTTAAATGTCTGTCAGAGAAAACAATCTGTGTCTTAATAAATTTCACTCTGGTAGGAGTCAGATGAAGATGATGGAATGCCAAGGAAGAGGTGGCCAACCGTGGATGCCTCGTATTACGGGGGAAGAGGAGTTGGTGGCATTAAGCGCATGGAGGTAAAACTACACATTTGAAACTTTTACACGTACAAAAGGTAAAAAATACAGCGTGAAGTGCATTTCCAATGTGAAACTCCAAGGTGCGATGGGGGGAGAAAGGCTCAACGGAAGAAGGTGCCAAGCTGGACAAACCTAAAAATGCCGTGGTAAAGATGCCAGAGCAGGAGTTTGAACCCTACGAACCCAAACCCCGAAAACCGCACCGCCGCCCCCCACAGCAGAAGACGTGGTACTCACCAATTAAAGTGAGAATATGAACATTTTCTTGAAACAAGGGAATTTTGACTTTCTTAAGATTCACTTTTTGCTGTGTGCGCATGTTTTTTACTTTTACACTAATTTTTTTTAACCTATTTGCGTTTTTTTTGTGACATTCCTAGGGCAAATTAGATGCTCTGTGGGCTCTGTTCAGAAGAGGCTACAACCAGGTATCCCTGATGAGACCTCAGCCCGGAGATCAGGTGAGGCCGCAAATGCATTTCATTTAATCTGCTGAAATCTCTCGTAATCCAGAAATTCTATACAATTGAAGGGATGGCTGTGTGTACAATCAACACCCAGGAGCTTTTAATTGTAAGTTAGATGACAGACAAGGCTTTTCTGTCTGTATTGTGAGTTTCTGTGTCTGCCTCGGTACATAAGGATGTGTTAGAGAGCAGCGTGCAAACCCCATCTTAGAGTTTCTGCACACACACTTACATTCATGTTGAGTCAAAGAGCTACTGATAGCACTCTGCTTGTATAAGGAGCCAATTGTTAGCACACAAGGAGTCTCTTTTTGCTTAGTAGACCGATTCCCTCTTCCAAAAAATTACTAGTTTTACTTCAGTTTGGAGGGTCTTTAAGTCCAACTTTTTACATTTTACATTTCTTTTTCTGTAAATGTAGCAATTGTGACTTCTTTTTTGTTATCCCTCCATGTGTGAGACAAAAGTGAGCACAGTCCTCTGTCTTCTAACCTTGACCCTGTGAGTCACATCCCATAACCCCAAGAGACATGTTTTTATCATCACACCGGTTGTCATGGCGAAACATCTGCACTGTTATAAATACGGTCATTGTTGCTCCACAAAGCTGATTCCACATCATCTTTTGAATGGGACGACTCATCTACAATGTATAACAGGGCTAGTATGTATATTACTTGTACATTGAGTCTAAAAGTGCTAACCAATCCATAGTTGGATCTTTTTTTCTCCTTCCATCCTGGATTTGGACAAATCAGGACAAATAGGATTCTGTTAGGGGCAGAAGTTTCTGGACTCTTTGTCAGCTGTTTTGTGTGAGACTATGGTTCTCTTGGCCATTCAGTAATGACCCCTAGAACTCCCTTCACGAGCCATTAACTGAGGAAAATGAAACGCTATTTTTCACGTGAAAGAGAAAAAACGGGGCGGGAGGAGTTCACTTTTATTTCCAAGTGAGCTGCTGAGGAGAACTGGTGCTAATGACCATGTAAAACACAAAAGATGAATGTGATTTCTCTTATCGGACAAGTCTGGCTCAGAGAAATACGTTCTTACAGCTTCCTGTGCTGGAGTTGCACCATATTTCTTAGTTGTTTAGAGGAGAAAATGCACAGTCGGGTCACAGAAAGGTCAGCAAGGTAGTTGCTGTCGTCACACTCCCCACTCTGGCCTGTTAGGCAGGAGATAAGATGGAGATAAACCGCTTTCTTCTCTCATTACTGCTACATCAATGCCTCTGCAAACAGTCATCAAGGGGCGTGCAGGTTTTGCCACCCTCCCCTTTTTGTACTTCATCCCATCCTGATGTTCGTGTGCATGCACATGTGTGTCAGCCCTCCTGAGTGAGTGTCACACGAACAAACGGGGAGTTGAAAGGCCACGAGCCATATTGTGACAGACGAGATTCCTTGTCTTTGTCTGACAGCAGTGATGGCACTGTCATACAGCTGCAGGTCGGACTGCGGGCCAGACACCAACCCTCTGTCCTCACAGACAGCAAAGGGGATGCTGCCCCTTCTTCAACTCTCTCTGTTTCTTTTCTTTTATGGTATAGATAATTACCAAAATCTAAAATACGTCGTCAAAACGACAGGACAGAAAGGTGAAACTAAAATATATATAATTAATATATTTGTTAACGCCTTTATTTGCAGATAAGAGAAGACCAAAACCTCTGGAGCACTTTGATATGTTAATTTCACTTCATTAAGTTAATTTTTGTATTAAATGTGTATATTTGTGATTCTATGCTCTTTGGTGACAAGCAAGCTTTCTTCAGCTTTAGAAAATTACATCTGCAATCACATTGTGTATCATCTAAGACCTAAATATCCTCTTCAGAAGTGTTAATGTTCATTAAATATCCTAAGTTTTCACAGACGGCTGCATCTTTTGGCATTTTAGTCTCATTGAAAGTCCACCATGATTATGCTGTTTTTAGCCAAAAGCAAAAAAAAAAACCTGTCGTTTTCTAGGACATAGTTTCTGCAGAGCAGCAGGAGTTTATTACAAAATTGGGGGCGGGACCATTGGTGCAGAGTAAGCCTGGCCCCACGTCCCATCATCCCTTTGTTTACACTCTCTCCCCTTAGCTTACAGCTCCTCACCCCCCCCCAACCTAACGTTACGGGTTCAACAAAAGTGAAGAGCAATATTGCAGCTATCCAGCCGTACAGTTTTGAGCCAGATGCCATCTTGGATGAGGAAAACCAAGACCTACACGATTCTAGATGTCTACAAGTGAATGCATCAGAATGGAGCGGAGCAGGGAGCTTGTGAGGCACCAATTGTAGCACTGTTGTTCCCAACAGCAGTTTTTCCATCAGCTCCTGATTCACAACAATTTGAATGAAGAAATACTCAGAAAAGCAAATTTAAACGTAATTTTCTTTATATTTGTCCTCCATCATTTGAAAATACAAGAACATGTTAAAAATAACACGATTTACAACGGAGTAGGTCTTTGATTTTTAAACAATCTTAGTCAAATGTCAGACGGTGGACTGTAAGGGGAAATTACAGCTATGAAACACACATGTGGACGTTTGTGTGTGTGACAAAGTGCTGTAATGTCATGTGAGGTGACAGGCTGTGCTGTCACGTTTGATGTTGCTCCTCTCTCCATTTCTGGACATGTGTATGTCTGTGCGATAAAACTGAACAGACTAAGGAGTGATGTGAAAAGAGATACTGCAGGCATTTGAGGATTTTTCTTTTGTTTTTGTTTTTTTTTATGTTTTAAATCAAACAATCGCCTTGGGCGGGGGGGGGGGTAAAGCAGTGAAGTATTTTAGCTATGGAGACATGCAAGCTAACTGACTGACTAAGTGGCACATTTTTGAACTCTTACTCATCTTCTGCAGAAAGCTGGATTTCTTTTTTTTTTTTTTTTTGGACACTTGGAGTCAACCCCCTAACCTTCCCCCCAGTTTAGCTGTTATTCATGAGGCTTCATTCAGGCCATATGCTGTGGTTGAGGCATGCTTACAGTCACGCACACACACAGACACACTCATATTCATGAGCTTGCGTTCTCATTGTGTCCATATGCTCTCCGTTGTGTTGTGCTGCTGTTCTGCTGCTTGCAAACTTGCTTTATTTCACTCCAGTCGTCGCTCTCCCCACCCCACCCTGGCCGGGCTGCCTTCAATCAATTACACACCCCTCATATATGCTCACCAAAAACACAATGGCCCCTTCAGTCACAATGCTACCACTGCTGGGGTCCTCTTAATGGCCCCTGTGTGACTTTAGGGCCTCCCTGTTTAATAAGGTGTTATAATCAGACCACCAAGGGTCTCTGCATACTTTGACTGAGCAGGATACGGGTGAGGATGAGGATGAGGATGAGGCTTCGCCTTCTCGATGCTGCAGGGAAATGACAATATGAAAATATTCTTAGGGAAAACAGTTCCTATTTCTAAATTTGACACCAAGTGAGAACATTTTTCGGGACATTTATGCATCAACTATCTGTTCTACATTTATCAGGACCTGTCTTTGCTTGCATTATGGCTGTTGTGGAGCAGGTGTGGGGAGATAACAGAAGCAGCTCTGTGGGCTCTCTGAGGACCCAGACACTCATCCATTTGTCTGCAAAAGTGAGCAAAGGCTCTCACGAATGATCTCGTCTGCTGGAGCTTAATGCTTATTGATATTACACAGAGAAACTTTGTTATCCTAAAACTTTATGCTCCAATGAAACGGGACACTGCTAGATTTTTTGAGATTCACTGGGGGCTCCTTCACAAAATAAAAATTGACAATGTTTATATACATAGAAAACCTTTCAGCAACCTCTTTTGCAAACAGCTGACAATGTTTAAAGTCCCCCAAAAAGAATTTAGAAGAATTTAACCCTTTGATTTCATTGGTGCAAAAATGCATCAAACAACTTTAGCTCCAAAATTTAGCATCTACTTGAAAGCCAAAACACAAGTACATTTGTTTTTTTTTTTGTTTTTTCCTAGCTGGAAATGAATTCAGGTATCAAGTGGTTAAAAATACACAAAAACTTAAAAAGTGCAAAAAACTAAACAATTTTCTGATTCACAGTTATTTGGTCTCTGCTCTCCTTTGAGTGCAGTTTTCATCTTGTTCATATGCCCTCCAGGGTCGCTGTATTCGCTTCCAGCGCATCAGAGATGAAGGACCCTCTCCGAAGCATGAGAGTCTTCCTCGCAGGCCTCGTTCTCCCTCAGCAACTCCTCCTCCTCCTCCTCCAGCTGAAGAGCAGCCCTTGGTCTCTGTCTCTGTCCCCCGGACAAAGCCTCCATCCAGAGGACCTCGCACCGCCCTGCCTTCCATCGCAACACCTCCGTCTCGGGCACCCCCTCCCATGGTGCGACCTCCGCCGTGTACACCCCCAGCTCGTTTACCCCCAGGGCCCCCACCCTCCCGACCACCACCGAGGCTGTAAGAAAAGAAAAGAGAACGCAGTACACAATCATTACGTCAAAAATGTGCAGACTCAGACAGAAGACATTTCTTGACCACCACCACCCACCCACCCCCACCCCTGTGCCTTGTTGCTGGACAGCAAAACGTATCCGCTGTGGTTTCTGATGGAGAACAGCACTCCAAAGACAAAATAACCATGTAGGTGCTTTATCCGGACTGTGCATTAGACGGTGAGAGGAAGTGCAATCATTTCTGGAAATCCAACCGCTGAGTGTTGCTAAATGCTAGATTTTTGCATGATTGGGGAAAGTAAACCGGAAATAGAAGAGTTTTGTTTGTAATTTTGACCAACACAGCATGTAGTGAAAGATAAATGGTAGCAAGAGCTATGTTCTTTTTTTTTTTCTTTTAGTCATCACCAACTTAGCATTTTCCATGTAAACGTAATTTTTTCAACCAAAGAAACGTTTTCTGCAACTAATTTTCCCAATTTTTTTAATAAATAAACAATGACCTTGTTGCAACTGCAGGCCAGTTTTTTATTACTTTTATTTATTATAACACAGACACTTAAGTTTTTCCTAAAGATGGGTGGGTTTTTTAGACTCCATGGGGCAGGGGCATGTAAACAGATTTTCTGCACTTACAAATATGCAAGACTTTAAGAATGCGCTACCTTCATGGCTTGTTTTTAGCTTTTTTTACTGACTGAAATGATCATTTGCATTATTTCTTTAACAACTTTTATGTCTTCAATAAAGTTTTTCTTTTTTTTTCAGCCTCCCCTCTGAGAAATTCTTTTATGGAGATTAAAAATGATAAATTTCACTGTTTCATATTGTAAATCAGCCTACAATCACACCACACTGCAGATATTTTTAGAGTGAAGTTATTAGTTAATTGGATAATGCATGATGTAATATTTGGTAATGTAATTACCTTTCCTTCTTATTAGGAAACCTGTAATCTTTCCCAGATATTTTATACCAATAACCTTTGAAAGGCTGCTATAGATTACAAGATTGTACATTTGTCCAAAAAAATTTATTTTTAGGGATAAAATTGTTGTGCTCTTAAATCCTTTTTTCCCACTTTTTTTTTACAACAGTAGGATTTGAATCAAGATGGCCTATACTGAAACTAGAAACAAGAAAAGATGGAAAAACACGACTAAATTAAGAAGTTTAAAGATTATATACAACCAAAAACAAAGTTAAAACCATGTAAAAGTGTGTGTATATATATATATATATTTCAATGTACTTCTCATCTTTGCAGTGTCTTTGGGTTTTGGACATTTCACAACCACACCTGCAAAAATATCTTAGATGAACTGTTACCAACATCCATCTATCTCTAGGACCCACTAAATCCCCACAGGGTCACCCTCAACAGGTCGTCATTCTATTATAGAGCTTCATACTTTGGGACAAATTAGAATCACCATCTTACCAATGAAGCATGTTTTTGGGCTGTAGAAAGAAGCTGGATTTCTAGGAGAAATCCCATGGATGCATGGAAAGAACATGCAAACTCCACACAGAGATCCCAGCCGGGATTCCGACCAGGTCCTCCCACTGTGAGGTGAGAGCACCAACAGCTATAGCAATGTGCAACAACACGAGCATGTATCTATAAACCCCAAAATGAAATTCTAATGAAATGTAAACCATTGTGCAAAGATTCTTTTAAGAACTTCTTCTTTAAAGACATTCAGAGCACGCAAAAAAAAATATCAATCATTGCTCAGGGTCATTTTTTAATCAAGTGCTCATCAGTTTTTACAAGTTTCTATAAAGTTTGACCACTTTCCAATGACACCAGTATAGTTACACTCATAGATTTACACCTCATGGCCACATGGCTTTCTTCTGAGATGATCCTTCAATCAGTCCTTATTGACGAGAAGATCATCCATTTTTAGGTTAGTCCTGTATGAAAAGGCGGCTAAATTTAGCTCCGGTTTTGTTTACATTGGACTGAACCATTTAAGGCAGAACATTTTCAAAAAGGGAAAGTGCTCATGCTCCAGTCTGAGAAGCTTCAATGACGTGTCAGTGTGGATGTATGTGTGAAGGCACAGCACCCCCAAGTGAACAAACAACACAATGAGAGAAGACAAATAAACCTGAGTTCCATCATCTGTTTATTTCCCTGCATAAATATATTTATTTTCTCTAAAGAGAAGACTTCAGTTGAGATCTAAATTAAAGGTTTCCATCATGAAGTGGGAATATTTTTTATAGCTGATGCATGACAACATTTACTTCTCAAAGTAATTTCCTTTCAATTATAGGCTTTTCGAAGACAATAAAGGTTTAAATTGTTGAGATTTAGCAGACACTTTCTCACAAACCATTAAACAACAGCAAAGCTTAAGCTCATGTTACTCTATGTTTGAGATCATGGCAGCACTGTTTGAGTCCTCTGGATAAAAAAAGCAGGCTCTCTTCATGTTTTTCTCTTTTTCTTCTGCATTTTTTTCCCAGACAGCGCCCCCTTCTGGGCTCCTCGAACCATGCCTCGGAACTGGCCTTGCAGTTTGGCGCGCTTCCTGAAAAACACGTTTTAGACACCTTTAGCAAAAGTTTTTTTTTTTTTGGTTTTTTTTTTAAGTTTACAGCCTGGCAGGAAAGCGGTTAGTACCTGCGATTGAGCTGGGACTTCTTTAGAGGGATGTAAGCGTAGGGGTCAAGTTTTCCTTTCTTCTTCACATCTCCTTTTCCTTTCTGTGAGAGGAAATACATTTCTGAGCAACGGCACACATTACATTAGTCAGCCGACATTTTTCTAGCATACTCACTTTTGATTTGTAATCACTTCCCCAGTCCTGCGCCTGTCCCAAAGGTCTGTGGATGCCAGATCCTCCAGCTGACCAAAAAACACAACATTGTTGTTTAAATGTCCTGAGACGATAAAAACAGGTTTGAATGTTAAAAGGTTACCTTTATATTTTAAAATGGGTTCGGTTTCCATGTCATCAAAGTTGTCATCTTGAAATTTCCTCTTTTGTGACTTCTTCTGAGGTTTTGTGGGAAGAAAATTAACCGTCAACACAGAAGTAGATGAAAAAAAGACGGTTCATTTGTTCTTTTAACCACTTACACTTTTCACTCCCGTTTCTTCAAGGATATCTTTCATCTCATCTCCATCTGTGAGAGAAATAAAAACACGTATAAAAAAAATTCAGACAAAAAAAGCAGCTCATTACCTCTTACCTTTATCCTTTGCTTCCTCCTCTTCCTCCTCTCTAATGATGAGCCGTCCATCTGAGGTGACTTTAAAGCCGTGGTCCCCCTTGGCAGCCTTTTTCGGCTGTGGTTTGGTGGCTGACAAACAACAAAGACTTCATAAGCTAGCAAAGTAAGATACAAATCCTACAGCAATAATAACTATTTTACCTAAAACTCTCTGAGAAACCTTTGGATCCAAAAAGTTAAGCGGGTCATCTTCCTCGCCCTCCTTGAGCCACGCCCGTCCTTTCTGCTGTTTTCCTGTTTTCTTCTGTGCGTTACGACCCTTTCCTTCATCCTCCGACAAATCGCTGTCAGACTCCGCCAGGATGTCTTCAATGCTGCAAAAACAGAAAACAAAAAAAAAACAAAAATGTAACATTGATATTTAAGACGAACAGTCAAACTTGAGTTGGCTCAAGCGCAGTACCTTTCACTCTTCACTTTTGGTCCCTCCTCTTCGTCGGCTGAGTCGTCCTGCTCCTCGGAGGCTTGTTTTCGTCTCTTACTGCGAGCTTCGGCTTTCCGGATGTTTACCAGGACTTTGTGGTGTTCTTCAGGCAGCATGCTCTTCACCAGCTCAAATCTAGACACGAAGCAGAGCTAAGGGTCTTTCAGAAGTAGAGGTGGGTCCTTTGAACTGGTGCCAAACCAGTCATTTTAAAACAATTCCAGTGCCTAAACTGGCTCGCACTGATTCTTTAAAATGTGGAAAAAAAGCACATTTTGTCTAGAAGTGTGACAAAGCAGCATCACAGGGTTAAGGAGAGGGCTTGAATGTGATCAAGATGCTTTTTTTCTTCTTCTTTTGACAGTCTGCTCTGCAGCGCTGCATCTCTGTTTTAAAATAAACCCATATTTCATTTGCTGTAAAGAACAGCGTAAACTTTTGCTCGCTCTGCATTTTGACTGAAGCTCCGCCCATCCTCACAGCCTCACCTCTCCTTAAATGAGCCCACCCACAAATGCTGGAAAGATAAAATGATTGGCTAGAATCATTTTACCGGAAAACGGAGTAGAATACCAGTGAGTGACATCCTTAAGAAGCACTACAAACCGTGTGTTTATTCGGTACCAGTAGTTCTGTTTACATCAGTACTGTACCAACTTGAGCTTCAGTACCCATCCCTATCAGAACATCACACAAGAGGAAGAGCACACAAGTGTCAAAAACTCACCCAAATTTTCTAATAAACTTAGTGAAGATATTCTTCAGTTTGGTTCTGAAGTGTCTCCTCATATCATCTTTGATGTTTCCGATGGCCTCCATCTGAGGAAAAATTATTATTTATTTTATTATTTAAGACACTTACTATGGTTGAAAATTAACATAATTTTTAAACATTCCTAAAACGTCCCTTCTAAGGCATAAATAACCCTGTGTCTTAAACAGCTCCTCTGATCTTTTATTGGAAAATATTTCCAAAGACATGCTGACAAAAGAACCAGGAAGATTTTAGTCAAATCTGCTCCCAAAGGCAAATAAAAAACAAGTATAATTCTGGATATGACTCATTGCCTGATAAAATACCATTAAGATTTTTTCTATTTTGATATGAACTATGACTTCCAGTAGACACAATGTAAAGTTTGTACCATCACGGTGACATGTGAGGCCAGTGCCTTAGGATCCATGATGAAGAGGATGACCTTGATGAAGCCTAAGGCGGCTTTGACCACCTCTCTGGTGCGGGACGACAGCAGCAGACAGACGTTGTTGAGCAGCTGCTCTAGGGTGGATTCCTCAATGAAGTCTAAGTTAACAAAACAAAACAAAATAAAAAAGAAAACACAAGCGTAAAGTCTCAGTCTCATAAGAAATGGTGTATTTGGTGTTTTTAATATTGTTCTTCTGATGATGGAGGACGTATATAACGAAACTTTAGATTCAAATTGCATTTCTGATTATTTTCTGAATATTTTTTTATTCAAATTGTATATGATGAGGACATTTCACCAGACACTGTAGAGCAGCAGAAGATTAGAACATATGATTTAAGTTGACTCTAATAATAATCCACTTTGGCAGTAGATTCCACCTTTTAACATCATTTTGCTTAGTTATCTAAAAATCTAAACAGAAAGGGCAAAACTTTATTAACTAAAGCAAATTACCCAAAACAACAAACCCAACACTGCATTTCCCGAAGGCAAGTCGCTTTTTTTCCACTTAGATTGGCCAGAGGTGCGATCGTATATTCGTTGTTTTCCTGCTAACAACCAGTTGCCCTACAGCAGCTGTTTCTCAATAACAACCAAAGAGTCACAATGGATGGATACAAGAGCCGCATGTGGCTCTGGAGCCTCAGGCTGCAGACCCCTGGTGTAAACCAATAGCTCAGTTGACGGGAAGAGGCCGGGGCGGGGCTGCTCAGTGCCACAGTCCCATCCACAACTCAGAGGCAAATTTCTAATTAACTGCCACTCAGCAGAAACTTTGTTCTAGAAAACGGCATTATCATAATTAAAGGACCACTGGGAACACTTTTAATATAGATCTGAAGATGATCGGAGTGGGACTTTAACCCCGCCCACAAATACTAGCCCCATATTCAGGTGATAAACACCAGACTCACCTTTGTATTCAAACACCAGTCGTGTTAGCGCCAACACCGCGCAAGTCATCATGGTGACAGAGCCTGTGAGGCCTGCGTACACCAAAACCAAAAACTGCTCCAGGGCATCTGGAACACAAACAGAGGTGGGCAACCAGTTTTTGTTGGTGGATTAAATCTGAATCTATGCACACAAAAAAACAAAGCTTTACCTTTAGTGTTACCACAAAATCGAACAAAGGCATTTCCGATTTCTACCAGCAGACTGTAGGCGCTCTTTCGGGCTCCAGCAGACACCTCCTTGGTACATATGATCACCTGCAAGAGACGACATCGCCATAGAAACCACAAACATCGGCGAGTAACTAGTCTAGTCCCTGATTAGTGCTGGTACCTCTGGCAGCAGGGCAGTGATGAAGTCCCTGTTGCTCTCATCTAGCCTTTTCACTATGTGGAGCAAACACCTCAACCTCGGCTAGAAAAAGAACAAAACAGTCAGACGACACCAAGAAATACTTCCTCTGCAGATTTAAGAGGAAGACATCTTACCCTTTTTGCAGGAGAGGAAGCTTTCTTCAGGGTGTCCAGCAGCACCGCTTTGAGTGTTTCCAGATTGGACACCACGAACGACTTGCACTGTTCTCTCTCTGCTCCACACAGCTCCTCCAGCACGCGGTAAGCCTTTTTCTGCATGCCTGGTTCCTTGACCTGAGGACAAATCCATCAACAAACAAGCAATTAACACCGCAGGTAAACTATCCATCCATCGAGGGCAGCGTAGAAACCTTTACCTCCAAATATGGTCTAATCAGCTCAAAGGTTTTGGTCATTATTGCCTCGTCTACAAAAGGAACCATTGCCACCACGAGATCCATCACAGACAACCTGAGAAGCAGACGAGGTCAGAGCAATAGAAGCAAAAACACTGACTACAGTAAATAATGCTGCTTTTGCAACATTTAACTAATTATTTCAGATTTAATATCAGTAAATCCATCTCAGCGCGTCTTACCGGATGAACTCTGAGCTGTCGGCGCTGGCCAACCTGTCCGTGGCTTTTTGCATGAAGGTGCAGATCAACTGAAGAAAGATTGAGAACCAGTTAGTCTTGCTGTTGACATTCAAAAATTAAGGTTAGGCATATCTCCAGGCTTTTTTTGCCCCCAATCTGATTAAGAATCATTTGATTTTGAGTATCTGCCAATGCAGGTCCTGATCCGATACTTTTGTAAGAGCAAAAAAATGAACACATTTAATACACACGGTACCCCTATTTTTATTTATCCTTTTGCACTTAAACAGTGCACTTCTGTGAAGTAGCTTAAACAATGAAGCAACTAGTCAGTGCAAACATCAACCCCAACATCAGTTCCAAAATCATTAAGATAAAGATGAATATGATGGTGAATTTTCATGACTAGCTAACAATGTAGCCATTTATCTGTCCATCACTTGCACAATACTGCACTAACGTCTTCGGATTCTTATCGCAGACCCTCACATTGCCCCTCAAACCTGAGCCGTTAACAGCCTTGTTTGGGGTCCTCCCCAATAAGACAACACTACAATCTGATTTTGTGGCATTTCTCACTTTTTTGGCAAGACGCAGGATTTTGTTGTGTTGGAAGTCTCCCTCTCCTCCTACGCTAGAAATCTGGATGAAAGATGTTTTGCACTATAATAAACTTGAAAAGATTACGTTTACTCTACATGGCGCCACGGGCAAGTTTTTTAACATTTTTGGACATGTTAACACCTTACAATCACGTAACATACCCACCTAGCTGGCTCTCATTTTCCCAAAAAAATGTACTTTTAGGTATTTCGGTTATTTTATTTGCACTCACTCATTGTCACTTTAAAATATCACTGACCTGAACTATTTGTTCTCTGTTTATGACCATTTTTGTGTGTTTTTTTTGTGTGTGTTCTATTGCTTTACTCATCTCTTATTCGTGATCCCTGTTGAGTTGCTTTTGATATATAACATATGTTGTACTGCCATTTTATTTTCTTAATTTTAATTATTCGTTACTATTATTATACGTTGTTGGTGTAGATTAGGCTTAGTGATGGGATGTGTATCGCCTTTCTGTCTGGGATTTTTTTCCTTTTGTTTTTGGTTTCAATGGGGAGGGGGGGGGTGTAATCATTGTTATCACGTGTTTAATATTGCTGCTCTAAAATCCAATAAAAACACTTTTGGAAAAAAAAATCAATGTAACCATTTATTCGTTTCGGTTGTTTTTGAGACATTATATATTCATATATACACATTCGCATACATACATACGTGTGTGTGTGTGTGTATATATATATATATATATATATATATATATATATATATATATATATATATATATATATATATATATATATATATATATATATATATATATATATTTTTTTATTCATCTGTGAATATCTTGCTAACCTAAACAAACTGTTTTTGTGTGCCTCCATCTTAAATTGGTGCCACTTTCTGCGACAATAAAACGACGTGGTGCGTTCATGGTATGCATACTTCTGCTAGAGTATTTCCTGTAGTAACAAGCTTGAAATAAACTGCGCTGATCAAAATAATAAAATAAATCTTCGATTCCTAATCGGGATAAAACATTCAATTCCGATGAGACTACACATCATCAGGCCTGATTTCCAACTATGCGATTGGATCCAGACATCCCTGAATAAAACCAAATCCATTGAGAACTTCTAGGGAGGAAGGAAGGAGGTACCTGCATGTCGGTGACCGTCAAATAAACCTTGATGGTATCCAGGATGGCCATCCGGTAGCTCCCAGACTCTCCGGCTGCAGGCTGCTGGCTGTACACGTTAAAGAGGATGGGGAGGAAATTTTTGGAGAAGCGTCCCAACTCTGCCTTTTCTTCCTCTTAAAAAAAAAAAATCAAAAAGCATTTGAGAATATTGGACGTTTTCATTGATCTTTTGTCTGCTTCCTGTGACAACATGCATCGTCTCACCGGTGGAGCAGCTCTTGTTGATGAGAGTGCGCAGCGCCTGACACACTGGGAGCCTAAGGTCTGGCCGTTCATTGATGGCCATACCCAGAGTGCGAGCAATGCCTTTGAAGGACGCCATCAGGTCCACAGGACATGTGCAGAAGCCAGGAAGCATGGTCCAAATCTGACACACACCAAAAAAAAGAAAGAAATAAACCTGCCTCTTCCTTGATCAATACTAAACAGCAGCTATTGATCATTTTTGACAAATTCCAGCAACACTTTTAAATAAGATTTAGCTCAGAAGTCAGCAGCTTCAAGATTTTAGGAAATGTTTTACACAAAGTTCCAAAGGAAACTAAAGACAGGAAATGACATTAAGCTGAAAAAGAAAGAGGATAAAAGTGCAAATCAATAAATAAAGGGGTGTAAAAAATATAACCAGCGGGTTTCAGAGGACTCAATGCTGCAGGCAGAAACCGGCACAGACGAGCAGCTGCTGGGACAGGGTGCTGCTGTCCAGATGCCTTCAACCCGACACTCAAAAGTACAGTGTGAAAGAAAACTGAACCACAGAAGCTGGAGCGTTTTTCAACATTTCTGGTTTAATCAGAGTCAAAAATGAAAGTGGTTTGATGCGTATAGATGCATGCTCTAAGATCAGCTGCAACTGATTAGTGTTATTATTCAAAAGTTCACATCCGCACTGATACTCTAAGCTTACTTTAAATTCAGTTATTTTTAACTTTCTTTAAAACTGTATTTCAATGATCACTCCTTTAATATTTCTTTTGATGTTTTTGTAATGCAATGTGCTGTCCAAATAAATCTGCCCTAAAACCCAAGGCATTGGATAATCCCGTCTTTTAGAGATTAAGGAATAGTGAGTGAACTTCGACACAGCGTGAAATATTCTTTTTGGTAGATGTTGCTAATTTACTGAAGCCCCTTCTTCCTGTTTGTCAGTGTAACCATGTGTGAAGTAATTTTTGGAACACGCCAACCATGCTTCACCCCCACCACTGAAACTGTACTGTGTGGGACTTTAACATCAAGCTCAGGGCAAAACAAATTCTTCATGTACCTGAAGCTGCAGTGTCTGGTAGACTTTGGCCTCTAGTTTGTTTCCTGCTTGCTCCAACTCTTCAGCTGCAACACAAAGCAGTGACATCTGTTATCGTGTAAAAACTTTAAAATCCTGAGTTCTCACTCGGTTTTACCTCTTTGCTTGAGAGTAGAAGCCAGTGGGAGGAAATAAGAAGTAAAGAAGCCAAGGTTGGTGTTCTTCACGTGATCTCGAATGACGGGAATGAGCCAGCTGCGAGGGAACTCCATGTCATCACTGAAACAAAACCGGCGGGTTAAACAAAGAATTAAAGACAAACGCTCCTCCACTGAATGTCCTCACTTTTGCCCGGTGATGTTGAGGGGCACAGCGGCCAGCACAAGCTGAGGACCCATGCTCTCCACAGCTCCTCCCACGGCCAGGTCCAACTCCCCGCTGAAGGGGAACTGAGGAGTGGATCGCAGGTCTGCAAGAGACTGGAGGGACTACCCGCCACACAACAATACATGTCCTTAGGCAAAATATATCTTCACTTATTCTAAAGAAGAAGAAAAAACTCAGTCTTGCTTGATACCTTGGTCATGATGGCATGAGCTTGTTTCCCTGCCACTCTGTAAAAACATCCAAGGATCTGCAGCACAAAGGGCCAGGAGGCATGGAAGCGATAGGACAGTCCGTCCTCTACAGTGCTGGAATACATTTGATGATTGTTAATGCAGAAAAGAGGGGAAAAGGCTCAGATGGCTTTTGCTATTAGTTTTCAGTCATACCGGAACATTTTGCAGACATATGAGGCGTTTCCCGCAGATGCAGTGGCTTTGACGACGCCTATTTTCTCCATGTGAGGGGCAACACATTCCGTTAGTAAAGTCTGAAAAAAGATAAACAATAGTTTTGAGAAGGATTTAACAAAGTGAAGCGTTTTTGAGTGGCACAACCTTGTGTGTTTTACCTTGAGCGTGTTGGTTGCAGCGGAAACCACTGAAGTGTGTGGAGAAAGCAGGCAGGACATGGCAGCGGAGAAGAGGCGTGGGAGGTGACCCAGACTCAGAGAGCTCTGCAAACTAACAGAACCAAAAACTGTTTCTTCTGATGGGAAATCTACCACGGAAGATCAGGACCACCATTAGAAAAAAAACCCACATAGATGTACAAGAATAAAGTCGTAAAATTATGAGGAAAAAATTTTGTGATTTTGAGAGACTGAAGTTGTATATCCCAGCCACTGTTTTATCCTCCCTTTGTTTCTTTCATTCTGAAACACGACATGGTTCTTTTTGGTTGTTCTTACTTATATTTTTCTTAGTAAACTGTCTTTTGCCTTAATTCTCGTAAATTATCAATGTATATTTTATGAAGATATAACTTTATTATTGTAACTGTTTGTATTTTTTCTGGTGGCCCTAATCTTAAATCTGATCAGATTTGTGTTTAAATGTGTTTGTACCAGGCAAGATGAACATGTGCTTTCTCCATGACCGTGAGCCAGGCGAGCAGCGGCTGCAGGTCGTTCTCACTGGGGAGATAATCATAGAGAGCCTGTGGATCATTAGAAGAGAGTTAAAATCCCCCAACAGGTTTGCTGACATGATGACATGCTGCCCTCTGTGTTCTTACTGTGATGATCTGTGCGTTGAGTTCTGGTGAAAGGGTCGAGGCGTTCGGCTTCCCGCTGAACAGCCTGTGAAAGGCCTGCATGGCGCTGGCTGTAACCAGCTTCAGCCAGACAAACAGAAAAACTGGTTACATTAAAAAATAGGTGCAAAACCGCAGGTGTGAAGCGTTTGCAGGCTTCACATCCTCACCACATGGCTGAGAGTCATCACTCGCAGCAGAGTCTCACAGCAGGACTTGACAGCTCCCACAGGAAACGTTCCCAACAGTTCCTTCAAGAGGCAAAGCACGTGGAGCGTAGTGGTGTCCTCTTTACCGCCTGAGCAAAAATAAAGAACAAGATTAACTTGAGAACCATAACAAATGCATTAAAATTCTTGAGAGGAAAAAAACTGGTTTAACATATATAAACAACTGTGTTTTGTACTTCTTAAAGTTTAAAAGCTAAAATTACTGTAAAGTTTCTATGCTTTTAATTTTTTTCCTTGGGCTGATTTTTTAAATTTTTTATTTTAAACTTTTTTTTTTAAGTGCTTACAAAGACTAACAAAATGATTTTAAAATAGCAGTCCAGCCTTACTTAAACTCTAAATGGCAAAATGAAACAGTTTCAATATCTAAGAATATGTGTGTATACATTTACAAACATAAATATATAAAGAAATGTTTTTTTATTTTATTTGCTAAAGCAGGAAATTACGGTAAATTGTTATATTGCACTAAATATCTTGATCTAGGACAAAGGTATTGATAAAATGAATTCAATTATAATCATTAATTCATTCGACTGCTCATTATATTCAAACCCCAAGAGCTTTTGCTACCGTCCATTAACGCTTTAAAACAGTGATGTGGTTCATATACATAGAATAAAAATCTGTTTTGGAGGAATGTAAAAATGTACTTGGTGTTTTGTCTCAGAAACAACATTTGTTCTGGAGTCAGTTGGGATCGAACGTGAAGCCTAACCTCCCGCCTGCTCCATTTCCTTGATGCAGAACTTGGCGGTGGTTGCGGCAGCAGGGTGATGGGCCGGGGCATCATCTCCAAACAGGAAGTCACTGCCTCGAAGTACGGAGCAAACGCCCTGCTGTGCTGCTTTACGGATCTGAGAGGAAAACACTGGTTTTTAAACTCTTTACTGCGTTTATTTGTCAGAGATTAGGTGCATAAAAGCAGACTAGTGAGATAAACCTTTGGCTTGCTGTGCACCGTGAAGCTTAGCAGGCCGTGGTAAGCCTGCAGAGTCGATGGATAAGTCCAGACGGACACGTCCTGCTTCCGCAGTAAAGTGGCGAGGCATGACAGGATCTAAAATACACAGAAGAATGTTAAATAATTCTAAAAACCATTTTAAACACAACAAACAGACTTGGATTGACTAAAATGCTTAAATGTTCTCACCCATCTAAGGGCAGATGATGAATCAGACGAGGCCTGCTTTGACATGATGTCCATCAGAGCCTTGGTTGTGTCTGAGAACTTAGACATGAGAACTGGAGCAGGAACTCTGCAAAAAATCACAGTAAGAGATGAGGTTTGGCACCACTTTTTATTTTTTACCATAAAAAAACAAAAACCAAACAAAGAAGTGCCAAAAAAGATACCGCTTCATGACGAGGTTAAGGAGGTATGCCACCGCCGTCTGAGACTCTGGTGAATCCACAACTTCCAAGGTGGTCATCTACAAAAATAAGCACAAAAGTCTAAGAACCATGAAGATGGTTTTTAAAAATAAACTGAGTTATTTACACAATGCCAACAAGTTATTTGAAAAAAGGAAAAAAAATTCACCAAAGCAGCAAAATACTCTGTTTCAGTCTCCTTTCCTCCTTGACCTCGAATGACCTCAGTAACAGCTGCCAGAACTGCACAGATCTGGGGAGGAAACAATGAAAAACTGAAATGTGCTTGTATTTTTAATATTTACCAACAAGTGGGGAGAGCATTTTTGCTCAAATTATTAGCTAACACATAAAATAAATAAACAATTCAGTTGTTTTAAAACAAATTTGGCAAAATACTTTACATTTGCTCTTATTTTCTGGGATAATTTGGAGCTCCACAGTCATAGCTCAGAAAATGACAATCACGTTGTAATTCATTTTAAATCCCAATGATTTAACATGATCGTTCATTAAACCCCTGCATGCGCAGCTGGACTGCAGCTAAATAAATAATCGGAGAATTCAAATCGTGCTGATAAGTCAAAGGAACACATTCAGTAAAACAAAGGTGAGGATGAGTTTGTGTGTGACATCAAAGGAAAATCATTAAGTTTCTGTAGCATTTTTGTGTTTTTTCTTATCAGAAACGAAGCAAAAATTACTTGCAAAGACAAATAACTATAAATTTAAGAAAAGAACGATTTTCAAGTATTTCACTAGGTGCTGTTTTAGGAAAACATTTATCATAACACTTGGCAGCCCTGCCTCACAGATGATTCAGTAGAACTACTAGTATAAAAAAAATAATGTGTATAAGGTGTGTTGGAGGATGTAAGACATTAACAGAGATGATCTAGCAAACCAAAATCATGAACACACCCTTACCTTCCCAGTTTCTTCGAGCTCAGAGCAGGGAGTTAGAGTGTTTTCTACATCACAAATACGTTTTTTGTCTGCTCCTGATTCACAACAATCTAAATAAAGAAATACTCAAAGAAATGGGAGTACGGGTACTTGCAATTTGGAGCTTAGCTTCCTTTATACAAGTCCTCCTTCATCAAAAAAAATGCCACAAAAACACAATTTCTATCTGAGTGGTATTTTATTATCAACTTATCTATAATGGACATCTCAGGGAAAAGACATTCTAAACATCTTATCATAGGAGCACCAACTTCATTTAAATATGTATCGATTACATATTAGGTGGATTGTAAATGCAGTACACACCTCTTTATGTGCTGCTGAGTTGGACTCCCAGAAGCGCTGCACCTTCCTGAATGTGAGGTTGGAACAGTCTGAAAGGCCACTGAGAAAGGTGCCAGAGGTTCTTTGTGACATCTCATCAGGTTCCTCCTCCATGCCAGCATCTTTGCAGCTGCCTGTGCCGACCTCCAGAGTCCCTGCCTGCAGCTCATTGTGGAGCTTCAGCGCATCGACTGTGAGATCACTCTTTCCTGCAAGAACAAAGCACATTTTTTTCACATTTTAATGCTTAAAAGTATAAAGTTTAAAACTAACAGTACAGTTTAAGGTACAAACAAAAAAAATATCAATCTCTACAGAGAAATATTGATTTATAACACACTTTTCTTTTGTTCTTGTTCAGACGAGCAATGTTTACATTATTTCCTAATGTTGGGGTGGAAGTGGAATTCCTCAATTTGGCCAATTTTAAATTAAGAAAGGAGGTGAAATGTCTTTAATCAGGTCTGATTGACCCCCCCCCCACCCCCACCCCCACGGCGGATTCTAATTTTATCAAAGTTTCACTATTTACTAAAATAAATTATTATTTGAGTGAAAAGTGTTTTTTAATAACTCAAAAAAAAAACACCTCAGGTTTAGTGCCAAGCCCAAACAATTCTGTCTTAATGTTATAATCTGTACACCGCAGGTCAAAATGTTAAAAATATATATATACTTCAGACAATAAACTTTAGCACAATTTATTTTCATGGTGATCTGAGTCAATCTCAAATCAATGACAGTCCCATGAGTGTTAGTTAAAAAAAATCACCACAGATCATTACACTGGAAGCTACTTAAAGCTAACTGACTGACGCACGGACCCACGTGCAAACTCACCAGTGGGTCGGCTGAAGAAGCGGCTCTTCGCGGCCTGTCGGAACCGGTTCGTCTGCGGGTTTGAGTCGCTACTGTGTCCTTTCTTCCATCGTTTCAACTTAGAACCGGTCCCCGAACGAAGTTTTCCCGATTTGACCATTTTGGGGTTGAAATTGTTACTAGCCCCAAAATGTATGCAGGTAAGCAGATGACTGCCCGTCGCTCGCAGATGACGTCACACGCTTGCCCGAATGTTTGTTTTTCTATCTCTAGATGGCGCAGCTCACGTGATAATCGAAACAGACTTTTCTATTTAGTTATTTTGTGTTACATTATTAGAATGATTAGAAAAAGGAGGGTCTAAGGGCAGGATGCCAGTTTAGTTTAGTCTGTTTAGTTAAAGTTTAGTATTATCCTATTGAAATCTATGCATTTATGATCTTCTTGATTGTATGTTTACCTTACAATTACCGGTACGAAGCCCATTGAGACGACTGTTGTTGTGAATTTGGGCTATACAAATAAAATTGAATTGAATTGAATTGAAAAAAAATTTAAATCATAACGATCAAAAATCGTTTTTTGATATTGTAGCGACCTGGGGGTTAGCCCCGCCTTCAGCCCCAAAGGCTCATGGGAAGTGGGGAGGTTTAGGTGAAACCTTGAGTCAGAGGGCTGGAAGCTGAAGTGACCCTCCATGCTGTTTGGGCTGTATGTGTGCTGGAATAAATGGGCTTATTGCTTAAAAGTTAATATTGCCTCTCTCTTCTTGCAACCTGAGACTGTCCGGGGTCGTGCGGTGTATGGGGCACGGACAGCTCTCCATTAAAACCTCTTCATGAGCGGTTGGCTTTTGTTACCCCACTAAAGTGGCGGTCCGGCCGGATCGTTACAATATTAATCAAAAAGATCAATAAAGCACATTTTTCTAAACATAAAAATAAAAGTTCAGTTTTGGGTTTTACAAATAAAAAACAAGAAATCTAAAACCACAAAGATTTTGACATTAAAACGCATGAAACAGAATTATGGGGAGAAAGTGTGTGTATATGATATGATGTATTTGCTACTTATTTTTGTGGCCCTTGTAAAAAAAACTTTTTTGCATGTTGCAAATGCCAAACATAGTACGGGCCAGGAGCATTGGTTATGGTCAGGGGTTTCCAGCCTGAGGCTCTGGAGCAACATGTGGCTCTTTTACACTTTCATCATGGCTCTCCGGATAAAAGATAACTAAAAGTGTTCTTGACGTAATACAGTTACATATTTTTGGACAACTGGTTGCATCAAACCGAACAAAATATTTAAAAAGTAAAACTTTCTTCTACTCATTCACAAACAGCTGAAGCATAGGACTGATCATGTCAAACTGATGACTCCAGTACCCATAATGTTTCAAAAACTCACCTAGAGGTGTACTGTTGTACTTTATCAAAGTCAAACTACAAAAAATTGACTGATTTTCTGATAAAGTGTGCAGAAATATAATGGGGGACATTTTCTTTTTTTTTTTTTTTATTATTTTAATGATTTTTAGTGAGCCCTATAGTCCTTAAAACAGTAAATGTCACTTAATTAGCTCTAAGTTAATTTTAGTCAGTTAGGTTTATGAATTTATGGCTGAGATGCACCAACAACGTTGAAATAACTGTGCATTATTATTTAACCACTGCTTACATGACACTACCTACTATTAGAAAAAAAAAAAACTTGACATTGTCTTTATATTTATGTTTTATTAATGCCAAAAATGGAATAGTTCGTTCAAATTTATCATAATAGTTACAAAAATGTAATCAGTTCTACAGGGTAAAGTCAGACTTTGTGGCTCCTACTGGGTTGTTGTCAGTAAGAAATCAATCTGAATGTCTCTTTAAGTGTTGACGGTTGCAGTTTTATGAGTAGACCTATGGTATAGGTATAGGTCTACTCATAAAACTACCATTGGGTCTTACAGAATTTCGAGCCTGAGAAATTATTGTTGTGAATGTAAAGATTAAAGGAATCAGTTAACAACATAATACAAATATATTAGATTTGAAAAAGAAAGGGGATTTTATAAACATTATTATACATTTCTAGAAAAAGGTTTATGCAAAATAATGAAAGATTGGTTAAATTGATCGTATGTAAAGAAAACAATGATGGGACAATAGTTAACACTACTAGGATGACAATTTGGCAACACAAACGCGCATGAACATAGTGGTGTATTTGCTTTAAGAATCCTCTTTCTAAATTGTTGTGTGAATATTTAAGCTGATCAAGAAATCTTGAAAGAAAATCACATCATCAGTTAACAGTTTTGAAGATTTATTTGAATCCAGAAAACAGCTTATTTTACATGAAACTACTATTTGTTGAACAGTTTTTCACATCTTGATTCCCCTTAGAATCAATCAATCAAACTTTATTTTTATAAAGCACTTTCAGAAAGGTGCTTTCATCATGTTCCATGTCTTCATTGTTACTAGGTATTGTACACAGTACTTTAAATAAACAAAAAAAGTATTTTATAGTAAAAAGTTGATTACTTTCTACTTTTCAAAAAAGGGAAAAAGTGGATTTTCCTTATTTGGAGCCCTAGGCAAAGTGTTTCATTCACCGCAAAGCAACAGTAATGAGGAAGAGAAGAACCCATGTCAAAAACAGAGCTTCACAAAGAAACTGGGAGGAAAATTTTAGGGCTACCCTTGTGTTTCAGCGCTTTTCAAAATATTTACTTCATTTGGGAAAAAAGAAAAGGATAAATACAAAAAGGACCGATATAAAAGCAATAACTTATATATTTATATACAACTGTACACAAAATTCCAGTGCAGTAGAAGCTGGATACTCATGTCAGGCCCTACTCCTATCCCTGCAGCTCCATCTGGCTCGTTCTTCCGTGATTTAAATAATTCCTTTACTTGATATTTTCTTTTTCCTCAATTAGTTATGACAGATGGGTTAATGTTCACGATTACTTGGACGACAAAATCTTTCTGAATCTTTGCATCTTGGAGTCGAGTCTTGTCAGTGAGCAGCTTCCCGGAGAAGAACCACCTTTGACGGGTCACTTCTATGTCCTCCCGTTCTTCCAGCTGCTTCTTCAGTTCGGCAATAGAATCTGCCATGCTTGCTGTGAGACGCACGTCTTTTCCTAAATAAACAGAGCCATTGTAGATTAGATATATTGATAAAATACTGCAACAAGGAGACAAGGTTTTTTTTTTCGTGACAGCTGGTGTTACCTGTCGATAATCGCACCCGCAGCTGGAAATCCTCTCTGCATGGTGAGGCCTGAGCTTGTTTTTGTGTGCAATCAGACACTTTGCAGTCGCTGGACGTCTCAGTGATGAGATTAATTGGTGGAGCTAAGGTGTAGGCCGGGAGCTGGTAACGATTGCCAAGTTCATCATAGCTTTCTGTGAGAGAACCTGCAGACAAAAATGGATTCCAAATAAAGTGGAATCAAAACAAACTTTTTGTGCAAAGAACTTTTTCATATATCGAAACACAAAGAGCTGTACACCAAAATAAATAATGAATAATAAGTAAATTGGTTAAAAAAATATGAATGTCAACGTTTTAACCCATGGAGGAAAACTTTGGGCAACATATTTTATATTTACAAACAAACCAGTGACTGTTTAATCCACGTTTGAAACATTTAAGTAGTTTAAGGCAGTAGGGACAGTGCTTTTTCCTGTCCTGGCTCTGCGTGCATCAATCCATCTGCAGTGGTCAAAGCAGCTCTGTGTGTTATGCAACCCTCACACCAGTAATCTCTGGACAATTCTTTTTTGTGATTCTGCAAATGTTTTCTTTGCTAAACTGATTACTGTAGACTGTGCATGTGGACAACTTGGCTTTCAGGGGACACAATTAAGATGATGTCAAAATGTCCAACTGTGGTTTCTTACCGTGTGGCAGAGTAATGCAGGCTCCATCCACTATTGCCTGTGCCAGCTCCAGGTCATTGCACTCCACAGCCAGAGCAGCAGCTCTGAGGGCATCCCAAATCTCTTTCCGTCCATCGAAGGCTGGAGCTGTATCCCAAAACTCGTCCCTCTTGCTCCTGAGCTGTCCTTCTGTCATCGGGTACTCACTCTTCCACTTAGGACGCTCCTTCTTGAGAGGCTCATTGCGTGCTATGGAAAACAAAAAAGGGCAGAGCAAATAGGGTTCATTCCAAGCTATGTATTTGAAAAGAACAGCAGTAATAGTATGTGATTATTAAAGATGAAAACCTCAGCAAATCAATAACTTTCTATCATGTAATATAAAAACAAACATTTCTAAAGAGATTTCAGTTCATCTTTATGTTTTTCAACTCAAACTGTTTTGGGATTTCTTTTCCTTCAAGAGTTTGCAAGAGTTAAAAATGTTCGCTGCGCTCCAAGAGAAGGATGTGGATTGATTAATAGAGGAGACAAAAATGATTGTTTTTCTTTTTTTTATAGCAGTGTGCTGCTGCGGTGGCTGGAACCTCAGTCTGCACATGTGCATGGACACACACAAACACCCAAACACACACACCCATCAGCGGATTATGAGGTCAGTAATCTGGTTCCACATAACAGGATTTATGCGGTCTGGCACTATCACATTGGTTGGAAAGCTGAGCGGTTTTTAACCAATAAGAAGAAACAACACTACAAAAAAGAAAAAAGGACAAGAGCATCAATTGGAATCAAACAAATCAGAGTTTCCAATGGAAAAAACTGGCAGGAAAGTCTCTTTTTTTCACCTTTTTTGCAAAAGCTTTTATCTGCAACATCCTTTGCATACATAAATGTTGAAGATCCCTTGTTTAAAACCATTCAGTTCTGTAGATAAGGAATTTTTTATCAAACATATTTAGCACATTTTTTATGTGATATGACAGAAGTCTTGTGTTTTTGATCAAGCTTATGCTTCACAATCAGCAACTTTCGATAATCACTCCAGAATAGAATGACTTTTAATTTTTTTTGTTCACTATTAATTTATTATTTGTTAAATAAGATTGTGAGCTCAAAAAATTCACTCTTATTTAGACTTCTGGGTTGAATGGCGTTGATCTTCTGAATGGAAAATACCACTCGAACTGGACTTACATGTCCTAGCTACTCCTAGCTAAGACATGTAAATCCAGTCCACTCCTAGTTACTAGTTGGGTGCAAATTAGCATCATTGCTATAGTCCAGCATGTTTACGCCTATCATTGTTTGGTAGATGTTTATTAATGTGCACTGTCCCTGTTAAATAAAGCATAAGTTTACCTGTTAGTTCAAGTCTTTATTAAAAAATATATATATTTTTTTTAAATCTCACTAGTACCACATTTGACAAACTGCTTTAAACAAAATGGCAAACAAATCCAAAAAAATCCTTTTTTCTACAGTTTCTAGAATGTTTTTGAGCTAACCAATTCTAAGAAGTTGTCTTCCACTTTTCCACATTTGTCTGAATTATTGTTCGTCATTCATGATTGTTAAATCAGGAATGAACGCATAAATGAATGAAGGAAGGAAGGAAGGAAGGAAGGAAGGAAGAAATGAAGAAATGAATGAATGAATGAATGAATGATCATTGGTTGACTGTTCTTTTACAAACAGAAACATACTTAGTGTTTGTCAGACATTTTTTTAATAACTGTTGTATGAAAATAACAAAAATAGGTTAAAACAGAGTTTAAAAACTGTATATTTTGGAAGCTATCATGGTTTTATAGTTCTTTACTACTCTCATTTGTTAGTTTACCTTTTACTAATAGGACTTGCTCTTTTTTACATACAAGGACTTACACCAAAAAAACTTTTTTCTCATGTTTTAACACCTATTAGGTAATTATAAATTAATTGGTGCTGATTTATTTGTATTAGAAAGATTTGAGCTGAGTTAGATTATACATTCCTTGAATGGTTTGAATATTTTTGTCTTGTTTTGGTGTTTTTCTGGCATTCTTTTTGTGGAATTTTCAGTAACAATCTGTGATTTGTTGTCATTTCAACTGTAAAAAACACTAAAGTTTTAAGATAAGTTAATTAACCAAACAATCTAAGTAAAAGTTTTTAATCAACTGATTTATCACACTCCACCAGCCAACTGAAGTAGCTTATAGAAAATAGATAATTGCACTTTTTATGTTGTTGAATTATATCCTTACCTTTAAACTCCACTATTTAAGACTAAACTGCCAAAGATTTTCAAAACAAAAAAACTATTTTATGATAAATGAATGAAAACAGTTTAAAATGAATACATTTATGCAACTAAATGAAACCTGTAGGTGTGTTGTCTTGTGCATTTTTATTGTACAGTAAACTTAATGTATCAAATATTAATAAAGACTACAATTAACTTAAATTAAATCTATTTCATTTTTAGTTAGCAGAATTGAGGCTGTTACTCAAAATTATTAAATTGACTATTAATAAACCTGTTAACTGTCTAATGACCCACTAAATGTAGCCTTGATTAGAATTAGAATTTGATTTAGAATTTTTAATTAATTTCTTCTTGTACTTTCAGGGTACTTCTTTTATTTTTATATGCCATGGACAATTGGAGAGGTAAAGAAAAATTTGCCTGTCTCGACAAAGTTATGTATTTAAGTCTGTCAATATAATATATAGTAAATGTTAAAAAATAGTTTGTAAAGTAGTCAGAAGAATCGGTTTTAGTTATCTAATTGAGTCGTCTTAATCAATTTTTGTCATTTTCTTGGTTTATAGTTGTTTATTTTAAACCAGAGTTACACACATTTTAGTAACCCCAAAGTCCCATACTTGAAACCAGCAGGAACAAGTCAGACGTGCATGATTTAAACTGTTAGACATCCTACAAAATCCGTACATAAACGACACATAAGTGCCACAAATCTCTCCACACCAGAAAGGTTGTACTTACTTTTTACTATGATCTTAAAAGGTGCGCTTGGAGCATGGTAGTAATGGTATTCCCTGGAGTTAGGCACTCCCATAGCTCAAAGGTTTGTGGAAAATCAAACTTCCAAACATCAAACGTCCTTCAAAAAAGGTTTGCAAAAAGCAATCGCAAAGAACAGCTGGGTCTCCTTTCTGCTCGCCACAAGAAAAGCACAATGAAAAAGTTCAAGCTCAGAACCTAAAAGTGTTGTGATACTTCCCTAGTTGCTTAAAAATGACAACACCTTCTCCAGATTTATCCTTTCTAATAACAAACCCACCACCTTAAAATACCATGAGAGCACTTGAGTGGAACAGGTTCAATGCATAGACAAGAGTGTCCTTGCCAGACTGCAGGCTCCTTACACAAGAGGTCTAATCCTATCAGCTCTATTAAAAGACTGGACGGAAATACACAAAGACAACGTACTCAAGCTGTTACCAGACTCTAAACTCTTGTTAGGTCATGCACAGGGGGAAGCCACTGTAATTCTGGGAACCTAAAAATCTTGTTATTTTGATAACTCGATCATTACAAAGATTTATTATTAGAACTAATATAATATTATTCCTACAGCTGATCATTTATGTCAACCAAGTGTATCACTTTCACTGTAAATCCCTGTCTCTTCTTCAAAGCATTGATGCAGTGCACTGGATCCACAAAGATATAGAGTCAGCGAGCAGTCTCACAAATGAAAGCTTGCCATAACCGATGCTTAATTCCAAGTCCCGACAAGCACTTATTTAGGAGGAGGGAGCCGGACAGTATTTATGTAAGCCCTCCTGTCAGATCAGGTCAGCTTAGATACATAACTTTGCTGTAATCCTTGAGACATTCAACACCTGCACACTGAAGACCAAGATGACTTCTGTGCAGGAGGTTACAAATGGAACTCATCTTCAAAAGGAACGTTCTTTTATGGCAATTTGTCCACCATTTTGAACTCATTGAACACAGCAGATGAATGTTCTTGACATTTTATGCAAAACTATATTGTTTTAATGCATGGGAATGGTAGAATTATCAATACACTCAAAGATTTGCAGTTACATTCAAGTCAAAAGACTCCAGAAGTTACACACAAGCCATTCAACCACATTTTTAAAGTCTGGATCAAAGTCATGTAAGAGCATATTTTAATTTCCCATTTTTAATTATTGTGTCACATTGGTAGATCGGAATGACACAATTAATTGTAATTAATTGATTCATCTTGATCCCTAAAAGCTACATATTTGCCGCTATTTGGAACTTAAACCCAAACCATTATCCCCCTACCTCTGTGCTTTAGAAGCTGGAGATAAACAAAGAGGCTTAAGACAGACTACTGAGAGTGAATTGTTTTGTAAAATAACTTTTCAAAAAAGGTTTATCCTGTGACAACAGTAATGTTTTACCGTTCGTCTTCAAGTGAATCAGTGAATCAGCTTTCACTGATTCACACACAGAGATTTCTTCCAGACAAAACCTTGCATTTGATCCCCACTGGGGACTAGCACAGGGGGACCCAGACTTGGGCCCCCTTGTGGTTGAGCAGTAGTGCTAAGGGTCTTGCCCAAGAATTTACACAGAAGACAACTAAAATAGTACATAAGCATTTGAAGTTAAACTAAGTTTTTAAAGTCAACTTTGGTGCTATCCTTTTTTTTATATATAAGTTTACCAGAATGCTGGAAAGTTGCTAAGTAAATTGACAATTTCTGTCCAAATCTATCATTTCTGTTACTGTTATGATTATAATTACTGTATTGATTGTATATTATTGAGATAAATAAATCTGTAATAAAATAATATATTCATTTACCAGCACGAAAGAGGTCAGGTGAGGTTTTAAAAAGTGTTTTCAAACTCAGAACACGTTGTCCCATTGCAATTTTGATTTAGCGCCATCCCATAAAATTACATGCCAGGAAACAGAGGATTACGGTGCTCCTCGGGACACTCTATATTGAGGTTTCAGCTCCTTACCTCCACGTTTTTTGCCTCTCATAGATCCTGGGGCGCTCCCCTGCCCATCCACACTGCTCCTCCCCACGCAGCCTCCCATCACGGTCTCTACATGCCAGCAGAGGCAGAAGAACAGCATCCAGACTGAGTCAAATCCGACATAGAAATCATTTTATATGAGTTATAGAGTTAAAGTGCTAAAGGAAGTGTGTCCTGCAGAAAAGCATCATCGGAGAGCAATGACAGCTCAGCACTTCTCATCCCGGAGAGGTCAGCCCAGAGCTGCTCTAATGTTTATGTCACGTGTAGCGCCAGCTGATGGCAGCATGCTTCTCACGCACTCTATTTTCTGATATTACTTAACAATATATAGGTACCAACACAAGAATTGCGTGTTACTTGGATATGTTTAAAGTATTTGGGGTTTTACGCACGTTGTGCGTAAAAATCCAAACACATTAAGTCTCAACACCATTTGGAATTATTAAAATGAAATATGTGAAGCACCTACCAGAAATCCAGTCTGCTAGGTTGTGCATCCTTCTACAGTTTGCTTGCCACATCCGAAAAGAATGTAAAATCAGTTTTTTGGAGCTTCCAAATCCAGACTAGAGGCACAGCCTGCAGGAAGACAGACGCACAGTGAGAAAACTGTCTGAACGCCTGATGATAATCTGCCTGATCCAACAGAAACTCTCACCGATTCCCGCAGCTCCTTTTGGGGGGAAAAACTACTCTCGTCTCACGCAAATAACACAGAACAGAGGACCATATGGAGATGAAACGACTAACGCTCGTTTTCTCGTTAAAAAGCGACCCGTCTTTCTAAAAAAATGACCGTTAAACCGGCCGCCCCTCGTCAGGCGTCACAGATAAACCTTACGCGCGTTTTATTTAAACATTACGGTTAAATCCTCACGCGGACGCGCAAAGACAGTTACGGTTTTTGCTTAATATATACAATGAGAACTGCTATGCTTTAACAAACAAACACATTTTAATGTGAAGTTTTTGGAAGCAAATATTACAAATGAACATATATTTTATGATGATTTGAGTAAAATGCAATGATTCATTTTGCTCATGAAACACCAAAAGCAAAATATGACTTTAGATATAGATTTTCACGAAACTGCACTGTTTTAATTTTATATCTCTGAGGAAGCATTACAGTTTCTGTGAGACTTTCTATAGAATGTAGCTGGCATAAAAAATGATCGACAAAACAAGAAATAAATGAAAATTCATGTCATGATGTGGTTTCGGAACAAGTTTAAATCAAAAATGGAAATTTGATCAGTTTGCTGTATTTGCAAGCAGTTGATTTGGGAGATTTTGAGCCCAAAACTGCAGCTTATTAAGTGTAAAGAATAAGAAATAGTACATTTTAATATTTTAAGTTATATTTAATGTTTAAGAGCTGCAGCTTTGAAAAGTCTGAAGAAGAGCTCTGCACACAGAACAAAAGAAGGCTATGGGTAAAGTGGATGTAAGAAAGAGACACAATCTGGATGACAGGAGAAGAACATCCTGGGTTTGCACCTGTCTGCAAGATAAAGTATAAATAAAAAAAAACAATACAAATAAATCTGAAAATTAATTAATTAAATACATTCAAAAATTAAATTAAATTACTTTAAATTAATAAATAGACACACACTTGATTTATGGCTTTTCTTTAAAAACTGGGCTGAGAAAGTCTCTGGTTCGGAAAAACAAAAACACAATCATTAAGTCTCACACTGTGAACATTTATAAATTGACCTCTATAATTACTATAATTACCATGGTTTTAATGTAAATTGGTTATAGATGAGTGTTATCTAATTTGATCAAATCCAGCTTCTTTTTATTTATTGTCTACTAAAAGTAGAGTAGATTAGACAGTCAGGGCTGAATAAAAAAATCTAACTAAACCAACTATTTTGATTAAAATCTAAACCAAAAATGTTAAGACATTGCATCAATAAAAATGTATCGCCACAGAACCATGCATCAGTACCATTTGAAAACATAATAAAAAGGCAAAAACTATTCTTAAAAAAAGCTTTTGGTCTTTAAATATTTATGACTTTAGAAGGTCAAACACTGACACCTGCTGGAGAATAATGTGAGAAACGTGTTAATATATATGTATTAATATAAATTAAGACTAACTGAAGGCAATAGTTTTTAATTTATGACTTACCTTAACCCTCAAAGCAGCAATGATTTTATTCAGATGCGGATCATGACTTGTTTAATTATTAATTATAGAATTATTTTTACCTAACTGATGATCTTAATTGGTTTTTCATTTTTAATATTGTTCTTTTGACTAAAAATGCATGACTCAATCCACCTGGTTTACCTGTTGACGGTGTGGCATGCAACCCTGCAGCTAAAGAATTCTGTTTGACATGTGGCGTCTTAGAAAAATTAAAACCATTTTATTTAACGGTTTAACCTTTAAAGCCATATTTTTCAAAGCAATTAATGTGTAAAAAATATTTTTTTTACTATAAATAAGAAAGAAAACAAAATAAAAAAAAAACAATTTAAATACCGCATTTTATATGCAAAAAAAGAACACAACATATTTTCAAGACAAAGTTTATTTTTTCCCAAAGGTTTGAAAGTTTGAGGACTGGAGTGTGCAAATGTGCAGGCAGGGCGGATGGACTTTGACATGAACAGTGGACAACATTTCACTCAGTTTGTGGACTTAAAACAAATTTAGCTTAAGAAACATTAAGATATTACAAAATCTGCATTCAACAAATAACTTAATCTGTTTTCCTTTTTGTATAAAAATATTAAATCCATAGCTATGGCATTGCAATGCTTAAAGTCAAGTACAACCAGTTGGTTTTGATAAGTCAGACTTACAATAAAGCATTTACGGCCTTCTACCTCTGTGATATTATTTACCCCCACCGCTTAAAAAAAACAGTCTTAGAGGTAAAGGAGGTATACGGGATAACAAGTATGACGTCTGACAATTTAGACAATCATACAGGTATCACATCCTTATTAACTGGGAAGGTGTCCCATGTTAACCCATCTCCATTTGGGGAATGTCCAGAAGGAAGGAGGACACGAGTCACCCAATGGCTGAAAGGAAAACAAAGTCCAGGTTAGTGGAGATGCAGGGCAGCACGCATCACAGCTATGCAGAAATGTCCGAATGGATATCAAGAAAAGGTGGAAAAAACAAACCTTCTTTTCTCCACCCCCAAAAAGATTTTCCAGTTGTTCAGCCCACTATAGTTAAATGGGTTTTTGTATACCTGGCAGAAAGAAAGAAGAAAAAAATGAGTGTTTTGGGATGAGAAACCACAATGAATCAAGGGTTCCCCTTCATATGGTGTTGTTAGTAGATTTAGCTTTTTTAGCTTAACATACTTGCTATTGTTTCTAATTCATTTTCAAATCGAAATGAATTTTGTTTTGTATTTTGAACGTTATTGGGTAAATATCAAGAGTCGGCATGTTTGTGTGTGAATTTACGCACATGTCAATCTGTTAAGTCATACTTTGAATCAGAATGTATCGTTTTTCTTTCCTTTTGATTCTTTTTTACTTTGCCATCTGTGCTTTTAAAATCCCACTCTGATCATCTTTTGAGCCATTTTATAAAATGTTCCCAGTGGTCTTGTAATTAGGATCATCCCGTTTTAGCCAAAAATTCTAAAACTTTCTAGGATATAGTGGCATTAGTTCATTGGAAATTCTCCTCAGAGTTGTGGGTGAGACAACCCTTCCACTTAAAATGACTGAGAGTTCTCTGTTTACACTCCCACTTGCTTACAGCCCCTCACACCCCCAACCTAACATTACTGGTGCAACAAAAATGGTGAGCAATATTAGAGCTATCCAGCCATACAGTTTAGAGCCAGATGTCAGCTCGGACGGGAAAAACAAAGGCATGCATGGATCTATTTGTCTATAAGTGGATACATCAGAATGGAGCGGAGCAGGGAGCTTGTGGTCTGTCCAACGTATTTTTTACAAAACAAATATGCTCTTTTTCTGACTCTCATCGATTTGAATAAAAAAAAAAAAACTCAAATGTGATTTTGAGCTTAATTTTATTTATATCTGTTGTCCATATCATTATCTTTAAGTGATACTATAAATCAAAGTGTATATCATATATACTTTTTTTTGTCTTTTGTCTTGCTATCAATGCTTCTATGTAACTGGAATATAGGTACCCCTTGAAAATGAGATTTTTTTCCCCTCCATCATCCTATAAAGTTAACACTTTAAACAAAAAGCTAAAACTAAAAAATGTCCCAATTAAAAAGAAAAAAAAGTCAAATAAAAAAAAGGTGAACATGTTTTTTTATTTAGTTTCTATATATGCAGACTTTTTTGGGATCCGTTTCTCACCTTTCCCAGTTTTGCCAATCGACTCGTTTCCTTTTTGTTGATATGTCTCTCAATGCACGTCTCGCCTCTGGATATGAGAACCGCATGCCAAACAGTTAAAGCTCCCAGGGCCACTCCCACTGTGCTGGTAGGACAAAGCACATTACATGTCACTAACAGGAAACCAACAGGTTAGTGGAAACTAAAGTCATAGTTTTTGATGATGAAAGAAGATGCTGAATTTTCAATTTTTCCCAACATTTCATATATCAGGAGACATCAAAACGCGAGCAAAGAATTGTAACCCAAACATGCACAGGCATGGAGCTTTGAGTCGATTCATCGGCAAACATTTTTTGACACTATGGACTCCAAAAGAATGACGTCCTTTGTTTTTGGTGAAAACAAATGTTACGCATGACAAGCAATAACATGAAAAGCAGGCTTTACCTGGTGAGCACCCACATGTAGACGATACTTTTATGAATCATCTTATCTCTAAAGGTGTAGGGAGGTGCCGGCGTCTGGTAGTTAGTCTTGACGAAAAAACAAAAAAAAAAAAATGATGTATTAATACACACATTGAGGTATTGTTACGTAATAGGATAATCCAGTACCTGACCAGAAGGGAGAAGCCCTATGAGCGGTCCCATCCCTGTTACGGGAATCCCTGGCTTTTCCAAATCCGTATGCTTGAAGCGCTGAAGTGACAAGACAAAAAAAAAGGGGTGGAGATAATAGATGAAATATCAAATCCACCAACAGAAACAGAGAGTTCAACCATCTCACCTCGAGAGCATGGTACGCATCAAGAAACAGGTTTCTGCCGCTGATGCTACAGTAGACACATCCCAGGGTCATGAAGAGGCAGAAGGAGAAGAAGTAGCGGTGATTAAAATGGCCGATGCAATTATTCAGCCAGGCTGAGGATATGGCTTTAAGGAACACTCCCTCATTTTCTTTTTTAATGCATTTTACTGCAGGAGTCAGATGTTTTCCCACCACCAAGTTCTTACTAAAACCACCTGTTCCAGGTCATTTAATTAAAAAAAAAAGGATACGGCAGTGATGGTCCATTTTTAGGATGCACCTGCAAAAGCAAACAATAGCATTAGTTTTGCCGTCATGGTTAAAGACCCACTGATCATCTTTTCATCTCTTATCAAAGCGTTCCCAATGCTCGTACCATTACGCCATTTTTAGCCCAAAATAAAAATTGTTTTCTGGAATATAGTATCTGCAGAGAGACTGTAGTTCATTAGAAATTTCCCTCTGACTTGTTGGCAGGACTGAGCAACCCCGCCCCCCTTTCCCTCCTTTTTGCTAAGAGCTCAAACATAGAAGTTTGTGACTCGCCCAGTGCATTTCCTACGTCAAGAATAAACGGTTTTTTTTTTCCAAAATCCATTTTTGCCCCTCTGCTCCTGACTCACAACAACTTACTTAAAAACAACTTAAAAATACTCCAAAATTAAATTTTAGGCTTTTTTTTTTTTTTTTTTTTTTTACATTTGCCCTCCATCACATGATTTTCGTCATTGTGGGTCTGTGACCTCTTTCTTAATAGGTGAGTTTAAAATGATCAATCAGAAGCTGATATTTCCACATTTTGTGGAAAAGTTATCTCAAACAAAAACTTGGTGGCTTCGACCAAAGCCCAATTGAATCAGAATTTCAGGAAAAGCGAGTGTGTTCCTAAGCACCTCCCTTAACTTTTGGAAGGGATGTGTCCATCTGGTTTGACTGGATGTAAAAACCAAATAGATCCTGGAGGAGTTGTTTCATTCATTCTATCTTTTGTGCTGAAAGGCAGGAGAGATTTAGCTGACAATCGCCACAAATGAGGGAGTTGCAGTTTGAATTTGAGCAAACCCTAAAGCAAACGTTCCAGATGACAAAGCCTCCTTTCAAGAGCCAAACTGCATTGCGACATTTGATCTGACAGACCTGTTGCAGATGCCACAGTGGTGAGTTCGCGCAGGTTTAGGTATAATGCACTTCTTGCAAACTGCCACAAATGGTCTGTCGTTCTTTTCCTGAAAGACACCGCAGATGATTAAAAGCAAATCTATCTGTGGCTCAGCAAACAAGGAGAGCTGATGTCTCACTGTGGGTGGATATCCAGGGGGTCTTTGCAGCTTTGTAGTAATGAAACGCGATCATGATGAGGTTC